>CM060950.1:261471885-261496431 GCA_030765055.1 Mantis religiosa | reverse complement strand
AAAGAGAGAAAGAAAGAAAGAGAGAAAGAAAGAAGAAAGAAAGAAAGAAAGAAAGAAAGAAAGAAAGAAAGAAAGAAAGGAAGGAAGGAAGGAAGGAAGGAAGGAAGAAAGAAAGAAAGAAAGAACCCAGACAAGATGAGAAAGATGTTGGCAGCTAACCAGATGAGGTGGCCTTTTTCTGAAGCTCATAGAGAAAGATGTCAGTTCTTATTTACATCTGTACTTCCGCTTTTGTAGCGGAAACAAAGGTACCATCAGCATGATTTCACCATTACAACTGGGAATTCGGCATATCGTAAGTGTTTCAAGCTAATAACCATAATAATAATAATGCTTCGCCTCGCACTTGCAAAATTTAGAGTGGTTTGTACAATTTGCTGCACTCTTCGACCCCTTTAGCAATATGTGCAGAGTTCAGTTACCCTTAGAGCAGCGGTACTGAGCAAGTTACGTTTCTTGCAGCCATCGTCCAACTAAGCCAGTGCAATCATGCAATTTTGCTTTTGGAAAATTATAAAGCGGCCATGTTATGGTGAATATCCATTGTAGCCATAGGCATTAATGTCTTCAGGGTTGACTTAAGAGATTCTCAGCGGTCATACATAACTTAGCTTCATTTCAATGATCCAGAAACTGCACAATTTAAGCAAGAACCCTAATTGCCCCGGGCGGAGAACAGTAACGGTCATCGGCACTATCATTGATCCATTAACGGAGCGACGTTATTTACATTGACACTAACCCATATACTGCTAGAATGTGCATTCAAAACTACCTGGGAACTCCTAAAAATCTGCAAATACTCAGTATAATACCAGTACTCAGTAATAAGTCCCCAGAGTTGATGGTTTATAACACTAAACATAATTACTGCAGAAACGGTTGTATAAAGAAGTAAAGAATAACAAATACTTAAACAATACAGACCATTAAACTACACAGAAGTAGATAAGCGACCTTTGAGTATCAAATAGATTTGAATTTTATGAGGTAGATTGAGATAAGATTTAGTATTTAATGGAACATAACACTTTCGGTTATTTGTATTTTTATAGAATTACGAATGATTATTTATTCTAATAAGAGGTACTCCTAATTTTCCTTGGGAGATTTAGGTGTTTTGGTAAACAAGCAGTATAAAATGTTTACTTAGTATTTTTCATGTTACATTACTTTATTTTAGAAGTAAGTTCATTTCAAGTTGACAATTTTCTTAGAAGGGGCATATGATGTATTACAAATTTTCTTGAAATATTTGAAATATTTTCGTTAGAAAATGGTGTGTGTTACATGTTCTGTAAAGCTGTTGGTACTAAATTAATGTACACTTGCGCCCATTCCCCTGTAACAACCTGTTGTCATATCTCATTACAAAACCGTGCCGTAAAAGCACGCTATGAATGCAATACCATAGCCCGTAACTGTATAAAGTTTTCGTTACACCAAAACAACAGCAACAGCATTTAGCAAGGGACGGCTCTGTGGGTAAATTGAACGACAGAGTGCGGTGTTATTACAAGTGGCGGTGGCTACGGACGAAATTAAACAACGTCCGAATACCTCTGCTGCTAGCAATGGTATAGTCTTCAGTGCTTTAACATGTTAAACAGTAGTTTCGAGCATTTGCGGCGTCTCAGGCTGGTCACACTTTTGACGCCTTGCTATGCAACAGGCATACTAGAACTCAAATCCCAAAGGATTGTATCCTTAACCAATATTTATCCATGGTTTACATTATGTAAAAATTCGTCAAGACCACGTTTTTCATTCAGGTTAGCTTTGAAGAATTTAAGGGAAATAGAAAAATTCTAGTGCTCTTCTGGAAAATCAGATAATTTCATCTTGAACAGATGTTTACACCTGCGGAGCTCAATAACTGCAGAACACGCTCTATATCTCGATATTCTGAACAGAATCTAGTTTACATATGCAGGGAATTTCCGTGGTGCTAGGATAGATATAAAATATGATTTACATTCCCCATTCCCCCTTCATGGAAAATACTTCATGAAATGAAGGTTTAGCATACTAATTACTGTGGCTGTCACAACATAGGGGTAGAAGTATCCAAAGAACGAGAGGAAATCGCCATAGGATGCAGCAGAAAATGGCGAGAACTAGTGGAAGTTCAATTTATCATGTCCTTTGAAGACACTGTGGGTTTATCTATTCTAACAGCAGCATTTGCAGCTCATTTTTTTCCAACTATTCATTCAGTAATTGTGTCATTTTTTCATAATACACCCATTTTCTTATATCTATACTATGTGACGTTACCTTCAGAGAGACACATACATCATAGTTGTAAAAGAAAATTGAGACTTATACAATATAACATTATTGTGTTATTAGTTTTCTTAATTTAATTATGTATTTATGGCATCATCTGTTGTCCTCACTTTAGTTAAAGGGGTAAAAAGATAATGACAATGATAAAGAAGTATGTAAAACTTAACTTTAACACGATTTCGTTCAACTAACGTATAGTCTGACTGCCGAAGTCAGTGATACTTGGAAACGAAGTTAAACTGTCCTACTAAAGAACAACAAAGTTGGGATAAGGTGCTATAAAAGGCTCATAGAAGGTCTGATGAATGCATCAGTGATTTAGAGATGATTTAGACGTTATCCCCTCACTTTATATGCCAATGCGCTGACAACCTAAAGCTCCTGTTTCACCTTTAAGTTATATAGACTATACTTTGTTTACCGTGCTTATTTGCTAGAAACATAGTAGAAAGACGAAATGCACATCTTTTCAGAGAAGGAGCTGAGATTATGAGTCAACATTATCCTAAAAACGATATAAATGTGCAATATAATTGGGGAAGATTATCTTTTGCCTGCGCACAAAGGTAAGGGACAATACAGTCCCTCAGTGGAGGATTGCAGAACCAACAGTCCTCCTGAGAGCGCTCCAGGGACCACGCCAGGCACTGCAATCGTGAATTAGCTTGACAAGCACAGTGAACCATTGAGTTCTCAATTGCTCTCATCATGAGTACCACAGAAGGGACGAAATTCCGATACGGAAACGAGGGGTCCACAATCCCATTGGAAATGTATACGGCAAACGCTTATATCGTAATTATTCATATGCAGAGAGTGGGGTGAGAAATTTAAAAATTTAAGTCAACCGAGAGCCGTGGCTATAAATTAACACTACTTACATTCCTGTAAAAAACATACGATGTTCAATTTTATAATATATTACATTTTATTTTATAGTACGACATTTCTATTACTAGTTATATTTGGAGTACGAATAATTAAGAAAGATTAGCCTGCAATAAATAAAAATGAGTCACACTTACGCCAATTAACAAAAATAAGTACATATGGATGGCATTTGTATGTATAGCGCGCATGAATTAAAAATATCCAAAAGAAGGCTATATGGAAAATGTTAAATACAAGTATAATAAATTAATGCATTTTTCTTCTTGTTCTAGGTAAAGGTAAAACACACATGTTTTACAAAGGTGCAAATGTAAAACACACATATTTAGATATGAATTCACACGTACCATGTTAAATCACTACTTTACTCAATTTTCAAATCCATCTTTGATTTTGCTGATCGTATCTTCCCCTTATATCAAAGGTAATAAATTTATGCCAATCATATGTGAGAATACATTATTATTTTTATGTACAATAACTACAACTAAGTTTTACACTTACCTAATAATTTAGTCTTCACTCCATATTATCAAATTTAATATATATATATATATATATTACTCCTACTCTATTACAGCTGCTTAGTCACACTGATTTTAAAACACTAAGTCCAAGGATTTGTTTTTTTAGTCTTCGTATTGTGTTGCCGTTTGCTAGCATACGCAGTACCTCTGTATTTTCATGTGTGCATAACCGTGTTTCATGCTTAACCGTAGCAGCTTCAATTTCTGCACTGAAAAATTCTATATTCAAGTCCCTGTGGATATTGTCATTGCGGACACACTAAAGTGCTTTTACTATAGCCCTCAGCATCTTATCCTGAAATCTCCGATTGATTTCGACATTCGTTTTCTTGGCACACCCCATAGGGGCATGCCGTACATCCATACAGGTTTCATCACTTGCTTATAAATCAACAATTTATTGTATTGACTTCGTTTTAGTAATGTCCCAGCAGCCTTACAGTTTTCTAAATCTTATATTTGGTGAATGATTTTTCCTTTTACATTGGATTTCCAGTTAAGCTTTCCATATAGTACCATACCTAAGTATTTAACCCCTTTTTCGTAGGGAACAGTTTGTCCAACTAGTTCAATGGGTACTTCTCTGTTGTCTGTTTGTGATATTTATATGGACTGACTTCGTTTCATTTAATTTTATTCGCCATTTTTGTGTCCAAGTAGTAACCCTTCTGATTGTTTTTTAAGTTTTTCTGCAACCTCTTCAATAGTATCACCCACTGGCATTACTACCGTGTCGTCGGCGAAAGTCGCCATCTCAGTTTCCTCATCCTGTGGAAGGTCTGGTGTATACAAGTATAATATCTGTCCAAGTATTCTACCCCGTGGCACTGCCGCAGTGAATTCTTTAAATATGGAGTATTCACTTCATTGTTTATCTCGGAATGCTCTACCTCTGAGACAGGATTACAAGACTGAATTCTCAAGGTAGATCTCTCTTTAATTTAAAAAGAAGTCTTTATGCCATACTTTATAATGGGCCTGAGATACGTCTAGAAAGCGCTTGCACAAACTTTCTTTTTTTCAAGAGTTCTTTCAATTATTTCCACAATTCTTTGAACTTGTGCGTGGTTGAGTGTTTCCTATGTAAGCCCATTTGATATTGTGGAAGGAGTTTGCGCTTCTTAATAATGGGGTTGAGACTCCTTAAGAGCAGTTTCTCGAATAATTTCGACATTGTTGGCAAAGGGATTGGTCGATACGATTTTCTAACGTGAGGATCTTTCCAGGCCTGGTTATCATAATTTCTGCATGTTCCACTACCTACAGACGTACCTAAATCGAAAGGAAGCATTTTTAGGATGTAGCAGTTTCTTAAGTGCTTGAGGTGCTTAGTATTCGATCTATAACAAAATCAAAACCAGGGGTGTCTTATTATGATTTCCTTTAATTCATTCTTTATAGCTTGTTTAATCCTTCCAATATTTTAGTTACATAAATTGTAACGTATTCGTCAGCCGACTGTATAAGAAATGGTCGGAAAGCCTCTTTGAAATATTCAGAGAAGACATCTGCCTTCTCTCAGTCAATTTTAGCCCAATCATTGTTAGATTTTCATAAAGGGGCTGGACCTCTTACTTAGGTATTTTCTACCTTTTTATCATTTTCCACAGCGTTTATCGTTATCCGTTTGGCTGATTGGTATTTTAGGTACCTGCTGATGGATTCATTTATTTGGTGAAAATTTTGTTTGAGGTTGTTGCTTAGACGACTTAGGGTTGCTTTATCTTTTGGCACTCTGCTTCTTTGTCTCTTTTTGCGAGTCATTCTCTTTTCTATTACCATTACTTGTATCTCTAATGGGTAGTCATTATTCTTCGATTTTTGTTTCCTTATTGGTAAGCCGTTACAGGCTGCTTGCTGTACATTATATATGAACGCATCTCTTTTCTGGTTGTTCAGCACATTTAAGGGGTGCACAAAGATTGATTATGCTGTCCAATTCAGATCGAAATGTTTTCCATCTTTTGTTATGCTTAGTCAATTTTGCTGAGAAATTTTTTCGATGATCGTTTCACTTATTGAATTGTACGATTGAAGTGTGGTCAGAAGTCAGATTATCCTATTCGGTCCCTTCAATGTAATTCCTATACATACCCCTTATGATAAAAAGCCTGTTAATCGTTATTTTATTTGGATTGGAAGGCAAGTACGTTGGTTTCCCTGATGAGTGGAATTCGCAGCCTGTCTCCATTCCTGCTTCATACAAGGATTTTCCAGTAGATGTAGAGATTTTTGAGCCCCAATAAATGTTCTTTGCATTGAAGTCTCCACCAATAATAAATTTTTCCCTAACTTGGCGAACAAGTCAAGATATTCATTTCTTTGGATATTAAGTCCAGGAAAACAATGTACAGCAGATACATTAATATATGCATTACTGTGGTAACTTGCATAATATCAGTCTGCATTTTGTTTCTTCATAATGTCTGTGTGAATGTTCTACGAATGTAGAATGTTCTCGTATTATTACCGAGGAACCACCTCTTGCTACATCCAAAAGAGTGAGTGGTATGATATGCTGTAAAGCGTCTGATTTTTAGAAAAGATTCTTTTGTTAAATGTGTTTCCGATATCAAGCAGATGTCTATCTTTTCATACTTCAAGAGCAATTTTAGTTCTTGAACCTTTATCTGGAGCTCATTCTCCTTCCATGTTACTTTACGAAGACAGGTCGTTTGTGTTAACTTGCAGTTTTATTTTTCATAATATTAATTTTTACTCAATCTGTTAAATATTACTTTAATTACCAAACTTTGTTCATCTAATTTATTTAGAATGATTTTCAAAGTCTGTTGACAATGACTACTCTGTTCTTTGCTTTTTCGGCGTATACTTTTGGTCTTGTAATTTCATTACTTTCTGAAAAGTCTGCCCTTTATTAATTTATTTTATCTCGTTCCATATTATTTATAACAATAAATTCAGTAAATACAAACAAGCTACAGCCATAACGTTAGGAAACGAATCAACATAAACCTTATTCTTTCAAATGCTGAAGCAACAATGTAACTTTGATTAAAAGCGCATGACAAATTAATTATTTTATGTAGTTCGTTCCATAATGATTGGCACTACACCTATAACTCCTGAAAAGTAAAAGTTTAAAATATGTGTCGATGTATGGGTGAAGATGGTGATGTTGCCACTTCCCATAGATGGCACACTGGGGCTACAATTGTACCGTCTTGTGAGTACACTTGTTGAAATCGGTGAAACAACATGGAGGCACACAAGCACGGGCGAAGGTGGACTGTGTGGTTTCTCTGGAGGTAAGAAGTGACAGCTTAAGACATCCATAAGAGTTTGGTGGCCATATGTGGGGAGTCTGCACCAGGTCGCAGGTCCATGTTTTGTTGGGTGTCCGAATTCACAGACGGGAGGGACTGTGCTGGAAAACGCAAAAGCACTAGGCGTCCACCAGCTGCAGGTAACCAAACAATATCGAGCTTGTCAATGACCTGATATTGGATAACAAGCGAATTTCATTTAATGAATTAGTACAGGCAACGGATCTATCATGGGAAACCCTCCACATCACATTCCATGAAAATTTGATGATGAAAAAGATGTGTGCACAATTGGTGCCACATACACTCACCAAAACGCAGAAACAGAAGCATATGTATGTATCCCAACAGTTTCTGCAGCAGTATGGTGCAGATCCAGATGAATTCTTTGCAAAACTGGTCACCGTCGACGAGTAATGATTTTTTCAGTAGACTTCGTAAAATAAACGCCAGTCTATGGTGTGGAAATATGCTGTGAGCCCTCGTTCCAGGAAGTCACGTCCAGGACTGTTCGTTTGGATACCCATGGCAACTGTGTTCTGGGATCAGGTAGGGATACTGCGACAACGCTGCCATCACAAATGGGGCCTTGGTCTTATTCTCCAACAAGACAATACACGACCACATCCCAGTTGCCAGATCACCGAATGGCCACCATTCGGTCACTGTGGTTTACTGTGCTGCGAATCCTCCATTTTCATCCGATATTGCTCCTAGTGACCATGCTATATTCGACTCGAAAAACGGGTCATGCGGGATAGGAAGTTCACCACTAATGACGCACTTCATGCAGTTGTCCATCAGTAGCGCCGCGTTACCCCAGCAGAATAGTTTGCTACGAAAATACGAAGCTGCTAGAACGATGGAACAAGTGCAGAGACATTGACGAGGAATAACTATAATGATACCTGAAATAGTTTGTTCAATGAATGGTTCCAGTAAACACAAAAGGCTGCTGTGCCAATAATTTTTGAACTCCCCTAGTACGTTATATCGTCTACAATTATTGATCCATATATGAATAGCAAGTGCTTAAAATGCTTTGCGTAGAGTAAGGCACGTAACCGCAATTTGTTGCATTGAAGATTTACTGAATATCATTTGTTATCCTAAACAACGTTACCAATTTTGGAGAAAAACAGTTATTTATTTGGTCATATGACATGCAAATACATTCTAAAAGAAGCCAGAGCATTCAATACCCATGTTCCTAATTCGCTTAATATCTATATTTAGAAACACATTTCAATTTCTGTAAGTATTTTGCTTAAGTTTTAAACAAGACGAGTTTTTAAAATTTACAACCCATTTGTATTGAAATAAGTATCATTTCAGTAAACAAGATACCATTTATGGTACCTCATATTTCACATCCCCATATGCTTTGCTTTTGTGTTTAATTCACTGTAATTGATAGTACCTTCCTTGCTTTTAAAGGTTTTGAGTAATGAACTGAAAAGGATGATAAAAGCACGAAGCCAGAGAGAGAGAGAGAGAGAGAGAGAGAGAGAGAGAGAGAGAGAGAGAGAGAGAGAGAGAGAGAGAAAGAGAGAGATTGCGTCAATTTGTATCGAGAAGTTAAATGACTTCAAGAAAAAGGAAACAAAAAAACTAGCTGGCTCCTCGGTAAAATGAAGATTACTATGAAAGGCGTAACTCAGTCAGATGGCTCCGCAGTAACGTAGGTATGAAATTCGCATTCGGTAGGCCCTGGTTTCAGTTCTCAAAAACAGCTCAATCGGACCTTAGATTTGTTCGTGGTTTTTTCTGGTCGTTAGGTTTATTGGTGGGTGGTTTCTCTTCAACCACGATTTCTTTTTTCACATTACCATTTTGTGTTTTAATTGTGCTTTTAGGTTTCGTAGCGGGAGGCCATCCCAGACAGTTGGCGTTGATTACTGCTCTGTGAACAATTAAAAGCTACCCAGTTGAAGAGGTCGTTCATCTAATTCTCTTAGAATCTGCAGCAGCGGGACAGATCTTTGAGTCAAGAACTGCAGGGACCTCCGTCAGTCTGTGTGGCCTAACTTCCTGCGAACTAATTACTCCGGCGTGGTTCCTTCAATTCATCCCCGCCTCTTGAGTAATGGCAGGGGTGACAATATACCTCGGGTATGCTGAGCGAGGTGCTCTCTTTATTGTACCCCATTATATATAGGTTATATCAAGTTAACACGCTCAAAAACCTAACAAGGAAAATTTCGACTGTAGTTCTATCGGAGAAGGAAAACGGAAGGTAGTCACAACAGTATTAATATTCAACATTTTGTATAAAGAAAAATATACGACCTTATTACTGCAGTACAAATGCTTAAGGAATAATATACTTCAACGTAGGCGTAACAAAATATGTGCCTTATGAAGCGGTGTATTAAGCCCGAACATCAGAACGTCATTCATCAGTAATGTCGAACAACAATAATGATAATGATAATGATAATAATAACAATAACAATAATAACAGTAATAACAGTAATAACAGTAATAATAGTAATAATAGTAATAATAGTAATAATAATAGTGATGATTGATGATGATGATGATGATGATGATGATGATGATGATGATGATGATGATGATGATGATGATGATGATGATGATGATGATGATGATGATGATGATGATGATGATGATGATGATGATGATGATGATGATGATGATGATGATGATGATGATGATGATGATGATGATGATGATGATGATGATGATGATGATGATGATGATGATGATGATGATGATGATGATGATGATGATGATGATGATGACGATGATGATGGGATTCCATACCATGGAGATTGTAAGAATTTACAAAAATGTACAATGAATAAAATGTAAAATGAATAATATTCAGTGTTTCATTTTTGGAATGGCAATTAAGTTATTATTTTTCTGTTACATTACCCGTACTGTACGATTATTTTTCCAACTATGTTGATGGCCACAAGTATCAATGTTTACTCGTTTTATTCTCATTTACACTGTTTAATAAACCTACCGTATTCCTGTGCATTTCACTGTTTTAATGTTCTATTGTCTGTGCAGCCTTAAACAAAGGCTCATCTCATAGTTCGCAAGGAACTTACTTCACATAAATTTGGAGCACAAAACTTGCATTTACCATGGCTGAACAAGCATTGCGCGCTAGCATATTGCAGAAGCACATCAAATCCATTCACGCAGTCAATTATTGATGTTGCTGTGCAATACTCATATTGTACAGAACAAAGTAGCCAAATTTCACGAGCCAAGCTGGTGAACTGGGTTGGCCGTTTTAACTTCGGCGGTAATTAATTTAATTTTCAATAATCTCGCAACCTGCGAGCGGCAAACAAATAGCATAGATACTGCAACTTTGATTTCTCCGATGTAAATTAAGTAAGCAAGGAAGCCTAAGTTTGCAGTATCTGAAAATATGGAATACGTATATTTATTTGTAAAACTTTTGTTTCTAAAAAGGCTTATTTGGATTAACACTAACGAGATCGAATACAACAATTAAAAGCTATATAACAATAAATTATTGCTAGTAG
The DNA here is from genome assembly GCA_030765055.1 of Mantis religiosa. Taxonomy (NCBI): domain Eukaryota; kingdom Metazoa; phylum Arthropoda; class Insecta; order Mantodea; family Mantidae; genus Mantis; species Mantis religiosa. Next base: position 261,485,907 of record CM060950.1, on the reverse strand, counting down.
ACAAATTGAAGTGAATATAGTATTTTTTCAAGTACGATATCTGTAGTCGTTTTCCGTTGTGGGCATGCAAAGAGCATTGAAAAGAAAGCAATCACATAACGATCGTATTAATAAAAATGCAATTATCACTTTAATATGCTGTATATTTATACATAAAGAAAAATATAGACATTTCTATAGAATTTATTTTACTGTCGAACAATAGATAGGAATGTTAAGGTTTTTTTAAGAATAATGTATAAAAAATGTAAACAGAGTTATGTGATTTCCAAAATATTAACTTTCTCTTGCTTTCTTTACTATGCAAGTAGGAGGGTGTTCATAGCTTCCACATCGTTAAGATTTTACCAGTAGTGACACATTTTAAGGCTCCTTGAGGAAAAAGAAAGCACTGATGGAGGAAGGTCTGTGCGCACCTGAATTTGTGTTTGTGTGCAATATGGGGATGTTAAAGATTATATACTTTCGCCAGAAACTGCCAGTAAACCGTAGAGTAAGTTAAAATATACACAAAACTATACATGTATTTAAAACACAAAGCTCAAAACTCATTTCAAAGACTTAAAATTAATTTTGGTACCTTCTATATCCGAATAATTAGCTGTCACTGGTTCAGTTTTAAATACTTTGTCATTTGTTTTTGGCCGTTATTCTGATGTTATGGAAGAGTATTGATTATATGTTCCTATTCTGCATTGCTCATAGGCCTCAATCAATCTTTATGTTCCTTTTACCATGCGGTACCACTTGCTTTCTTCTTTTTTTCGTTCATAGAAAGCCATGCTAAGAACTTGTATGCCCAGAATATCCGCTTTCCTTAGCCAGGTTTGAAGCCGCAACTCGGGAATTGTTGTGCTGCTTGAATGGTTAGCATGGATTTATCTTTGGCAATAACGCGTTGATTGTACTTTTAAGCGTGAGAGGGGAACTGATGCGCTTCTCGGATCCATGCTAAACACTAATGAATGCATCAATTCAACCAATGGACTTCGCAGAAATTGCAAATGACAGATAGATGTTTACTCCACGTGGTGTAATCAGTGCGTTATCAGAGAAGCTTCTATTGCCGAAGATAAATCCATAGTAACTGCTCGAGCAGCACGACAATACCAGAGGCCAGCATGTTCTTCCTAGACACCAAGGACGACAATTTCAAGGGTAGAAAGCTGTCGTCTACATTAACTTAGAATGGTGTGGTCTGAGAAATTAAAGACAGAAATGACAGCAAAATACATTTAAAAAGTGTTAATTACTACATTCGCATGACTCTCTACCACTTTTTAGAAGTACACAGGCTGTTCCTACGCAAGTTAATTTTCCTGCCTACTCAGTTTTATTCCAAATAGACCGTTCCGAAAATAGCTCTATTATAAGTTTGTTATGGATACAAAGAGAACATTCAAAATCTTTGGAATGTAATGATTTTACACAAACACAAACACACACACACACACACACACACACACACACACACACACACACACACACACACATACAACGCGAGATCGGACCATTTTAAAAATGTGCTTTTGTGGATCCTATTGTACTAGAGACGCATAATTTTCGTTAAAATACCGATGCGTAATTTTCGGATGCAACGCAATATATTTCGTATTATGTACGCGGTAGGCAAGTACCAAATAAAACTTGCATTCAACATTCTGATGTGTCACATTCACCTGACTATCTACCCATTCTTCAACACAGTATTTTAACAAATGTTAGATGAATTCTACGCCATTTCTATGCTTTATTTTCTATGTATCCTAAAGTGGCAGCTGCGTCACTAAATTTTGTAGCATGCCGCTGAAAATAGTAAACAGCAGAAACTAGTATAGTTTTCGGTTCTTAGCAGCGAACGTGCAGTTTGTCACTGGTGAGGAAACATTCTTTGCCTTACAATAAAAGTGGAGTTCAAGCATTATGAAAGAATTGCTCTCGCCTATTTCTACATTTGGTACCTGAGGAACCGTAAAGATTTACCAACACTGTTGTCATGCAAGTGACTGAGAGGATTCGGAAGGAGTAGTACATGTGAAAATTCTATAGGTGCAGGTCTTTCCGATACGAAATGACAGTGGCCCTTCGGTCTAACCCTAGTTTAACTTCATAATGATGAATGTAAAGTGTCTTCTTGTACAAAATATTAGCGTTATTCACCAGAAGAAAACTACTGAGCAGCTTTTGGATCATAATATTTCTACAACCATTCACATTTACAGTTGCCAGTGATCTTAAGTATATCATGCTAAGCAGGATAAAGTTTACAGACGTTTCAAACCGCAGAACAAACGTTAACGGCCTTATCTAGGCTAAGTCTATGTTATTGGCTGATGTCTGCATAGCCTTCCTCTGGAACCTGTGGCAATCCTTCCCGCAGCCGAAGGTCACATGCAGACCTCATGCTCGTCCAGTCGAACACCGTGTGCTGCGGAGGGCCCGATTCCCTTTCTGTCCTGGTTAATTGTGAATGTTGTTTTCCACCATTCGTCATTGCTCCCTCCTCGGCAGTCGTCGGACCACTGTCTTGGCAACTGTGTTGCACTTCGGGTACTTGGAGCCGAGGTTCACGCACAGAATACCGCGCATTTTAGGCATCTTTGCTTATTACAGCTCGGAAGATGTGACAGCACAAATCCCACCGCTGGCCATTCCGCAATCTGCACAGTCCTAGCCACTCTACCAATATCCAGGTTACTACCTCCCGTGTCCTCTGCTGTAAAGTGAGCCGCGCAAGAAAAGAGGTTGACTTTCTACTCCATCACGTTGTTGGAAAAAAGTTGAGATGTTACTGGCTGTTTTCCTTCAGGCGTGGCTGGTGCCTCTGATTACAACATCATTCGCAAAGGCTATTCTGCCAACACAAATCCTCCATTTCTTGCTCCTATTCCATCTGGATACTTCAAGACATTTCTGCTCTACTCACTTTACTTGCCCCTGCGCGCTTAACTGTTTTTTCTTTCGTCGGAAATTTCTCAGCCTCTGAAGCTTTCGCAAACACCAGTGAACCGAGGCCGGTCTTTTCATTCCCATCGTATCCCAGAAGTACTGCATAGCACAGTGGCAAAGTCCCTGTGTTCTACAAGCATCAGTTCATCCTGAGTCGACTCGTCTTACTTCTACTTACCCGCCAATGGACGTTGTGGATTGTGAGATTTAGGATGGGAACCTATGTGCTGCAAGATAAGTACAGCCCAAGTTGGCGCTGTGTTGTTTCTCCGCCCTGCATTCGACGTGTGCACATGATTTGAACGGTGGGGACATACCTCCTTCAGATGCTCCGTATTATGGCACAAATAAGAGTATCGTGGTTGGCCAGCGTAGGACTCTGGTAACAGACTACTGCCCGTAACAATAAAACTGGGCACACACTTTTTCTGCTGCATCCTTATGGGCGCAACTCTTGAACACCGGAACACGATACTCATCACTCCATTGTTATTTCCGAATGTCGTATACAGTCCCGTAATCTTTCAATAGTTCGTTTTATACATCACTTGGGAGTTCTGGTGGTACATAAAACAGGTACATTAATAGGATTATAGGTCACGTGTTCTATGTTAACCTCATTACTTTTCCGTTGATGTACCTCTATGGCGCTTATTCCGAAAACTTATTAAATTTTTCTCCAACAAGAACTCCAAATCAGTTTAATGTAACTGTTCGTTCACTGAGGATTAACTGTATTGTGTCAACCTGCTGCGCATTGAACCGCAAAGTATCATCAACAAAATGATGAAACACATAAGCTGTCGGCTTCATAGCATTCAACGTGAATTTAGCCACAATTGTACACTTTCTGGCACAACATTTCCATTTTCCACAAATCAAGTGACCTGTTACGAAAACTACACACACGAAAGTGTAGGCACGATATGATAGTGCTAGCAGTGAAGGCCTCTCTGACACCACATTCACTGTCACAGCGAAACCAATTTGTACACAACAAACGAGGTCGGAAACCACGTCCGACCAGCTGGAACGCTTCGGCCAGATCGAAAAAATAACTTATCTCAAGAATGGCTGGCTTCAGAAAAAGAGGTACTTTATAAATAGATTGTATTTCCTTTCTGGGCTGTTTCCAGGTTAAAAAACGCACATCCTAAAAGAACTAAGCTGATAGTGACTAAAATATTCGCGTATAGGTCCTCAAGTAACCAAAAGGTGGATAAAGCAAAGTTTGATGCCTTTTTCTTCCACCAGATTTATTTGGAACGTTTTCCCCCATCTAAGCAAAACAATATATCTGAACTAGTCAACTGCGATGATATATGTAGAAAATCTAGTGGTGAACTCACAGCACCTGGTCCATCGAGCGGTTAATAATTCTAAAGCATGTTCACCAACCTATGAACCCAAAAGCATAGTGACCAGCAGTTCCACCGCTTACATTGATTTTGGTGACACAGGAGGATTAAACTGCGTGGATTAATGTCAAACCAAAGGGAAAAGAAGGTAAAAAAGGCAATAGAGGTCAACGTGGCAAAAATCCATACACTGGTTTTAACACCGTGAAATATTTTTATATTAAGCTAAACTGCAGTCAACCTCTCTGTAGAGTTTTACAGTCCCATTAACAGTTTCTAGTACGTCAGTGAATACGGGCATAAAAATGGAGGGTGTGGATGGGACATACAAAATGGCATTTTATGGAATGTTTCCGAGTGTGCATATATTGTTTAGAACCAGAGAACGGAAAATGCTTAAGAAATCTGTGCGAACCTTCTGTAATACTTTTCTGTTATTTATTTCTACCCGAAAAAATACACATAGGTTTCCTTATTGTGGAAACTATGCTAGTACATAATGTTTGTGCGCTCAAACTTTGCTTCTATCGGTATCGGTAGTGTGATTATGAGATTTCTAAATCAAACTAGATGTGATGCAGAACTCTCACCTGTGTTAATAAATGTGTGATGTTGAATTATCATATGATTTAGAACACCCCTGTATGAGAATCGACGATTTTTTGTTGTTTGGGTCGGTGGCGTATTGCCGTCCCTCAGGATCGTTGTGTGTATGTGTGTATTTGTGTGTTTGTTAATGTGTGTGGGCATGCTTTTGAACGGGGCTTGCGGGCTTCTTCGTGTTGCGGGCTAGGGTCTGAGTCTGTGTGCTTGAAGTCTCAGGTATGAGAATCGAGTTTTTGGATACTAAGAATGATGTTGGGTCATATATTGGATGGTAAATATTCGACTTATAAGTTAAGTTGTTAGATGTTTGTATGAAAATCGAGTCTTGTGGAGTGGTTATGTGATCAAATTCCATATCTTTCTTTAATTATAATAGAGTCTATGTATATTGAGAACAATGAGTATGAATGTTAGTGACTGTGCTGAAACACTCACGTCTGAATTTTGTGGTCATGGTGGGGGATGAGCACTTTATCTAAGATATGATGCAGGGGAGGATTGATTGAGTGTGTGTTTAAACAATCATGTATATATATCGAGTCTAGGGATCGCTAGGTTTAGCGTTAAGTGTATGATAAAATATATTTATTCTTTAGGTATAATAATATCTTTATTCATAAGTATATCGAGAGAATGACTAGTTATGTGTGCTGTGAGATATTTATGAAATAAATGTATCAAGATATTCTGGTAAGGGGTAGTCCCTATCCAGAATCCATTCTTCAAAAGTGTATGTATGTATGAGTGGTAGGAATGTTAAGTAAAGGTTAGAATCTTTCCATATCGATGTATAAGAAGGGAAAGGAAACGTAATAATGTAAGTCTCTCTGAAAGGTTATCCCACATCGAGGTATAGGAATAGAAAAGATAATGTAAATCTCTCCGGAAGGTTGTATAAAAAAATGTCCCCTCTAAGAATGATTAAAATTTAGCATAACAGCGTCAGAGGGAAAAATATGTCTATAAGATATAATAGCGTAGTTAAGTATATATAAAAACAAAATGAGATATAAGTTTGGAAATGTAGAAACATTATAATAATGTAAATTTCGCCTAAAGCTGTGTCCCTCTAAGCATGGTAAAAGTGGAACATACCATTGAAAAAATGTGTGTAAGCAAAAATGATCTTAACTGTCCAAATGGAATGCGCCCCTACCCATCGCTCTAAGAATGGTAAAAATTTAATGTAACATTGAGAAACTACGTAAGATTCTATTATTTCGTGTAGGTGGGCGGAGTCTACTGCAATAAATAGCGTCACAGTGACGAGTGTCCATTCATTAGAACCGCTTGAAATGTGGATTATACAGGTAAGAGCTGAAAGTTTATATTATTTATTAATCTTTTTTTAGTTTATGAAGAGTGTAGAAGTAATACTGATTTCATATGTTTGTTTCAGACCACGAAGTGCTCCAGCTAAATCAGTTAGCTGATGGTGGGACACATCTTCCTAAAAATAAGCTGATAGACCTCGACAAGACGTTGCAATATTGTATTCGATCTATCAAAGCCGTGAAGACTAGATAATTATGGTGAACAGCTAGTCGTCGAAACATCGGAATTCCAAGTCTTCCTCCCGGAGAGATTCAAACACATGACCACAGCGCAGTACGAATTGTTAAATATAGGAGATTGGCTATTCCAATACCATGGGGAGGAAGTTCTAGATAGTGGCTTCAAACGACATAAGCTGAGCTTTTAAGCAGGCAGTTATGACAACAAAATGTGAGCATATTCGTCAATTTTCATAAAAAGTGATATTGTAGTTACTTGAATAGTAACTAGAAAAGGCTGTGAACATTGAACATGTCCAGTAGTGAATTTGGATACGTCATATAATCCTGGCACGCACTAGGTCACTGTACGCAAGAATGGTAACGTTGCATACTACTTTGACAGTTTCGGGATCTGAGACCACGGAAAGAGATGGAAACCTACCTTTCGGGTGTTAAGCTCCTATATAATACGAGGAGATTTCAAGAATTCAATTCTGTGATTTAAGTTAACTTGTGTCTCCAGTTTCTCTTATAAAACGACCTCGGCTGCATTCGTAATTTATCAAAATGATTTACACGATCACCGTGAGTGGAAGTGACGGCAGCTTCTCTACATATCTCAATCCACAACTACATATGGATCCTAGTTTACCTAACCATAGAAGCGCCCATGTCAGATTATTGGGAGATTATGACCACACTAAACGCCGCTCTAGTTTACATAGGGTACACGCATGGCCTGCGGGCACCCAAGATAACCAAGGGGCTAATCCTAACAGCCTCTAAAGCGAGCTCTACATACTTCTCCAAAACTGTCTGGCATCAAAATTTTACCAATCTTAAATCAGAAACAAAACACCAGAGTGCTTAGCTCTGCATTCTGTCCTTCAATCCCAAGGTCCAAGCACTGTAACCTTACACAATAATACCAAGCTAAAAACCTACATGTCACCCTACAACATCCCAAATATACCTTACCTGCGGTAAAACCCTTAACGGGTGGGCATGCAGCAAAAACCTTCTGGCTAAATACAGCCAGCCAGCACGACGAGCGAGCGAGTGATATGGATGCTGAAGGTTATTACGTGATAGCTCTATTGAATTTAGAGATATTTTACTCGATTCCGAATGTGGATGAGAGTAATAATCTATTCCATTACATTCGCGATGGTAAATTCGAACGTATAGTGATTCCATTGGGTACTTATGAATTGGATGATATCGCTATCTTGCTCAGTTATGCTCTCGACATCGGTAATGGCTTTATTCTATGTGCAAATAGTAACATTATGAAATCAGAAATTCAGCGTCCCTATATTACGGTCTTTAGTTGTGAGAGATCGATTGCTTATCTTCTCGGTTTCACCTCTAAACAGAGAGTTCCTACGAACGTGCTGATCGAGTCTATGATTTGGTTAACATGTTCAAGGTTAGCATTTTACGTATCGAGTGTAGTCTTGCCACCGGATATTTCATCAATTGTACGAGTGGCCATTCTCTGTATGAATGTTTCCCATCGTTACCTCCAAGTTATCACATCTCGCAAGAAGCATCAAGTCCTATTTATCTACCAATCATCGATACGAATCTCATTCATCATCTCATTAGAGTGGTAGACCAGAACGGTGATAAGTTAGATTTCAGGAACGGAATCATCACTGTGCGATTAGACATACTTCGTAATGGGCATAAGTTTTAAGAGACGATGTCATATTAAAATATTTCTCGAGTTTTAATTCTACTCGATCACTAACCCGCAACCTAATCACATCGTCTAATCGAAGATTTCTCGCCGGATTAGGTTCAAAGTTCTATAATGGATGTGTTGGATGTGACTGGGATTCCAAGCTTTGATGATAAGATCAGTAAGGAGGAAGAACACGTATTCAGCTCTCGATGTGAACGATGAAATTAGAATTCCATGTAGAGCTGAAAATTTGTACACGCTTCCCAGTAAAAGTTACCTCTACAGCGAAGGATGTCTCACTAAACCCGAAGGCACCGTATCGACATCGAAATTAAGTAGTAATGCTATGGCATTCCTATTCGATCAGATTCGTCTGGATATGAATGGAGCCAGGAATCCTGGCATTTCTTCAACGATGCGTAACTATGCATCTCTGAAAGAAGAGGAATCGTATCGTTTACTAAATTCCGGCTGGATCTATCCAGAAGTTGAGGTTGACATCGTGAATAATCGAATTGTATTTTCAATGCTATCGTTCCTCTATCGATGTTGCCGGGTTTTGCTGACGATCACAAGGAAGTCATACTTAATAGCATGTGTGAACTTATTCTCAATAGATCTAAGGATTCTAATAATTGTATAATTGGAAACGATCCTATAACCCTTCAACTAACTAGACTCAAAAGGAGGTTTCCTGTACTCCGACTCTCAGATTCTGAACGAGTTGATAAACTCGTCAAATTGGATAAAAATCTGCACGTAGCATTTCGAACCTTGGACCTTCACACTCAAACCATGCTGTACCGCAAACGAAAGCGTTCACATGGAACATTTCCACCACGACTAAACTTGAAAAAGCAGGTTTCGTCATAGGCGGTTCACAAGTGGACAAACTGAATAATCTCGCTAAGAACGCTTCTCTATTTGATTATTGTAATATCACTAATCTGAAACTTTATCTCAACAGCGAATCTTACCATTATCACGATATGAATTTGGATTCCACCAATTCGAAATTTCCATCTCTGTATGATCAATATTCTAAATTTCAATTATCCTAGTACGGGAAAGAAAATTACCCTCTTTTGAAAAGGAAAGACTTTCTAAAATATGCTCCGCTATTATTCATCGATTGCTCTCATCGACCTGAGCAGTGGACGTCAGATTGGAAGTTCAAGCATCATCAAATTTTCCCACACTAACTTCATTATTCTGTTTATTTATTCATGATAAATTATTTACTTATAAACCATCAACTCATGTTATACAATCTATCATATAGGTGTAATAAAAGAAGACAAATTATAATTATGTTTTATTGACTTTAACATACATTTCCAATATCCTCTTCCTTGCACACCTGCTTTTTGCATCATATGAAAATAATGATTTATTAATATCATATAATTGATATAAATTTCTTTCTATATATGGATTGCGTTTTTAGGTTAATTAAATACAATACTATTCAGATTTATACTACTTGCATTTAAACATATATACACAAATGTTATTTCTTTCATCTTATTCATACATAATATTACATTAAATGCATAAAATATATTGTCACTGTACGGTGCATAGGGATGTTTACCATCTTTCACATACGCATGGAACACACACTTATTTAGTACTATTATCTCCCAATCCTCTTTTGTAATCTACACAAATGTATCGTTATGTGAGGCTTTGATGTAAAGGGATGAGAGTTCGTTGTACAAACATATGAACACGCAATACTCAGTGCTGATAGAGATATCGTTATCGTTTATGCACAGACTATTTACCATCAGTAGCAACTTGTTCCTCTGTTTCTTCTGCGAAGGGGCTGAAGGGTTCGATCATCATTTTGCTGAAACTGTCTTGATCAACGACTTCTTGGCTTTGACGAACCTCGGTTTGCCGCTCGTTTTATTCTTCTCTGCTTTCTTACCGGATCTGTGGACATACACGAACTATGTTCCAACATCGAGAATACTTACTAGACCTGTTAAGATAAAACTCATATTATTTTATACTCATTTTTCTATAGCTTCCTCATTCGGTTTCGATGTGGCGATTCTTAAACGGGCGATTCTTAAACGGGCGATTCTTAAACGGGCGATTCTTATACGGACCGCACACATCTTCACCTTGATCCTGTTCGGCCTTGCATGCCACGTCATCACTTTGCGAATTTCTGAAATATGCATCTTTTGCGTCTGATATCTAACACATAACAACACTTTCACGTAAACATTCGATTATAAATCTGCTTACCCACGATACACTTTGCAGTTCAGTGCACATTGATCATAAGGTGTAATTGCATTATGATGTGCAGCATTTGTGCAAATCACTTGATACATCTTCCCATCATAATCAAGCAAATTATCGCAGAATATAGAGTCACTTTCAATAACAGGAGCTGCTGTACCGCTCACCTTGACTTTGCGATGGGAAGTGATTGTGGGAGAAAAACCTGTTCGTTCCTGCGCTAGCTGTAGGCATGGAGGGGGTGAATCATAATCAAACCTGCAGAATCGGGGTTACTATGTTAGAGCTTTACTACATCCCACACTCCACCCCTCGGAGGACTAGAGTTTATCCTCTGTGAATGGGTATCGAACCCAGGACTCTATATTCATACACATAGGGAACTCGATATTCACACATGAAACAAAGCTCTCGATTCTCATACACGAGTGTTTCAACACAACATTCACATCTCAATATTCATACACAATGAGGATCTAAACACTTGAGTGTTTAAACACATGAGAGTTTAAACATAGGAAACTTGTGTTTTTCGACACAAAGAACCCCGCAACTCCCGTTAAAAAACATGGCCACACAAACGCGCACACTCACACATACACACATAAACACACGCATACACACAACGATCCTGGGGAACAGCAATACTCCACCGACCCAAATAACAAAAAGTCGTCGATTCTCAAACATGAGTGTTCTAAATCATGAAAATTCAGCATCACACATTTATTAACACAGGTGAGAGTTCTGCATCACATGTAGTGTGATTTAGTATCCTCATGATCATACTACTGCAATCTAGAGAGCATAAGAAAACAAATATAGGTATATTAAGCACTAGCTATTAAGTGTAAGGTTTCCAATTTATCAAATATAGCTGTATCGATTTCCATCGCTAAAACAAAACTTTCCCTTGTTTTTCACCCACCCTGACAATACAAAGAGAACAAAAAGCTTAAATGGGGATCGGCTTCTAAAGGATTTTGAAGAATTATAGCAAACCGTTGTGACTGGCGGTACATAGCGAGAATCAGATAGTAGGGCAAAAATATGGCAAGGTTACAATAGAGGAGAGTAAAGCAGAGGAGACAGCACATAGTTTTATTCTATATGAAGTTACTAAGTTTTAATTATAAAAGTAAAAGTATAAGATACGCCAAAGCCTTGAAGAGGCTTTGGGTTAAAATATTTGTGACATATTACATGGTTACACATGGTTATACCAATCTCCATGCAGAGCATATCATCGGAGATGTGTCTCGGATTGTGAGGATGTGAATGATTAAAGCTTCCGCTGACGGGCGGCATGGTGACTAAGATCAAGCTTGACCCCCTGAAGAATCCAAACGAGACTGACCCACGACTGCTAAAAACTGCATCTATAAATATTGTCACTTGACTAGAGAGGGTCGATCAATGAACCGAGAACTCCGCTCAACGATGTGAGTAAAACGCTACATTGATACACTGGTGTTCCCGAATTCTCTATAGCACCAGGATTAAACGAAGTGCTAATTACGATTCATCTGTCGATAAGTTCATTAACCAAGTATGTTGAAGTCATGATAAAGCCTGCGGTACTGTCCCATGAAATGACGAGCTAGGGGTTCTTGTTACTTGGCCTGCTTTTAGTGTCGTCTAAGCCACGTTATTGTAATATAACTTTGCCAGGCAGTACCATAATGTTCCACTTCCATTTAAATAACGAAAATAGATTAACATTTTCTATCTCAACATGCGTACATGACACCACATTCCGGGTTTCCTTTGTAGCTGTTAGACAACGCTAGTTGTTGGTAGCATACTTCTGTTTACTAGGGGAAAAAAGAGCAAACACATATACAAAGGAATTTCTTTAGAAATGCTCAAAAACTGTATTTAAGATGAAATCCCGATTCCGTCATATTGTGTAAATTTTCTCCTCTTCTACTTAACTTAGGTAAGCAATGGCCTAAGAGAAATTCATTATGTACAATGAGCTTTAGTTTCAGTTATAGATCAGTGTTAAATAAATGAACTCGTGAAACACATTTTAATGAGATTAAAAGCATAAAGCAAAAATAACTTGTCATAAATATAGCTACGTTGTATACCTCTGTTTGCAACTATACTTTAAGTTAATTTCCGGAATAAAATAAAGATTAGGATTTCAAGTCATCAAGTAAGAATCTCGATTAGTTTTGGAGGTTTCCTTTTCATTAATTTAATCTAGAGTTTGTTACGTAAGGATTGTGACATTATTTAATTATTTATTCATTTAGTTATCATCCATTCATTCATTGATACATTCACTCAACCACTCATTCACTCACTCACTCACTCATTCATTCATTCACTCACTCACTCATTTATTCATTCATTTTGTAATTTACGTCCTCCAACTTTAATCATATCGTACGATGAATGAAATGGAAGAAAGGATGCTTAAGTGAGTCTGAGGTCCATGGAGCTTAGAGTTAACAACATTCGCCTATCAGGATAAGGGAAAATCCCGGAAAATATATTACCCAGGTAAATCACCCTAAACGAGATTCGAAGTAGTGACCTCTTGAACGTGAGGCAGACATGCTACCCTTTACGCTACCGGGGCGGGCTGAGACATAAAATTCGATATAGTTTAACTCATATTATTAAGAACATTATCAATGCGAATATAAAATTGAAAAGCGCAAATTATAGATACGAGAAGACGACAATTATATGTGAAGGTCGTACTTTGTTATCAACATTCCGGGTGCACCGTTTATTGTCAATTTAATCTAGAGTACATACTATTTCTAAATGAGCTGGCGTCACGATAAATTTACGACTTGCATTGGGAAGGTGCGAGGTTCACACCCCTGGAACTGTCAAACATTGCCGAAATTTCTTCCGCAGTTTTCCACAGTTGCAAGATAAATCGTGGGTTCTATAGTTTGATCTGCGAATTTTCCTTCGCTACATTTCATCTTCCTCTTCCCACCATACCAGGGAATGGGTTGAATCGGTTAGGATCCGAAGTTGCTTTCTCTTCGACCACTGACTCAAGGCATTGACCTTTAAGTCGTACCAAGAGGAGAGTATTCCAGTAAAGAAGAAGAACCAAATATCAGAGCTAAATTTATTGAACTCTGAATATTACGAATGTAAAGCCTTAGGTTTCGTCATAATACTAGCCCTTATTCAGAAAAAAGGAACAATGTTTTCTCACTGAGTCGGTTGTATTATGTTTGCAATCTCTGTAGCAAACAAAAGAAGTGAGGGTTGATTCAACTTGCTCATAGGTCCGTTTGCTACATGACTGATACCCTCGTAGCTACGATTTTGCTGTGTGCTAGGGATTCGCGATAAAATCTGACGTCGGCACGCAAAGAGGCTAGACAGCACACGCTACGGAGGAACCCAGGTTAAATTATTGTCACGCAGCACGGTAAAGGGCAAGGATCCAAAAATGTCACCCCAAACAATTATTGCACTTGGGGCCTACCCTCATTCCTTTATCTCTTAATTAAACTGTAAGAGTTACGCCTGAAGTGCAACCCTTTTCCCGTTAACAAGGGCGTACCTTACAGCGGGACTCCAACGGTGGTAGCGAAGTTTCATTTTCAGAGATTAAAACGGAATTATAATCAGCGACGCAGGCCGTCTTTCCGGCTCACTCTACGTGTTAAATATGCCAGCAAGTTAATGA
>CM060950.1:261443917-261470885 GCA_030765055.1 Mantis religiosa | reverse complement strand
TTTATACATCATTTTGTCCGATAAGATCTGCATTATTGTCGTATAATAAGCATTGATCAAAGTTACAAATGTATAGGTATCTGTATAAAAGGAGGATTCGGGGCAAACAATTGTCATTCGCCAAATGAATGTTTCATTTCTTTCTTGAAGGAATTGATTTAGATTTCACTATGGCTATTTAAACAATTCACTAAAGTTATTCATTTAGCATTCAAAATTAATTGATGATCGTTTTTTTCGAAAGACCAGAAAGGCTCCTTGCAATGAATAACCAGCTACAAGAGAAGAGTTAATGCTAACATCATCGTCATTGTCGTCGTCATCGTCGTCGTCATCGTCGTCGTCATCGTCGTCATCGTCGTCGTCATCGTCGTCATCGTCGTCGTCATCGTCGTCGTCATCGTCATCGTCGCCATCGTAGTCGTCGTCATCGTCGTCGTCATCATCGTCATCGTCATCGTCGTCGTCATCGTCGTCGTCATCGTCGTCGTCATCGTCATCGTCATTGTCATGGTCATCCTCATCGTCATCCTCATCGTCATCCTCATCGTCGTCGCCGTCATCGTCATCGTCGTCATCGTCGTCGTCATCGTCATCGTCGTCATCGTCATCGTCGTCATCGTCATCGTCGTCATCGTCATCCTCATCGTCATTCTCATGGTCATTCTCATTGTCATTCTCATTGTCATTCTCATTGTCATTCTCATTGTCATTCTCACTGTCACTGTCACTGTCACTGTCATTATCATTATCATTATTATTAGAAAATAGTGTGTACAGATAGATAAGGGTTATAAGTGCAGTAAGTATATCAAATTTGTTGATTGGATATACTCCACATAGACTGAGGTTGTCAGTCACTCTAAGGTAATTGTAACTAACTATATCGGTTGCATAAAATTTCCTTACAATTGAAACGAAGTCTTTAGGCACTCATTGAAAATTATCAGTAATAACAGATTTTCGGACAACCCGACTTTCGTGCTTTCTGCACTGCTAATAACGCAAATAAACTAAACGGACAGACCGAGAGACAGACAAATCGATTGATCAATGAATAAATGAATAAATACTTAAATAAATGGATAATAAATAAAGAAATAAGTAAATTATATCGAGGCCAATACCTTGTCGGAAATACAGAACACAATATCTCCTTTTGTTAGCGGTATACACACATCACTATTATTTGACAATCTTCCTTCATTCGTAGATATTTTCTTGTGTTATAATAATAATGATGATGATGGTGGTGATGATGATGATGATGATGATGATGACGACGATGACGATGGCTATGACGATGATCATGATGATTTAGCAAATATGAAGGGAACAGACTATCTCAAGTTGTAACGTCAATAAGGAGCTGCTGAGATATTATATTATACCTTAGTAGAATATCAAGCTAGCTTTTGAAATTGAGTACACCGGGCACTAGATGTTCCTGACCTCAAGCTGTACATAAATCAGGGTGGCCCTGTAAGTTTGAGTTCTACACCAAGTTGAGCACAAACGTTAGCGGTTAGCCCAGGACATAAATAGCCTAGTCATCTTCTGAAACTTATGCTGAAGCTTGTGCGTGACTGGGTGGTATCACAGCGAGGATGTATGGTCTGCGGTCAACATTATGGTAGGCCTTCCACTGTTAAAGCAGATAATCTCAGCACCCTTAACCCAGTGTGTTGAACCGCAGCCATTATCGTCTGGGAAAATTGCATCTCCAACCCCGAAACTTGTTGTTGTTTTTGTAAGAGCCATGGCTGTCTTCTCCTTCGCACTTAAACTGTAGAAGTAACATCCTGAAGACAACTAAGTATATTAAGTTTCACAGAACAGAATACGCCTATGAATTTTTCTAAATACAGCATTACATTTACTTTTTAGACTTTATTACAAATTGTTAATAAAACAAACGATACCAAAAGTCTATTGTAATATAGTTAGAGGGTAGATTTATGTGCACTAAAACATAGCGTGGTGGTGCCCTAATAGTATGTGTGACTTGCATTCAGGAAGTCCCGGGTTTAATTGCCTATTTCAGGTGCTGTTATTTGTCTCCAAGGATTTTTTCAGGTCATCTTTGCCGTATAACTTCTCCAGTCGGTCCCCCAGAACATCACAAAACAAATTTGTCTTTTTCATGCATAAGTTTATCTTTCAGATGCCTCACGGTGGTTAGGGCCCATGTACTTTTCTACAAATGTAATATATTCTTAAACTAGTCTAGAAATTAATTCTAAAAAATCACCTTCCGATCTACTTCCTGTTAAATGAGGAACCAAATTAAGCTTGATTCATAACTTGGGCCAATGTTCTATACCTACAGAAAGTTAGAACGACGGTAAAGTGTTCAGAAACCACAATCCTAGTGGTTGTTTTCATATTGCAGGTATAATCATTGCATGGAATGCTGAGGAACTTTAAAAGGAAAACTATGAACAAAACAAACCTAGGGGAAAGTCCTTTAAAAATAAATTAATATTTATATTAAACATAAATAAACATGCTTGCAAAACTGTTCTAGTCGACAATATTTTGAAGAAGAAGAAATCAACTGCCTAATACACTAAAGTAAATATTATTTAAAACAGCGCTGAATAAAGAATAATTACCCACCCCATCTCCTAAATACACAACATAAGTGAAATCAACAGAGGAAAGAAGACTTTCTCTCATTAAGTGCTACTAAAATACAGGGTAGATATTCCATGAACTCTACCTATACTTCACCGGAAATACCTGAGGTCCCCAGAATAAAAGTACATTTTTCTTAACGCCCTGTGTATATCTTCCCTCTCTCTGCATCTCTGTCCCTGCATTATTCCTCGCGCGCGCGGGCGCGCGGCGCGTGTGTGTGTGTCTGTGTGTGTGTGTGTGTGTGTGTGTGTGTGTGTGTGTGTGTGTGTGTGTGTGTGTGTGTGTGTGTGTGTGTGTGTGTGTGAAACTCATAAGTCAAAAACGAAAAGCCACCTAAACACAAACACTGGTCTCGTGAGATAGTATTTTTTTAAAATGTGGGACACAATGATTTTGAAGACACACTTTCTCTTCCAATACCGCTTATAGTCATGGCTTTAACAATTTTTATTGAAATATCAGGTTTTAAACACAAGTCGTGACAAATAAGCTGTTTAACTTGAATTTTCTGATAATAGCCTCTTAAGTCCACTTCATTCGGAAGGCATTTATATATGCATACATACATAATTACACACATAATTACATAATTATTCCAGGAATATGAATGTAGAACTATCCTTTCCAAAAGACGCGTTATTAATGATTTGAACTCTTCATTATTTCCATTAAGTCTTATCGACTTTCAGTTGTTTCTTACGATTGCATGAAAATAACTAGTATACAATTATGTGGGCAGTGAATAGTATCCAATACTTGACTATCGCTGCTTCCATTTGTATCTGTAGCGAAGTGTGTAACAAAATGGCCTGAAGTGTATAACAACGGAAAGTCGTTATTCTTTCATTCCATTTAATTGGGATTTCTCTGCCCGAGGCTGTGCGTTTGATCCCTTAAACCAGCCTGGTAGTAATTGTTTGCTGAAGTGTTTGCATTGATATATGATGTTACATATTTGAGTATGAGTTGTGCATTTATATGTGATTTCTGGGTCCATAAGAGTGAGTGAAATATATATTTGAAGTAAGCACACAGAGAAAACATTGGAAGAAGAGAAATAATACTTCCAGTACTAGTTTTGAAAACTAGATTTTTCTACTGAAACATCACACAGCAATGGCTCTACAGAGCATTTTAAACCAATAGAGTGACACCATTGGAGTTAGAAAACCTGCAACTTTTTGCGTAAGTTAACTTAATAATATACTTGCCTCTTCATTAGGAAACAACATCCTTTCGTTGATCTCAAAGCTGTTTATCACGCAAAATCCAATTAATTACAGCTAATTTCATTTCACAATTTCACATTATCTACTTCAATGTACATCTTGAAGGTCAAATATCGTTATTTTATCCATGTACTTCACTTGCTTAGACTCTTATACTGTTACATATCAGAACTCTAAAATGTACATCACTACTACAAGTGTTTATAATATTCCCATTGGTCTTTCCTCATTGGTCTAATAATACCAAGTTTCAATTGTTTAGACTTAGAGTGCAATTTCTTTTAGAATATCAAAATACGGGAAGCAGAACGACAGTATCTCTGCTCACATATGGCATAAAACTGCATTCGTCAAAATATTGCCTGTTCTTCCGAGTCCTTATGGAGCCTAAAAGGACAAAACTTAGCCTCCTAAAAGACGGGTGTATGCAAACAGAAGACCTTATCGATGCCAACATTCAGCGTATTTCTTTCATTGTTGTCTCATTTTGCACCAAGTTAACCAAAAGAGTTTTGGTGTTATCCAACAAAAACCATTATAATTATTGGCCGTATGAATGTCCTAGGTAGTGCATTTAGGGAATATTTTATTCAGCTTTAGAACCTTAGTTAGTTCTTCCTTACTACCCCTAAACTACAGTCGTCCATGATATGCGGCTGGAGAACACAGCGACCGGCCGAAAGGAATATATTCAGCTTGGGGTTGAGGTCCTAGGGATTATTTATTAGTTAAGTCCTTTCTCAATGACATTCAGGTATTACGCTTGCCTTACACCTCGCATAGGCTACCTTTGTTCCAGCCTTTATTATGACATACAGCTATGTACAATATAATAGTACAGCTATGTACTATATATACAGAGGTGTAGGAATATTAGAAGAAATATTTACAGGTCTCAATTCCAAATTATGAGGTTTGCTCATGACCCTTCCCCCCAATATAAAACTGCGGACTTAGGACCCATATACTGGACAAGGGCATTTCATAATTTGATCAAACCTTTTAGACAAAGAAAGAAGCAGGTCATATCCATTTTTTATTCCGGCAATGCCAATGCCTTTACTTTGAAATGATAATAGACACCTTGCAACAATTCCCAGTGACGACGACTGAGGCAAAACAATATTAGTTCTGGCAGTCATGTTCAGCGTACGACATCTTAAGAGCTCCTAAAAGGCAGTGTATTTCATCTTTATTGCCTCATCTGTTTTCCTGTTAAAAAGTTCTTAAATTCAACAAAGCTTTGTGAAGTTTGAGATCAACTTACTTCTTTACCTAAAACCACCCTTTTGGTGGGAGTTGTGGAGGGTTTCATCCACTATTATACTATGAAATTGCCTCCTCTCTTTGATTCACAGTTATTTCTAAATCCACACCATTGGGAACTAAACTCATTTTGATCTAATCCATTTACATCTTTGTCTCATTGGTTTTCTCTGCTTTTCCAGGTCATCAAATTTTCCAAAGACTAGAAGCAGACGTTTTTTTTAACGAAAAACCATATATCTGGACCAAAAGGATGTTGTCAACATTTTATAATTATGCTAACCTAAAAGTAAACAACAGGAATCTGGGAAGGGCACCAGGTACCTACTTGGTACAAGTAGGTACACCTAGACCCAACCACTGTAATGTGCAGTTGTGATATAGATACCTTGTGAACTAATTCAGGAAAATTGGATGTCAGATTCCTAAATTGAGAAAAGAGACTCCATTGAAGCACAACGTAATGAAACTGGTGCAAAACTTCCTCTATATTCTCATATTAAAATGAACAGTTGTCTTCAGAGGTAGTAAAGTTTCAAAAATATCAGCTCATTCAGCAACAAAATATATAACATTTAAAACTTTAAAAAGGCGTTCATCAAATATAACTGCATCATAAAAAGTTTGTCATTTTTTAATGGATATTACAAAATATCTCAGAGTACTGAAGACGCACGTTAAATAAGTATCTCAGATGACGTGCCCTATCCGTAAAATGGTATTGCATCCTAGAATAATAGGTAGAGCATTCAGCTTTGCAATTAATTCATGAAATTCCTACACATGATCCAAAATTTGATATATAATGGTTTGTAACACCAAAGCGTACAATTGAGCCTGATTAACAATAATGCCAGCTTTTTTAAATGTTGTCAAATAATAACCTACATTCTGTTATTTCCATATCATCTTACCACACCACAAACTACAGTTAATTTTTTGGATGAAAAGTTGTTTCAGTGACAGGATAAGTTATTAAGAGTTGGACCAAGTTCACGAAAACTTGGAGCTTGTAACTTTTATTTGTCGGAACTTTATACAAATTTTATAGGTAAGTGTTATATTCACATTACTGCAGATAGGGAGGGCGGAAGAAAGATAGAAGGAAAGAATGAAGGAAAGAACGAAAGAAAGAAGGAAGGAAAGAACGAAAAAAGAAGGAAGGAAGCAATGTGTATATCAGCTTGTTAATTCCACAACAGTTTTATTTAACATGTATATTAACAGCCTCTACATTTTTTGAAAAAAAAGTGTTTATCTATCGCTCAAGTTTAAATGGATAGTTAATTTTTCTCGTAATTGTACCTCAAAATATGTACTTCCGTTAAAATCTCTATATTCAATTCTTCGATTAAATAAAAATATAATAGTTTATATACATACTATAGGTAAGCGTTATTCAGACGCATTATATTGGATGTTCAGTCAAGATTTTCCAGAAAATGGAGAAGCATTTCTAAATTTTTAACGTTCTTTCTCTCATTTTGAATAAACAGAATTCCTATTTACCTTTTCTCTTCCCGGACTAATGAAATGTACGATTAATTTGATACTGCATATTTTATATAGTTACCACAGATGCAATATATTCTAACAATTTTCTCCAATAAATGTCCGAGTGAAACGCTCATTTTACTTCTGAGATTGATATGTGATATTTTGTCTGTAATAAATTTCCAACAGTGATAGGTCTATCTCTCCCCTTTGACATGAGCGGTGCCTACTAACGAGAGTTCAAAACGAATGAATAACGTTAAGACATTTTTGTCATCATGGAGAAGTAGCACTCTCAATGACATTAACTACAATGTGTTTGACATTTGTAAACGAAGCTATGTTAACCAACTTCGGAATATAGAACATTAATTATTGATTGTGAGTTACGGAAGGGTTGCACAAACTAAGAGATATCGTAGTATTTGACTAAAATAAACTATAATGGAAACGCTGAGTGTCCATGCCCTTTTTGATGAAGTTGTTGTCCCCCAGGGGGGCTTTCGGGCTGTAACTCTGTGACAGCAAACTACCATTAAGGTAATCAGCGACCCAAAACTGACAAAAACCTTCTTTCAAAATCTATTCCTTCGAAAATGGAATAACCTATACAAGCAACTACGACGCACAGACTATTCTTGCAAACACTTGCTTTTCTGCTTAATTAATGTTAGTAGAGATAAACTATGCTGAAACTGTTGTAATTTATATTTCTTTACAAGTACAAGGGGAGTAAGAGCACACTGTAGTCCTGAACGATTGTCTCATCCTTGTGAGCGGCCTTTGGAATTGCGCTTTCTTTGCACGGCAAGAAATACACAGACAGACAAGCCTACAGTTAAACGAATAATGACTCTCTCCTTCGGAATAGTATAAATATTTTTAAAATGTAAACTAATAAGAAATATCTCCAATGTCGTCATGTATACAAAAAGTACAGCAAGGTACGATAAAGTAATAAAATAGTTGACAGTAATGGTATGTGTTTATGGGATCCAAATTATGTGTGTATAAAGGCTTTGTATCTTACGGTCCATCAGTTATACATAAGCCATCCACAATGAAGAGGAATTCAGGGATTATTTGCAGAAAATTGAAGATATAATTTTTTGCAATGGTCTTATCGGCAGCCGTTCTCCTTTGGAACATATCGCCTATTGGTGATGGTTTTAATCCATACACTTTGGGTTGCTGGTAATTTGAATTTTTAACCATTAGTTCAAGCACGCATTTGCACTATCATTCATACTTCGAGACTCTGGGCAAGACTGGTTGGGGAAAAATCCCCACTCCTAGCCGGGAATCGAAACCGAGACGCCTCGCACAGAAGGCAGGTGCTCTACCGACTGAGCTACGGGACCAGCTGAAGATATGTCTTTAATTCGCCATGGAAGTATTTTGAGCAAACTCTTAGATTATTTCTTGAGAAATTAAGACCATTCGAAATGTGGTCCATGTCAGTGGTTGTTTTGGATGTTATTTTCTTAGTAATCTTCATATCGAACATTAGCATATGAATTACTTAAATACCCAGACTGTTTTTAACGGACATTCCGTTTAACTTTATGCTTTTATTTAGTTTCATTCACACACAAACACACACACACACACACACACACACGCACGCACACACTCTCTACACAAAGACACGGCACACATACGACATACGTACAGGACACACACAAACACAAACACATACACATGACACACACACACAAACACATACACACATACACGACACCACACACGACAAACAAACACGACACACACAGTTTTCTAAAAAAGTGTCTTTGTTGAGTTTGAGGGGGCTGAAAACAATTTCCGTCACACATTTTTGTGTGGAATAGAGCAATACCCTTCTATTTTAGTTTGCACGTATACTTACATACAAGAGAACATAAGAGAATGGTATCGACACAAACAGGACTTATTCTTTGTGAAAAACAACTTGATTTAATAAAAAGTAGAGGACTGAGGATAAGAAGGAAGGAAAGAAAAAGAAGGAAAAGATAGAATGAAGGAAAAGTAAAAATATGTTCTCCTTGTCATTTTTTTTTTATTTTACAGCTAGGCTTAATATATACCTAGGAATACGTTAAGCTCCGATATTTTAATATAATATCTAGGTACTGTATGATATAAAGTAGATAGATATAACAAAATATGAAATATTCAGCATGTAGCCCAACAGCACCGGTTTTGGCGTAAGCTGATTTTCCTTCGTGCGTTAGAACAGTTGCAGAACGCACGAAGGAAAGTCAGCTTACGCCAAAGACGCTGCAGTTGGATCACCTGGTATGCTTGAGAATTAAGCCAATTTTAAATACCTGAATACTGAAATATCTATGCTTTCAATTTGTATACGAGGGTTGTATAATAAGTCTGGTAACTTTCCATGTGGAGATTGATATTTGCTGTTGCAACTTTGTGGGTTGTAAGCTTGATTATTCACAAGATTTTACAGAAAATTTGAATGTTCTAACATATACAGTTCCTTGTTGGCAGCCATCCGAAATGGTCAGTGTGATAGCTGCGATTGAAAATGGAACAAATAAGTTTCGTGCTGTTAATAAAGATTTTCATTTGAATGGCTGGACTGCCGCACACGTCAACACTGAGTTGGATGTTCACACGGAATCTGCAGCAACATTAGACCATTTACTTTTGGATCAATGAATTCAAACGTGGTCGTGGAAACACCAAAATTGAATCGGCTCTGCACGCCCAATTGAGGTCTCCATACAGGGCACATTGCAAAAAAAAAAAAAAAAAAAAAAAAAAAAAAAAAAAAACTCCATGACCTGGTTATCCGAGAACGCCGAATTCTGAGATTACTGACGCTGTAGGCATCTCAACTGAGCGGATGTACAATATCCTGTATGAAAAATGGGCAATGAAAGAGCGGTGTATGAGATGGGTGCTGTGATTGCTTACAGTCGACCAAAAGCGCAATCGGAGGAACATTTTTAACGAGCCTCTGACGATGTTTAATCGCTATAAGAATATTTGTGCCGATTTATGTTAGTGGTTGAAACTTGGATTCATCATTACACACCAGAGTTAAAACAGCTGTCAAAACAATGGACAATGGATGGCGACAGTTCACCAAAGTAGGCAAGGACCATTTTGTCAGCTGGTAAGATAGTAGCCATATTTTTTGTGATTCTCAAGGAATAATCCTCATGGACTACTTGTAAAACGGCAGTACCATAAATAGAGCCTATTTTGCTTCATTGTTTGATCATTTGAAACAAGATTTGACTGAGAAGAGGCCGAGATTGAAATTCAAAATTTATTCTTTCACCAAAATAATGCACCATCGTACACATCAGCAATCGCGATGGCGAAAGTGCATGTGTTTGGCTTTGAAATAGTTCCTTATCCAGCTTATTCACCAAACTTAGCCCCAAGTGAATAGTTGCTGTCCCCATA
Organism: Mantis religiosa; assembly: GCA_030765055.1. Taxonomy (NCBI): domain Eukaryota; kingdom Metazoa; phylum Arthropoda; class Insecta; order Mantodea; family Mantidae; genus Mantis; species Mantis religiosa. The sequence goes on along the minus strand of CM060950.1, from coordinate 261,460,824 downwards.
CTTGAAAATTTGGCTTGGTCGTAGGAAATGTTCATCAAATGAAGAAGTGATAGTCAGCAAGAACGAGTATTTTGCAGACCCTGTCGGAACCTATTTTTCCGAGGGGATGAAAAAGCTAGGGTATGGCTGGACTAAGTGTATAGCTGTCAATGGAGACTATGTCGAGAAATAAGGTTCGATGTTCACGAAAAAATTATTATTCTTGGTTTTTTACCAGACTTGTCAAACGACCATCGTATTTTACTTCGGGTGGATGCTGAAATTTCAGAGACTGTAACTGAACCATTTACTCCTTAGCCTTTACTTGAAATGGTCTATAAAGTTATAATGTAATGGAGGATCGCAATTTTTGTAAATATATAGAAGAAAGGAAGACTGAATAAATTCATCACAAGCATCGTTAGGTACTTCTGACAATTACTTTAAGCAGCGCGCACAAATAGGTTTTATTATTTGAATTTTTAAGCAAAGGCTTGTTTAATTTCAATAAAAATGCTAAGGGGAAAACATTGACGTACGCAAGCATTAATTTACCCCTGCGTTGAGCATTGATGAAAATATATTCTTCAATTAAGCTTCTTTCACGACTTTTAATTTGTAGGCCGGTCATTCTTTTTGCTGCTCTAAAACACATATCAAAATGCTCTGCACATCAAATGACTATCACAATTGACTACATAAATAAAGCAGCCTGTACATTAAATAAAACAGCAGCAAACATTTGTCTATTAATCTCTTAACTTGGACGAATGACTGATACCTAAGTATGAATAAATGAGCTGCCACAAAACCAGAGATAACGTTTTAAAATTTTCGCCCGTTCGTCCGTCCATCCTTCTGTCTGCCACACAGAAAATAGCCGCATTATTTTTTAAACTCTCCCTTTAATAGAACCTTCGGTTCATCTTTGAGAATAACCAATGGTATCTTCTGAAAATACAGAAATGAAAATGTTCAGAACTTTAAGTTAACAAAACTGTGTGAACATACTAGTAGTCCAAATAATGCTAAGTAAGCAATTCTGATAGGTAAAACATTATATAAAACGTCCGGTGTTATTTCTTGTGCATAAGTTACCAAAGAGAACATTCTCCATAGCAAGTATTGAGAATACAAGGATAAAAAAGTTTGTGCACATCTTACCTCTGTTTCATTTTTATGTCATTATATAGCATACAATTTACCGGAGTGGAGGGTTTAGTGAAATATAAAGGAAAAAAGTAGAAACGGGAGAAAGGGGCAGAAAGAAACAGTTGAATTAGCGGAAAGAGAAGGAAAGGGTGACAAAGAATTTTAGAGAGACTGAAAATGGTGGGGAGAAACCGGGAGAGAGAGAGAGAGAATCAGCATCTGGTGTAACGCAATAACGCGAACACCGCGATTTGTTCTATTAACATATGAATATGTATTTAAGAATGGAGCATACTTTTAGTCGGAATCTGTAAATTTCCAAAAATATACTGAAGTTAAACTTCCAACGCAAATTAAACAGTTTTTCTTATAGTGGTCCACGTTAAGAGTTTTCAGGTGAAGAAGATACACATCATGATAATCTTGACTCCAAATATTTTTTCACTCCAACTCACTATGTCTCTTAATTACAGTTAGTTACTTAACTAAGAAAACACAATACTTTTAAAATTTATTTTTAGAGTAGATTTATCTCGATGTCGACAGTAGAGATACTGTGTAATATGTCGATGTATCATTAACGTTAACATGTGGGTAATAAGCAGTTGTTTAAGCTTTTAAATGGGGCGGCTACTCCATCCACATTATTCCATGCAGCACAACGTAATTAAGGTAAACGAGCACGATCATATTTATAATGGGTTTTAAACCCGTCGAGAGACGAGTATCGTTCATTATTACATCAAATAACCCTGAGTGCATTGAAATATCCGGATAAAGGATATGCGTTCCAGGAGCGTTATGCGACATTTAACAGCTAACTGCTAGCTATACAACTACATTGGCAGCAGAGGTATAAATGGGGAAGGGGTAACTGTCACTTCAATACAATTTACTGTCATTTAAAGGAATTTTTTTCCGTGATATCTATTCTGTCACAAAATGACAAATACAGGGCGTTTAATTTTCTTTCATTAACCTTTCGTTCTCCATGTTAAATAAATATAATACATATCAAGAGATAAAGCAGTTGCTAAAGTTAGTACTCCTTCCGGTTACCTTCCTTTACAGCATGTCCACAAGAAGTTCGGTGGAATATGTTCAGGTAGTTGAGTGGTCACAATCAATTTGAAATGACTCGATCTTCAAGGAAGAGCTGAATCCTTCAATTTCCTGTAAGTCTACGGAAGAACTTACTTGGTGAGGCCATCGATCTGTTTATCACATACTGTACTGTCCTTTGTGGCAACCTTGGAAGTCCGCCTCCATACATATCTAACGATATTCAAGAAAGTCTCTACATGCGGTTTCTGGACTCCATACTACAACAATTTGCGCTTGTACTCCGTTTCACAGCATGTATGGACGATAAACAAAGCTTATACTGACACATAATAATCTGTACCATTCTGCTTTCAAACAAACTCTATGAGTAATTTCAGAAAGTGAAAAGAGGACCACAATTTTTAAAAAATGACCACATATGCAACTTAGCATCACTATAACACTTTACTTACCTATGTTCACGTCTGAAATGTAGCGACGTAAATATTTATTATCTTATCACCCTTATCATACAGCAAGATATCAGCTAAGGGGATATGATATTCATCAGGTTATCGAATATCAATGTGTACTGGGATGGTAATTGTATTCTGATTATCTATTAGTGTAATAACAGGATTTTAAAAAGGCAAATATGTTTACGCTAAATTGATATAGAGTAGTTTATTTATTAATCTGTAGCCCATTTGATTTAGCTAACAAAGCCACAATCTGAGATAAAGAGCGAGTAGGAACATCCAACAGAATATCAGTAACTGCCATATGATTTCCATTAATTAGCTAACTGCGGAAATACACATATACCTTTCTGTCTCAAACCTTAAGACATTGACGGAGTTACTGCTACCCTATTATTTCAATTAATATTCTTTTTTTTCCTAATAGATTTCAGAACAATGAAAACCACAGCGTTATTACAATACCTGCGTTGTAGGTCATTAACTTAATAAACGTGGAACTTACAATGATGTCCAAATCAGGTTTTATTCCGGGGGGTTTCCTTCATAATGAAAGATGAATGTCGGGTAACTCTAAGCTCTATGAACCCTGGACTCCTTTGAATATCATTTCACCAAATTCATTTATCGTTTTTTACGACTTAATGTTGGAGTACCTCAGTTAGAAAAGTATTACTGCTTAGTATTAATTTGCATATAGGTGGGTTCGGTACAAACTATAACTTCTATTTACTTTAGCAATTCACTTATATTGCCTAATATCAATGTTCAAGCTACAGGTGTATTCAAAATTATACTACTGCACATTTACTAAATATGTTGTGTTTGTTGCAGAATGCAGGAGAAGACTTTATTCCTAATTTAATGAACAAAATAAAAATTTTAATTAATTAGAGTCAAATTAAAAATTCAATAAAACGGCCGGGATTTTAACCACGGATTTCCTGGTTTCCATCCAGTGGCTCAATTTGACTCATTATATTTTCGGGTTAAACTACTTAGAGCTCTCATACCTATTTGTGGCAACCTACTATTATAAGTACTGATATAGCAGGATTTTTAACATTGCACCCTTAATTTTAAGTTTATATTGAGGAATTTATATTGCGAAATTTTTCAGTTGACTCTAATTAAAAATATCCATATACGAGTAATGTATTTCAAAGAATTAATTATGATAGGATTAATTCCTCAATATAAATTTAAAATACAATATGTTTAGTGAATTTAATCCTATTAGAAGTTCGTTCCATACTTCACCAAAGGAGTATGCTGCAGGCTATTATTTTTCGAATAATTATAATTTATATGGTAACCAAATAAGCTTATGCCAGCGTACATGTCACTGCATAATACTGTTCGTTCCGATTAGCAGTGGCTTCTGTTTATTTACTGTCTTTCTCAAAGAACAAGGAAACTAATTTTAAATTGAGAGACTACCTTTCAAATGACAAAATAAATAAGAATAACCCACCTGTCACCATATTATAGATCTGACGTGTCTTGCGCTAAATATCCTCGTATCTACATCTGGCATATCGTTTTCCTAAACTTAACACACGCAGAAGTCTCGCCGGAGAGTCAATGCAACGTTTTCTGACGAGTAGTTGAGGAGGCGGTGAGCTGGGTTATTAAAAGTGTCATACTTCACAACCAGTTGAACCTGTGAGTAATTTTGCTTATAAAAGATATCACCAAACCTTCAAATTGCAGTGAAAATGTTAGGATCCCCGTGCGTTGCATAAAACGTATTATTTATTATGTACTAGCTGACTCCGCAAACTTCGTACCGCCAAAAAAAGTTTTCTGAACTTAACTATATAAACATACAAATTCGGATAATTTAATTGTGTACTCTTTAGTTGGAGGTGAGGTTTAAATACAACACAGTTAAGATTATGTTAATCAATTTAAAGCTTTTTGACAAACAATATATTTTTTGTATTTTTGTGGTGCTTAAATACATAAAGATGATGGTTCTCCGATGTGGAGACACGCAACGTACAATTATCAATGACAGAAACAGGAAAACCCAAATTGGTTCCGCTAACTTCCAACGACTGCCTTTGCGATTTTTTTATGGTCGTCTCAAAGACCAAACGCACGGGAAATTGTAGACTCTGAAAATCAAAAGGTAAATTGGCTGGAATCATCGGAATATGCGTGATCAAGATATCCTCTCCTTTTTTCTTTCCCTTGATGATTGTTGTCTCGATGGCGTCATTCATTAACTTTTTTACAGTTAGTCTCGTTCCATTGCACAGTCGTGGTTGGTTAATGTTACGCAGTATGATCACATTTGATCCTACATTTAACTATACATTGTGAGGTTGGAGCCCCGGACATTCTGATGAATTTAAAAACTCTGTGAGATAGTTGACTGCGCCATCCTATTTACTACTGTGTCAACTGACTTGCACGAAAACAACTCCCCCGGAAGAAAAATCTGTATGATCGCATTGAGGTCATCTACATCTGCATTTTTTGCTGTCAATATTGCTCGTTCAGTAGGCCAAAAATTACACTGAATAAGCTCCTCTTTCCATTTTGTGAAGTGATAGAAATCTGTGGGTAATGTAATTAATCTGGTCGAGGTGTCAATGGCGACTTTATCTAGGGGATGAATGAAATACCTTTGAAGACTTTAGCAAGGAGAGGAATATCTTTGTACTTCGTAATGCTTTGGTTTTTTAATATAAAATAAGCGTTTGCATGTATAATGCTATATCTACTTAATAATCCGGTGCATTATCACTTCAGCTTTTTCTCTCACTTTAAACCTTCCTTGGACGTACAGAAATATTTCAAAAGCAAAATTAGGCAAACCAATTCAGCCGTTCTAAAATCCGCTCGAAGAACTCATCCAAGAAGATGCCTCCACGCCAAGTGCTGGGTTTTTCACTCACAACAAAAAGAACCCAGCGTCAGCCTCAGTGGTAACCTCTAACTATATTATGGACCTTACCTCCATACACTATCAATTTTCCCCTTTGGAAACAAAGGTAGCAGTTGACGAATCAGCCGCTGAAGTAAATTTCTCTGCAGCTCCCAAAACCAAGATCCCACCTATTTTTCTCCATGAAGTCAACAACTGATTATCCGTGACATGGGCGCTATTGTAAAAGAAGACTATTCAAGTCAGCAACAAAATACAATACTTAAGGTAAACACAACATCAGTTAACGTCTTCCGAGCCCTTACAAAATTCCTGGATGAATCAAATCACCCTTTTCACACTTTCTGTGAAGTAAATTCTAAAAGTTATTGACGGACAACGACAGTGTTACAGAATTAACCACTCTGAAGCTATCAGTGATAAATTTACCAGCCTTTTCTGCAAACATCGGCAACTATGCCCCTGTGTGCAGTAGAATTACAAAACAACGATCAAGGAAAAAAGATCTTGGAGAAAAACACATTCAGTATGCTTTAATAAAAGTTGAGTAACGTAATTAACCCACAAGCATCCCACAATGTACACGATGCCAGCGCTAAGGGCATACTATAAGCTTCTGTCGACTTACACTTCGATGTGTGAAGAGTCCCTCTAATCACCATTTCTCTGAATAATTGCCTTCCTGCGTGAACTGCGGAGAACCTCATCCGTCAAATTTGGGAGATTGTGGTCATACCTGAAATTTGTAAAAAAATACAGTGCAAAGGTACCCGAACCCGTAATAACACCTCCACTTCCAAAGATAAACCTGGAAAATTTTCCGAAGTTGACACTATGCTCTCCCTCTTCTGCTCCTGACATTCCTGAGTGTCCGTGCTCTGTCCCTCCAGAAGACAAAAGTTCCCTGCATTCCTCTCATCACCATTGAAATAAAATTCTTCGTCTGCTTCTTCCTCCCCCGATGACACCAGGAAACTCTTTAGCTAGCTATTAATTTTCTAGCATCATGCCTACCAAAGTTAAATCTGTTTATTAGAAATTTTTGCAAGTTTGTGTGCTAATGGCCATTGAAATTTAAGTATATACATTCTCTCAACAAACTACAATAAACTGGAACGCTAATGTAATCAAAGCCAGGTGGGAAGCCTTTCTATAATTCATCTCAAGACATAACAACGCAGTAGCTTGTATCACTGAGACTCACCTAGTACGGCAGGAAAGGTTTTCAGTACCTGGTTAGGAAACGTATAGGTCTTACTACTCCAACTAACTAGCCTCGAAATATATGCAGTACCAAAAGTCGTGAAATACTCCTATAAAGTGACAATAATTTCAGCACAAAAGTCGCCTGGACTGTCAAAATATTGAGGATATTAGTACTTTATTTTCTGACACAGTGCCAAACCCCCTCTTGGGAGGTCTAACTATTAAGCATGAATCATGGGGATGCCATGTGACAATCCCAAACGGAAAACGATTATTAATAGCAGCTGAGCGTAGTGCAGTCAACCTGGTCCTACTTACTATATCAAAATATAACACCTGATGCACTTGATATAGCACTCTATAAAATTCAGACATTTAAACCATGGCAGTTCTACCTAAAAGGGACTCAGACCACTTATCTTCTTTGACGAGAATCTGATTTTACGTCCACAACCAATTAGGAGGCTAAGCAAAAGTTTCATATACTAGCGATTTCCAACATGTAATTGATGAGTTAAAATCTGCGTGCAATCTGAAAACTCCCAATGATGCAGAAGCAGCACATCTTCTCCAGGCAGACCTCAGCAAAAAAAAGCACCCTAAAATGAAACCTACGAACTCACGAGAGAGGTAAACAACCAAAAGGACGAATATCGGCATTCTACTTACCAAGGATTCACTGTTGTGAAAAGCAACCAAAGTAGTATTAAAATAACCGATGCTTATTCCACCCTTAATACAATATGAAAAACACTACATATCCGGCTTTGAGGTGACCGAGCTATTCGCAGATAATCCACAAGGTACCTTCTGCCCAAATCAATGATTGATGGAGAATTTAACCAAGAAATTGAATATTTTCCTAATTCTTATGCCACTGTTCCACTCTCCATTGATTTCACTTCACCAACAGAAATATTGTTTATAATCCAGCAAGTATCAGAAAGGAAATCCCCTGGTAACGACCTAATTCGAAATGTTGTATTAAAACATCTGAGTCTCAAAGCACCTGCCGTTCTAGCCACAATTTCCAACAGTTGTATTATGGGTATGGATTACTTTCCTAAAATATATAAATACGCCATAATTAATGTTACCCATAAGCCAAGAAAATGACTCTCAGATCCAAAGAATTATCGCCCTGTAAGTCTGTTACCAGCAACTCTGTTCCTACTCTTTGAACTATTTTACTGATGTGCTTATCAAAAGCTTTAAAGTACCAGTATTACCTCCCTTTCAATTAGGTTTTCGTCAAAAACATTAAACCACCCATCAAATTCTCCGGATTACAGAGCAAGTGGCACAAGGTTTCGAGAAGAAAGAACACATAGCTGCAGACGTAGGCTTTCACGGCCGGTGTCATGTTCAGTAGAAGACTCCAGGCTGTAAGGCCGGGTTGCTTTATCTCTCTCCCAAACGTTTCACTTACAACTGCGGCAAGCATCATCGGTGGCGTAGAAAAGTCCTCCTTGTACTCTCCGTAGCTACTGTAGCTACATAGAGTACAAGGACGACTTTTCTACACCACCGATGATGCTTGCCGCAGTTGTAAGTGAAACGTCTGGGAGAGAGATGAAGAAACCCAGTGGACCACGGCCTCACAGCCCGGAGTCCTCTACTGAACATAGCTGCAGCATTCCTTTACTTCTCTACGGCATTCCAGAGAGTTTGGCATCAGGGTCTTCTATACAACAATGGCATCCCAGACGACCTCTCTAAAATAGTTTTCTCCTTTCCGTCACAACCCACATTCTCAGTCCGGATAGGTACTAGTCACTCTTCTACCAATCCTATAAGGGCAGGCGTTTTTCAAGAACCTATCCTGAGACCAGTACTTTTCAACTTTTTCACCTCTGATATGCCTACAAAGTCTACAGCTCAGATCACTATGTATGAGGACAATACAGAAATCTTCGCAACAAATCTCATTATCCACACCGCCAGAAATCACCTTGAAGAGGTCTTAAACTTAATTGCACCCTGGCGCAATTAGCTCAACCAGCAAAGATGTGAAGCAATGATCTTTACACTATGCAGTCCTGACTACCCACAATCAGTAACGCTCCCAGCGAAACCATGGAAAACCATGGATTATACCATGGAAAACAGACTGAAACAGAGTAATACCTCAGCGGACTAACAGATCGACGACTCACATGGAAACCACACATAAATAAACTCAACCTGGCTCAAGCAAGGCTGACTAAGCTCTCCTGCCCAGTCTGGGGAGGGATCAGTTCTTCCAAAATCAAGCGTATCCAGACATTTAAAAAAGGTATTACGAATCTCAACATAGAGAAACATCTCAACTACATAGAGCAACTGGAATTAGCACAATTCCCTTCTGAGGGGCAATTCACTATTCCCTTAGCAGGAAATCTTTCTTTCCAACCCACAAAGGTGTCTGCTACCTCTGGACCAGCTCTAACGAGAAGATCTGTAATACTTAAAACAAAGTGCACCTACTTATGAGAGACCAAATGGTGCTTTCGTCTTTCAATGTTATTCAAGGTATCATGCAGGTAAATAATTATGATTATATTTCTGTAGAGTACACATGCGCTGGCCTATCAACAAATCAGTTAAAAGGAAACTTCTCAGGCCAGACTTCGACGGCGCCAGTGAAGATGTCCACCGCAGCTGTGACCGCTACGTCTCCAGCAGACTCCGACATAACCGCCCGGAAATAACTCCCAATTAGGTATATCGATTTTGACCAATAAAACCTGCCTTCTCTCAGAATTGCAAGTCTTGTTGATCCAGCAATTAATGGTGGTCTTATGATAGTCACGACATTCTCCAACAGTTATGAATATGAAACTAACATATCTGGGTCAAAGACACATAAGCGTTATTTGAATAATAAAACAGTAATAAATATATAAACTTGGTGTGGTATTATGTTGATTCGTTATTGTAGTGAAACGTTCTGTATTTATAACAATCTGCTTTAGTAGAGCAGCCACACCAATTGCGTGTTAATATATTTCATAATCTGTAAATGCTGCCAGGTTGAAAAGATACTGGTATTGATACAATAGCCTACGACAGAAAGCAAAGTTACATAAAAGTTTCAATATGAAGTTTGATACTAGGGAGTGTTCTTTATCTTAAAGGGAATCCTTAAGACATCTGCGACCTAGCCACGACTGTTAACACTTTCCTTCGCATCTAATCTGATTACTTGATCGAGTTCCTTCTTCCCACTTTCTTCCCTTCACCCGTTTTCTTGGTTAAACAATGCCTTCCATTTCTGTATCCCCATTTTCGTGCAGCAGTTGCGTCACTATTCCACTTTAATCTTACATCAAAAAGAGTTTCTGCTTCAGCATTTCTAGTATTGAGTCAGTCTCCTTATTAAACTGAGTCTCCTTTATTCTGATACATGAATACAAATGTTTTAAACAAGCAACTCTCTTGCGTACATTAAATGGGATCCACACTTTTCCTAACGGACACATTACCACACGATTTGTACACTTGCAGCTTTAAATCAGTCAGTGAATATAAAAGAAAACTGTAGCCATTCCGACTAGGAACTTAGTCGATCAAATTGTTGAATATTGAAATTTAAGAGTCTCATTTAAATTACAGAAACAACAAGCAATATCTCTGATCATTAATACTTACAGACGGAATAAAGCATACTCACAGATGCAACAGAACCTAATGTACAAGACATAATTTTAAGAATGGAGCAAAACATAAAGCCACAAATGTGTAACTTCTGTCGACTTGTACGGCCATGAATAACATGAAACCAATCGAACCTTATACTGCTGTGTAAAAGTGTTAGATCCGTACAAAATTCAGGATGTCAAAGGCATGCGCACTGATTTTATTTTTATTAGGACTAACATTAATAATTTTGAATTCATTAGAATTAAAGCAGGTATTTTAACTTTGAAAGGATAAACAGCACAATTTGCAAGCATTCTTGTACATTTAACATGCAGATGAAACCGAATCCGATTTTCAGACTTCTAGCTTCATAACTACTTGTTTAGGATTAATTATTCGGCATGAAATATACAAGCACTTAAAAAATGAGTCACAGGAAGAATATTGGAAAAATAATCTATGGAATGTTCAACTTTCAATCATTGTTCTCCTGCACTTTCAAAATTGTGCATTATTCAATTAATTAAACATTAATTGAAAACATAATAGAAAAATAAGATAGTAATGAGTATCTGAAAACGTCAAAACAAAAAAAAATGGTAAGTAAAGCACCTATCCGGAAGAAGAGTGGTAGCTCCAAGAGTAAACGTAAGCATGATTTTCATGAAGTGTAAATATATCGAAATATCTGCTTTTAAGCACTCCCCAGTTTTACTCCGTGTTCATTGGGAGCTGCCTGGGGCCAATCGTCTGCCTATAACACTTTATTCTAAACATTTTAGCTTTAACACTTTAATTGGTTAATTTTGTGTAACCAGGCTGGATACATTATTTGAAAGGGAATATGTGAGATAAAACAGGGAGCGCCGTTGGTTTGCAGGAGGAAACCCAAACGCACAATTTATTTGGTTGCGCGCGCACGTGTGACAGCCACCGGCAACCTCGCTTAATGAGATGTGCATTATCAGAACACTTCCTTCCTTCCTTCCTTCCGTCCTTCGTTTCTTCCTTCCTTCCTTCCTTCCTTCCTTCCTTCCTTCCTTCCTTCCTTCCTTCCTTCCTTCCTTCCTTCCTTCCGTCCTTCCTTCTTGCTCGAGAATGACGTGGACTCGATTGCTCTGTTACTTGCCTAAGAACCGTAATCCACCCCTCAGGACAGAAGTGTGAACGCTGGAAAGAAGGGGCGAGAATTCCAAAAGCCTGCTAGCTGTCACGTTGTACCATCATCAGGCCAAACCACTTTAGTAGGGAAGGAGAACATAAAACGATGATTTTGACACTGATGATATTGTGCCGTGTCTTTCTTCTATTCCTACAGAAAATGAAGCGGGTACTTGGGCTAGAATAACAAAAACTGTATACTTCCTATGAAGAATTGGACCCATATGAAATATTCCAGTTTTAAACCTTTCTTTAACTTGATATTCCTGACCATTCCCTCCGACTATGTGGTTAATGGGTAATTATGAATTATTTTCGGATCTCTTTTTTGGTTTCTCTTCTAAATAACAGTCTTCGCATAATATAAGCATGAGTATGCGAGTATATTAGAGTAGATTTGGAAATTCTAAGTTCAATAAAATGTGCATTAAAAACAATGAAAAGTAATACAAAACTTCATTCACAAATGTAATATATAGAAACATATGCTAAATGTGTAGTATATAGTTCAAATAATTAACTATTCCAAACTAACACATGAGGAAATAAAATTGTTTAACAGGTATTTTTAATTAACATACTCCAACTTTAAGTCATATCGGACGATGAATGAGATGGGTGAAATTACGCTGAAATGAGCCTAAGTTCATATAGCTTAAGGTTAACTGATAGTCGGCGCTCAGGATAATGGGAAACCTTAAACAGATAACTCATACGGGCCGAGATTTGCACGTGCTTTTAATTCTTATTATATTCCTTTTCATTGACTTTTAATATACAAGTTGCCTTGGAGTAAATTGCGAGACTCGCATTCGGGAGGTTCCAGGTTCAAATGCGTTAGTCATCTTATGCGATTTGTTTTCTCTGGTCGGTAGGCGAATGCTTGGGTGGTGTCTCTCCTGCCGCATCTTTGTTTCCCTCATTTCTTTTCATTCTATTTCCTTGTCATGCCTCAGGTTTTGCAAGGTGAATGTGAACCCGTTTTCTTCGGTAAATTTTCCTGAAAAATCGTTCTTTGGCTTCCGTATATTCATACATTAATATGAAAGAAAATACAAGTTGTAACATCTTTAGAAAACATGAGCTCCTATCTGCATATAATAGAAAAGAAATTAGTTTCTTCTTATTTTGTTCACTAGCGTATGAAAGGGAAGGCTGCACTTTTGGAAAATGGCTTATTGGAGTATACTATGAATTTCAAATAAATGTCAGCACAAGCAAATTGCCATTCTGAAGATTATCTACATGGATAATTTGCTGAACCTAGGTGACTCAATTTAGAATAATAAAGACATTACATAACATATAATCCACGTTGTTTAGTAGCTAATATGTGCTAGTAATAATTAATAAGTTGTACCAAATTTCACTGCAATTAAATCTTAAAATAATGTTACCTAAAAATGCAGGTATAATCACTACGCATTTAAAAATGCGGGTCGTAAACAAGGGCATTTTTTACATCATCCAAAGTTAAGTCACATCGCACGTTGAGTGAAATGAATAAAACGATGCTCAAATGAACCCAGGGTTCAACAAGTGCAATGCTGACTAAGGAAAACGTACCGCAATATCAATTTTGGGGCCAGCTGGCATACACTATCAAGAATATCCTGAGTGAGTCAAAATCAGGGGAACAGCTTCAAAAGTTCTTATAGCCTAATTTGTCCAATTTTGCTAGAATGAAAAAAGCGTTGGCAGGCAACTTCCACAGAAAGCAATCTTACGGATAGCAAAAGCAATAAAGAAGTTGGGTTTCATTAAAAAATATATTTAAAAATATGACAGCTGTTCCAAAAGATCTTTCTGAATTGTGACAAAGGTGCAGAGTCCTTGAAAGTAATCAGAAATATAGAAAGGAGACAAATAAACCTATGGTTTAATCGGATGAATTGCGGATGCGTTTGCCTTCTACTGTCAAAATGTATAACAGCATGAAGTTTCGGCTGTAATGACTAACAGCAGTACAGGTGAGAGAGCCATTGTTGTCCATGCTGGAGGGGTAAATGTATTTCACAGAGTCAGCATAACTAATATATGATTCCAAGTCAAGATAAAATGAATGGGAATAATTACCACAAATGATTAGAAGAGAAACCCTTTCCTAACAACCCAGCTGGTACAATCAAGGTACTAATCGGCTTTCCCGATTCACATACAGGAGGGCGAGTCTGCTCTTCTCTGTAGTAAAGGTTTACTACATATTCCTTCCTACTACTCTTTCCTTGCTATGAACCATGGCACAACGCTGCTTTAAATTCTGCAGCGCTAGAATCAAAGAGACCGAAGTGGAGACTTAAACAACGACTCTATTATAGTATTTCCGTACATGACAACACATGTATACGTATGTTTGTGTCTGTGTGTGTCTGTGTCTGTGTCTTTGTTTGTGTATGTGTGTGTGTTTGTGTGTGTGTGTGTGTGTGTGTGTGTGTGTGTGTGTGTGTGTGTGCGTCGGTATCCAAGAACTACCCAAAACATTTCCTAAAATCTTGTGGACAGCTAAAGCAAATTTATGATGAAATTGTTGAATATTAGTGGAGTGATAGATAAGCGGAAGAAGAAACACAGAATATAATAATAGATCAATGATGGTGTGGAGCGTAAAAAGTAGGCAGCAATAATGAGAAGGACACAGACACATACACAGCAGATGAAACTGGTTCAGATTCCAGTGAAACATACAGCAGATGAAGGACTTGTGTGATCGATCATACCCTTCAAAACCGTATTCGCCAAAGTTAGTGCAATTTTCTTTGCATAAACTTAGTTGTACCGTCCTCCCCTCCCTACTCAATTCCCGATTGACTTATATATGGGTAGACTGAAGCACCCTCACTGCTTAAGAACAATGATATTGTGCACACTTATTGTCGTCATTATTATTATTGTTATTATTATTATTATTGTTATCATTGTTATCATTATTATTACTATTATTATTATTATCATCATAATCATAATCATCATCATTAGTATTATTATTACTATTATTATGATTATTATGATTATGATTGTTACTATTATTATGATTATGATTATTATTATGATTATGATTATTATTATGATTATGATTATTATTATTATGATTATTATTATTATTATGATTATTATTATTATGATTATTATTATTATTATGATTATTATTATTATTATTATTATTATTATTATTATTATTATTATTATTATTATTATTATTATTATTATTATTATTATTATTATTATTATTATTATTATTATTATTATTATTATTATTATTATTATTATTATTATTATTATTATTATTATTATTATTATTATTATTATTATTATTATTATTATTATTATTATTATTATTATTATTATTATTATTATTATTATTATTATTATTATTATTATTATTATTATTATTATTATTATTATTATTATTATTATTATTATTATTATTATTATTATTATTATTATTATTATTATTATTATTATTATTATTATTATTATTATTATTATTATTATTATTATTATTATTATTATTATTATTATTATTATTATTATTATTATTATTATTATTATTATTATTATTATTATTATTATTATTATTATTATTATTATTATTATTATTATTATTATTATTATTATTATTATTATTATTATTATTATTATTATTATTATTATTATTATTATTATTATTATTATTATTATTATTATTATTATTATTATTATTATTATTATTATTATTATTATTATTATTATTATTATTATTATTATTATTATTATTATTATTATTATTATTATTATTATTATTATTATTATTATTATTATTATTATTATTATTATTATTATTATTATTATTATTATTATTATTATTATTATTATTATTATTATTATTATTATTATTATTATTATTTATTATTATTATTATTATTATTATTATTATTATTATTATTATTATTATTATTATTATTATTATTATTATTATTATTATTATTATTATTATTATTATTATTATTATTATTATTATTATTATTATTATTATTATTATTATTATTATTATTATTATTATTATTATTATTATTATTATTATTATTATTATTATTATTATTATTATTATTATTATTATTATTATTATTATTATTATTATTATTATTATTATTATTATTATTATTATTATTATTATTATTATTATTATTATTATTATTATTATTATTATTATTATTATTATTATTATTATTATTATTATTATTATTATTATTATTATTATTATTATTATTATTATTATTATTATTATTATTATTATTATTATTATTATTATTATTATTATTATTATTATTATTATTATTATTATTATTATTATTATTATTATTATTATTATTATTATTATTATTATTATTATTATTATTATTATTATTATTATTATTATTATTATTATTATTATTATTATTATTATTATTATTATTATTATTATTATTATTATTATTATTATTATTATTATTATTATTGTTGTTGTTGTTGCTGCCGTTATTGTAGGATTCATCATCAGTTCTTCATCGTTCTTATATTGTGTCTGTTGTATTCACCGAAATAGTAATTTTCATAATTTCCTAGCACTTTATCACTTTCCTCTTCAGCAACAACATGATCTGTATCGATGTCCACAGGTCATGTTTCAGTTATGTCGTCATATTCGGAATCGGTTTCTTAAAAATTATCCTCAATCGGCAGCGCATCGTCGTCGAAAATAAGACGAAATGCCTCCTGCAAATCCTCATGATTATCCAAATCATATATTTGACTCATTTTCAAACCTACGATTCACAGTAATAAAAAAGGCACTCTCATTTACTTTTCGATAACGAAACCACTAATATCAGCATTCTCCAGCAATGACGTGGTTGGTTCCGATAGAGGTGACAATCTTAACGCAAGTTGGCGCGATGTATCTGATAGATACAACGGCACTCATGTGATGACGTTTGCCTCGTTTGCAAACTTAGCATTAGTGAGAAATAGCTGAAACTTGCAGAAAACAATAACAAAGGTATGATGGAATATGTCCTGGCTCGGCAAGTCCTTACCTCTATTTATTGCCATAATAATGAAACAAACTTAGGCCATGTATCTCACAGATACATGCTTGACTAACGAAGGTCTAAAAAATAGCTCTTCATGTGTTTATCTTCCGTAATATGACCTAAATTAAATACGTGATAATTGAGGGTACATAAACGTAAACGATGAAAAATAAATGATATCATCTGTAATATGAGATCTGTTTTGCTTGTTTTTTCTTTATCCCACTTTGGGGAAAGTAATTAATATAACATATACCTATCAAACCTTCTATGCAGCTGAGTGTGCTCTATATCAAGTTTGTAATAATCATTTCATCTTGC
>CM060950.1:261421417-261438917 GCA_030765055.1 Mantis religiosa | reverse complement strand
AAGCTTTAAGTAAATAAGTTCCTAAACGTCTCTCGGGCTATCAAATCATTATATACATGTATACTTATTATTGCAGGTAGGCTGTCTCGAAATATAAGAGAAACTAAGCATTAGGAATCATAAAGCATAAGAAGGAATAAAAAATGGTATCCAACAGGTACATTGTCCCCGATCGCATTGTTGGTTGGAGCGACCGCAAAGTCAGCGCCGGGTATGCGTGGGCAGGAAAGAAAGAGACAGATAGTGGTGTGGATAGCTGGACGCTTGCCAAGAGGAAGAAAGAGACAGAGGTAGTCTGGAATTTAACGCTGCCATCGTGATTGTTATGGAACGATCAGCGTATTTCTAGAACTATGACTGGAGGTATAAAAACCGGCAAAGTGTTAGAGCGCAGTCATTTGCAAGTACGTTGTTTACAGCTGTGTAGTAATTTGAAGCGTGCCGCAATGAATTCTCTCATTTACGTGTAGCGAAAATAAAGATGCAGCTTTGTAGACTTTGATTTGTGTGTTTTACGTAATTTTGCTGCTGCCAAGTGTGTACAAAGCGTCTTTTTACAAAAATAAGAATCATTTTAAGTTTCTGTAAACCAGACTTAATTCCACTAACCCAAAAAGTCACAATATTAACAAATTAATGAAAGTGCATAAAACAGCTCTAACCAATTTCAACCATTTTAGTACATTTCTGCATCACTTAAACAATTCTTCAGTCTTTGAAGTATAGGTAGGCCTAGGTGATGCCTGCTGAAGTAATGTTGTTGAAAGAACCTCAAACCTCTGGCATTCCATTAGGCTTCCCTGGCGCATTTCGAGGAACTATGCATTTGCTAAAGTCACCGCTGTTCTTTCCCACTCAAATGAAGAACAGTAATACAGTCAGCTGAATTTTGGCTGTAAATGCGGTGTAGGATTACGACGCGTTACGTAAAAGTCGATGCAGTTCAGCGAGCGGAGATTTTGTTGGCAGCTTCATTGCAGCTCGATTGAGTGTTATTAAGCGCACCTTACTATGATGGGTTTAACCGCTTGTAGAAAGGAGAAGCACGCAGAAGGGTGAGAGTGAATTGAAAGAGCGAATGGAGGAATCGAGGTTGCTCCTTGAGACTGCTGGTCAGTGTGTAACGAGCGCTCTATTCCGCTTTTCCAAAAATAATTATATGTGGAGTGCCATTGTAAACTGTAGATACAGACATCTCTTAAAAGATCGTATAAAGCGGCCCTTCGTAGTTCCTTCTGTTTTATGCAGGAGTAGCAACCTTCAACCAAAGAAGATAACACTTGTTGATCATGAAATGCAGCGTTCTACATTAGCAACAGGCAAAATGCGCCTGCTCTTCTGCTATGCTTAAGTACATCAATTCGAATCTTATAACTATATCTAAATCCATTTCTTATCTCTTTCATTATCCAATTTCATAATTTGTAGTTTAAGTTTATGATCATATTTTCCTTAAACAATGCTACTGCTGACCTTAGTAACTATCACTGAACTCAAAACAATGTTTACCTCTTAAAATATCAGGAATAAGATTGCTAATGCCTCATTTTCTGAAATCCTTTATCCCCCGATTTTGTTACTGATTTTACCTCCCGTTCATACGTTACATTTGGAACCTTAAATTTGAATATTTATGTTACCATATACCATATTTATCAAAGATAATATCACACCTAGCTGTTGGTGACATTCAATAAAAGTCCTGAATATTTCAGTAGTACTTACTCGTAATAACCTAGTAGAAATTAATAGTAACCAAGTTAAAGACATAAAAATCTCTTAAAGAATTCTTTAGCTTTATAACACACACATACATGCACTAGCAAAAGAAATGAATAAAGAAAAACAAACAAGTAAAGGAAAAGAGAAACTTTAAGCCCGGCTAATAAATACGAGCTGCTCATTATCATTAAACTACCTCACTGAGAGATTCCTTTCCTGTATTCATCAAGATGACTTCGGGATGACCTCGTCTTTCACCATAATTAAGATGGCTCACCTGCAAAGAAAAGAGAAAGAAACTTTAAAGATACCAGAATTTACAATTAAATATGCACCTGTTCTAGGGAGGGAACATTTAAAATGTGTCATCCTCCCAAAGTCTATTTTTATACTTTCAACTTTCTTTGAGGAAGGATGTTATTAAAGAGAGAAGGGTGAAGAAGAACGTGGAAGAGGTACCCGTAATGATGGCAAGCCCTGGGGCTGCTCTTGTTTTATTTTTTCAAAGTTTGTCTTTGAGATTGCGTTAATTATTATTTCCGTCCTCTATCTGAGGTACGGAATGATCAATCCAGCAAAAGCTTCGTATTATAATGAAGTTTGAATGGAGCTAGGGAAAATGCATTTAAAGAGTTCTTAACGCTCACAAAGTTTATAAATGTCGTTTCTGCTTTGTCTTTATACCTCCTATATTTACTTATTACAACACTCGTTTTGAAAGCTGGGACTTAATTAAGACGTCCTTTCGATCGTGCAAATCAGCTTATGTTCATTTTAATCACTTTATTACCTAATATGATACTAGAAATTGTTGACATTTTTAAAACGAACTTTAAAAGATCTAAAGCTTATTGAAGTAGATTGGTAGTGAAACAAGTACCAGATTAGTGCTCAGATTTTCTAAATATCAATCCAAAATCGGCGCTTTGATTGCTGCATAAGCCAATCGCTCTTCCTTCTTGACCTGGATCATTCACATATATGGATACTAGCAGGTTAGTTTACGTGTTTAAATAAGAAGTTACTGGTGTATTATTCTGAAATTCATTTCTCGCATCATCTATGCCAAATAGTTTTAGATGTAAACGAGTTTCCTAAGCTCAAAATAAAAATTACTGCTGTATAAAAGAATGAAGTAAAGACAGAAGAAAAGAAGTCCAAAGGTGATACATAAGTGATATAAGGACAACAAATAATACTGTTCAACGCAGCAAGTAATTCATCCTATTATAATACTGAAAAATGTAATATCGATCAGAATGTCAATATATGAGGCGAAGGAAAAAATGCCTGATTCGGTGGGACACGAGTGTTGGTGTAGATTGAGCGTGAGCCGGAGAAGGAAAGAGTTGATCTTTGCTGGTGCCCGGTTTAAGTTTTTTTTTTTTTTTTTTTTTTTTTTTTTTTGTGGCTCTTCGTGAACCTAAAAAAGTTGCGAGTGGCCTCTTAGCCTTCCCTGTTGGGCTTACAGTAGTAAAATTTTCAGTCATTTTGGCTACGCTTTCCTTATCGTGGGTTTTCCTCCACTTATACTACACATTAGGTTGACTTCGTTTTCATACTTCCTTCTGTTCTGGTGCCACATGTATTTGTGCATACATTTAATCTGTATTTTGAATATGGAATACTCGGGTTTTGCTGTGTACGTTTCAGCTAATAAGGGGGAACGGTAAATCAGAGGGGATTTTGCTTCACGTGTATATACAGTGATATAATTGTGATGCAGTTAGATTTGATATAGAATTGTTACAATTATACTACTGCATGCAGCAGTACAACGTTGGAGCGCCATTTGAACGGATCGCTGTTGACATAGCTGGACCATTTCCGATGTCCGATCGAGGCAACAAGTACGTGATGGTGGTAGTGGACTACTTCCCCAATTGGCCGGAGGAGTCTGCCATCCCGAACCAGGAGGCAAAGAGTATCACAGACTGCCTCGTGGAGCAAGTGTTCTGCCGATTAGGGGTGCCGTTAGAGCTGCACAGGTACCAGGACACCAATTTTGAGTTCAACCTAATGAAGGAGGCGATACAAAGGCTTGGGGTGAACAAGACCCGCACGACTCCTCTACATCCCCAGTCGGATGGCATGGTCGAAAGATACATCAAGACCTCAGAGGAACACCTGAGGAAGGTCGTGGCCAGCCATCAGCGAGACTGGGACGTCAAGGTGCCACTGTTCTTGCTGGCCTACCATTCGTCAACACACGACACCATGGGAATGACGCCAGCCAGCTTAATGTTCGGCCGAGAGTTACGCCTCCCTTGTGACCTGGCTATTGGAAGCCCTCCGGAAGCGAAACAGCCAGCGTCCGAGTATGTGGAGAGCCTGGTGGACCACCTCCAAGACATGAACGAGATGGCTCGCCAGAACATCCAGAAGGCAAGAGACCTCATGAAGACCTGATAGGACAGGCAAGCCAACAGCCAGGGGTTCCAGCAAGGGACGCTGCCCGAAACTGCGGCAGCCTTGGCAAGGACCGTACCGGGTGGTGAAGATGATTAACGACGTGATCTGCCGTATCCAGAAGGTGCCCCGAGGAAAGACATTTATGGTACACCTGGATCACCTGGCCCACTCCGATGGTGCTGTTCGGGACGACCAGCTTTGAGGAGGGAGCAGTGTCACCTAATTATCGGAAGTCCCGACCAGCTAGCAGCTTAATGGGTGACAGGAGGCATTTAGTTCACGCCTACCCATTTATCTTGTAGCGCTAACGTGGGGATGGTTGGAATACCAACACTAGCCATTTCTTTTCCCCTTCCCCTGACCTCTGGGACAGTCGGGATGATTCAATGAACCGCGAGACTTCCAGAAACAGCGATCTTCCCCATATAAGGCCTGCAGTGGGCGAGTCAGTTCAGTTCTTGGCGAGCAGCTATAAATAGCTCCGTGCTAGTGAACGGGTTGGAAGACTGTGTACGTGTATCAGAGGAGTTGTACGTAATTGAGAGTGTAGAGTGGACCTGTGACAGACGAACTGGCGAATTGTAATTTTGTGCGCTACATAATTCTGTGTAATCGGCAAGTGTTCCAACTGTAATTCGGTGTAAATCAAGAACATTTTGAGTTTCTGCAATTGGACTTTTAATTTCACGAACCCACAAAGCCACAATTTACATTGCATGGGTAATGTTAAAACATATCTAATAAATACTTAAATCATGTGTATGAGTTTTGAGTTACATATTTACCTATCCTTTCTAGTAGCACACAGGTAGTTGTATCATTTTGCAACGCACCTTATAACTGTATGGGAAAATGGTATATCCAGATTACCGCAGCATTATGCAGATTACTATTAAATGAAGAAACCAAAAATTTGGATTTAACCAGGCAGACCACATCACACCAAGGCTCAGGGTGGTGTTGATATGCGGTTCGGCATTGTGGGATACAGCAATGCGCCAGTTTAGGGTGTACGGGTGCTCATCTGCGCGGTTATCAGCGAATGCGCCAGTATATTTTGCTTTTGGGCATATTGAGCAGCTCAATTTTATTAGTCTTTATGTGTATATGGCAAAAGCTACTTAAATAATTATGTTCTCCTAATATACAAAGACAAAAGTAAAGAAGTAAACGAAAAAGTTACGTAATATGAGATTCGAACTACAGCACTGCTGATTTGTAGTTACACGCTTTAAACAAGTTCAGCTCTATTAATAATGGAAAGTATGTGTTGCTTATTAAACTTATCTTTGTGAAAAAGGCACTCCACACTTGAATCATTTTAACGTTTGTGTCACAATTTAATCGAAACACAATACTACTATTTTACGGATGTGTACTAAAGTAGGATTTGCAATAATTTCCCGTTAATACAGAAGGATCGTTTTTTGAACCTGAAAGATGAGCTGATGGGTTCCATATTGTCTAAACAGCAAGGGAAGTAGTTTACAAAGTTTCTTTTCTCACACCATCTGTGCAAGAACATCTGAGCATTAGGTGTATGTTCTATCTAGTTAGTACAACCATTAAACTTACAACTAGAATACGCAAACGTTTATAACACTTCAAAAATACACATAGGTAAACTTTGTAAGAAATTATCCAAATTTCTATTGAATAATCTCCCAAATTTCTTCAGGGAGAGGGACCTGAGATTCTGCTACAAGCAAATTTATTTCACTCCTTAGTGGTTCTCTTCAATAATAGCTCATTAATAAGGGTATGTCAGTGCCCATATTAATTATAAAATGAAGTGCTTTGAACTTTATTTAATTCAATGGGTAACTGTGCACCGTTGTTTGTGAGCTTTTATTGCTATTTGACTTTATTTGGATGATTTTCAAGTCCAATATTTTGTACCTTACATTTTTTTCTGCTTTACCTATGAAACGTGTTCTATGGATGGTACTAACCATACATATTTCTTATTCATTAGTGAAAGTATGGATCCACTATTTATTTCTTGTCATGGATCTGAAGTTCAACGCTTCAGAGCTATACAACACTGTAAAGACATAGTCAACAGATGCCCAAAAGGTCATAATCTCCTTTTATGGAAAGCAATATTCTTCATATTGGAGCTAATATCCATCTTTAGTCCATGCCATGTCATTTTCGCTTATATTTCACATTCCAGTTTTATTTCGTATCTGACCCCTTTATGTTTCACTATTCGTATTTCAAGTTACTTCTCTGGTTCATGCATTCTGAAATTCTTTCCTTAAGGTCACGTAAGTAATTTTTCGATCTTTCAACGATAGGAATTAAACCTTTAAAATCATTTAACAAATAACTGCACTTTGGAAACCATAATGTAATGTGAGTGCAGTAAATGCATAAGGGAAGCAGAGCAAGGCAGTTAGTGTTTGTGCCTCTGTGGGTGTTTATGAGTGTGAGTGAGTGAGTGAGTGAGTGAGTGAGTGAGTGAGTGAGTGAGTGAGTGAGTGAGTGAGTGAGTTAGTGAATGAGTGAGTGGGTATTAGGTGTATAACAGAGTGAATAAATAGCACGTAGGTCAGAGAATGGGTGAATGTGTAAGTAGCAAGTAAATAACAAAGTATCGAGTATATACAGTGAGTGAGTGACTGAGTATCAGGTGTATAATGGAGAGAGTGAATAACACGTAAAGCACTGAGTGAATGTGTAAGTAAGTAAGCAAGTAAGTTGCAAGTAAATAAGTAACGAGTATATACAGTGAGTGAGTACTTCAGTGAGTAACAGGCGTATGATGAAGTGATTGAACAGCATGTAAGGCAGTGAGTGAGTGAGTGAGTGAGTGAGTAAATACTGTACTGTACGTACTGTAAGTAGCAGTTAAATAAGTAACTATCGAGTGTATGCAGTGGGTGAGTGAGTGAATGAGTGAGTGAGTTTTTACGATGCCAGTGTAGGCAGTTTTGCCGTAATCACGTATTTTTGTAGACATAGTTGCATTCTTATCTGCAGGGCACAGATCAAAGCAAAAAAAAAATCTGAATTTTGTTGGAAAAGATCACTGTTATCCACGGTTGTTTAGACCATGTATTTCGAATATCATCTTTAATTTTACAAGTATCAGAGGTTCTTTGGTTGTTTCCTTTGTGGAATATTAAAGGAAAATGCACTGTTTACCCCATTAAAAACCATTTAAGGAAACTATGCATGGGCACATAACGGCAGTGGCAATACTATCTAAGAAAAGACTACAATATGCTTCTATCCTCTGTCTGTCTCTCACTATCTCTCTCTTTTAGTTGAATTGTTTATTTTTATAAGCCGAATTGCACCTAGAATATTACGCCTTCTTTGCAGCCTTTATTTAAAACACAGAAGCAAGATATTTGCAGCAAGGCTACGTAGCACATAAACACTGCGACGTAAGTAGCTATCAGCAGTTGTACGACTGTATCATCCCAACGTCACAGGTTCGCTGGCAGCGGTGTTTATGAATACTTCTTGAAGCTCCAGGAGTGCACCCGTCAATTGAAAACACTAGCACAGCATTTCCTTTTACTGGCTTTATCTTCCTGTTCATAAAATCTGCTCCCACTTTCATTGTAAAAGCGAAATAACTTTACTTGCACAGTGTAAACAGCGTGGTTAATTAAGTCGTCTACTTTCGACAAAATTAAACATCGACTCGCGCTCTTCACCTCCATTCCTTCTCTTTGAAGTAGAAGGCGGCGCTTATGAGCTACACAACTTGTTTTCTGTTTATTTTGTACGGAACAAGGACCCGTTTAAATTTAGACCTAAAATCTTAGCTTCTAGCACATTTGCACCTTATAAGAAGAACCTGACATCATCTGGTAGGTCCACCAAGTTTTAGTTTCCGGCCTAGTTTTGCGAGACTTCTAGGTTGTTGGTTTGAAGTGAGAATGAAGGGAAACGAAGCTTACTTTCCGTGCAACAATGAGAAATCTATATTACCACAAACTGTAAATAAACAATAACTACATAAATATTTGAGCAGTGATATTTACATGGATTTGTCTGCTGTTTCAAAAACTATTCTTAGTAAAGTTAATTCTTCAGTCTACTTATTAATCGACATAAATTTAAGTATACCTTTACACATTACGTTCTATAAGAACAATAAGGTACGCTAAAGTGATAGACATTTTTAGTTTGGACTGAAGTAGGTGGAGGACGTTTAATGGGGCCCCGACGCCAATAGCATAAGGGATAGAAGAAGAAGGCATAAAAGAAGAGCGCTATACCATGGCACAGAAATTCCATGCTCTTTGCATGTCTGAGATACAAATCATATGCTTTAGCCCAGGAATTCTCCCTAGTGAAATGATACTATAATATCTATACAATATGAGGACACCACAATATTAAACTTTAAAATGCCGAGAGTTTTATATGCTGCTGATATCAAGCTCCAGGACCAAATGATATTGACTTACGTATCTACTTTGAACATCATCTTGCAGTTTTCAAAGACGAGTTGTATTTTGGGGAAAATTTATATAAACTTAGGCTTGAAAGCACTAAGAGAGGATAACAGACCATTTGAGATCATTTGCTTCTTCTGTCAGTGTTTTGGTGCTTAATTCCTTACTCTTACTACACCAAACTGCTCCTTCTACGAAGCTACAACGACATTTGCAGTTCGGCCTTACAGTGTTATGATTATATAACAGTTGTGTTAGTTTCCATATAGATACCCAACAAGTCATTAATCTACGAGAAATGGCTTACTCTCTGGTTCGTAGCCATTATCCTACGTTAAATTATATGTTTCGGAAAGAATGGAGCCCGCTTAAATACTTAAGGAGTATATGATTATATACCAAATGCTGAAATCAATTTAGAAAGACCAAAAGGAACAACTATGAGGTGGATCAGCCAATTAGCCATAAAATGAAGTAATAGTAGTGGCTGTGGTTATGGCGGTGTCATAAATGGTTGCTAATATTATGCAAACTCCATTCAATGAGACACCAATTTATCAAAGTTACATAAAACAAAATGGGGCACTGGTGCAGAGCGGAATATGTTGGCCTAAAACTATCTTAATTCCCGCTTATACTTATGAGTCTTACTCAGCTGCATCACATAGAAGCTAAATACTAAACAGTTCAGATCGGAAAAGAAAATTTACGCACATAACGTTTTATATGCCAATAGAAAACAGCTTGTACCAAGTTAGAATTGCAGTTAAAATTCTTAGAGGCGCTTTAAACCTTATTAAAACCAAAGTCAAAATAAAGCTTCGGACAAGAGCAAAAGTCTCACAGAGCTCAGCTAGCATTGAATTACTACGCTATATTTCACTGCTGCTTAGTATATTTATATTTAACCCGTTATATTTTGATTTTTTAACAATGACTGTAAAACAAAACTAATTATATTAATAATTTTGATAAGCTAGTTAAATAGATGAGAGAGCATCCTATGTTTTCCTGGAGTATCCATTTTTTATGCATATGGTAATAAATTCATAGTCCACAGGTATTACACAACTCATAAAAGTTGTCAATTATGCAAACTCCGAGGTGTCCAGGCGCCTGCAGCTGAACCAGGTATGAATCAACTTTACAGATTCTTTGCAATGAGACATATATTCTGTGAGTCTTGGTCGTTACTTAGAAATTAGTCCAGCAGCAGACGACATAGGAAGATGAAGAAGAGGCATACACGAATCGCCGAATTTGCGTCAGCAGCAAACCTTGCCACTCCCTTAGTACCAAGTGTGTCAATCCCTCAAGTCGCTACTCAGTCTAATTGTCTCTACCTGCGCTTCGCCCCGACTATAGCCACAGCCGCCGGCACAGTGGCCAGTTTTCGCCGCAAATATACATTGCCATTATAAACTTGGGTCTCTGCATGAAGGCTTCAAGCAGCTTCATATCATACACCACCACCGGCCCAAAAGGATATATCTGAAAATATCAGGCAGGTCCTCCGATTTCTTTACGTAGTGTGCAACCGAATATAAGGACATGACCAATATGTAAACATACTGTGGCTTTATGGTGAAGCAAAACGTAACGCATGGGAAGCAAATACTTGTGCGCAATGCTCTTACCTAGAACATCACCAAAGGAAAACATATTTCGAAATGTGGGAAGACGTCTCTGTGGAAAATTATTATCAAACGATCACTCTCTGTTCGAGGTACTGCAGTGACTCGACATAAATGATGAAACGGTACGAAATGCATTTGAGACCACGAGCATGCCAGCTCTAAGATTACAGACAGGATAAAAATATTAGCCACATATAAACTTTACAAATATTGTATCACAATAAATTTCAGTCCTATTATCTAGAGCTACATCATGCTCTTTATGAATGCGACTACCAAGCGTGAGTAACACTTTCGTAAAGTAGCAGGTTGAAGCCAATGCCATATTCCATAAATAACATGCTTTTAACCCCGAAACTACGTTTAACTATGCAGCTATGATTTAACATAATGTGCAGGACTATAGGAATGTAAATAACATTTCACAGGGATAACGAAGCTAGGTTTCAGGTGCAATGGAGTGCCATCCTGTGGTGTGGAATACTAATGAAATTCTGTTTTTCGAAGGCAAACTAACGCAGATTCTTCACACCTCCAACACACTTATTAAAAATGTGGCGCCGATGAAACGTACGAGAATGCAATACCCGTACATGGGAGTACCCCAACATTGCTCCCAATCGTGGAGGACAATTATAGTTAGCTGTACACAGAGTGTAGTTAATAAATGAATTGAGCACAGGGCATTTTTAACTTGGCCATCTACATCTACTGATTGCATTCCGATTCTCGGTTTCTTCCTTCATGGCTACGTAAACGAATGTGTCCAACTTGAAGAACCAGTGAATTACTTTTAACTAAAGCTATTGATAAGCAAAATTGTAGGTATATCGCACCAGGCATATTGAGCAGATAATAACTTTTGTGCTTCAGTGTTCAAATCTGTATTATCGAAAGACAGTCACATTTTGAACATTTTCTTAGTTCGTGAAGCACAATTTAATAATTTCTTCCTTCAACCCGAGTGCCTGAGATATATAGCTGCTCACGTAATTGCCCTTAATAAAAGAAGACTACACAACAGTAAGCCTTTTTTGAACGCTTGTCCAAGAACACATCGGCATATCAAAATATTTTGAGGTCTAGAAAGAGCAGCATTATCAAAGCTTTCATTATAGATCAGTAGAGAAACGACTAATGTATTAGAAAGATTTAACTACAGTAATATCAATAACTGTGCTTGACAAAAGCGCTGACACTACAAGAAAGTAATGTGGGTTTTATGGATATTGTGACTCTGTGGCTTCGTGAAATTAAAAGTCCAGGTTATAAACACTAAAACTTGCCCATTATTTTAGTAGAAACACACTTTGTCAACCTCTATAGTAGCAGGATTACGTCCCATATTACAACTTGTAAGGTCATCGACCACAAAAGAGTTCACCTTTACAGCTGTTTAAGCGCACGCGTACAATTACCGACTTTCTGTCCCCCAGTGGCAAGCGGAGGCTTTTATGGCTTACTCACTTTACGGAATGTTCTCAAACAATCAAGACGGCGCTAGAAGAAAGACGAACTCTCCAGAAATACGCCTCCTTCACCACCACCGTTTAGGCGAGCTCTTATCTCCACACTGCACCGCCCGTCTCTTTGAACTCTTCGGCCGCGCCGCCTAGCCTCAACGATGCGTTCGCGACAGTGCTCTCTCCTCAAGGCTAGTCGTCCCGAACAGCACCATAGTAGTGGGCCTGACGATCCAGGTGTCCCACCATAAAATTTCTTTAGAGCACCTTATGGATGTGGTAGACCACGTTGTTAATCCTCTCTCACCCGGTACGGTTCTCACCATGGTTGCTGAAGCTTCCTGCAGCGTCCCTTGGACTGGGTAGGGCGGTACAACCAGAACAAGTTACCTTGCTCGAACCCTTAGCTGTTGGCTTGCCTTCGTATCAGGTCTTCATGCGGTCACTCGCCATCTGCATGTTCTGACAAGCCATCTTGTGCATGACGTGGAGACGGTCCACCAAGTTCTTCACATACCCGGTTGCTTGCTGTTTCGCTTCCGGGGTGCTCCCAAAAGCCAGGGCACAATGGAGGCGTAACTCTCGGCCAAACATTAAGCTGGCTGGCGTCATCCCAGTAGTGTCGTGTGTGAACGAGCGGTAGGCCAGGAAGAACAGTGGCACCTTGACGTCCCAGTCTCACTGATGGCTACCCACGACCTTTCTTAGGTGTTCTTCTAGGGTCTTGATGTACCTCTCGACCATGCCATCGGACTGCGGGTGTAGGGGTGTTGTGCGGATCTTGTTCACCCCTAGTCTTTCCAGTACCTCCTTCATTAGGTTACACTCAAAATTGGTTCCCTGGTCACTGTGGAGATCTAACGGCACTCCAAAAGGGCAGAACAATTGCTCCACGAGGCAGTCTGTGATCATCTTCGCCTCCTGGTTCGGGATCGCATGCAACTCCGGCCACTTTGTGAAATAATCCACCGTCAACATCTGGTGCTTTTTGCCTCAGTCGGACACTGGGAATGGACCAGCTATGTCGACAGCGATGCGTTCGAAATGCGCTAGGACGTTGTACTGCTGCATGCGACCCCGCGTCCTAGTCTGGGGACCGCGACTCGTCGCGCACACGTGACATTTACGGCACCATATCTCAGCATCTGCTTGGAGCCTTAGCCATTAGTAGCACTGCCGGAGTTTGTCGATCGTTCGGTTTGCCCCCAGGTTTCCTACTGAGGTACCGGCGTGCCCTTCCTCCAAGACTTCCGGGACCTTACTCCGGGGAAGTACCAACTGGACGCTGTTATTGTCATCGACCTTTGAAGATTGTGTTGTTATGTGATGTAATGTTATTACGTGAGAATTGAACAGTGTATCTCTACGAAAATAAAGAACATTTAGAATTTCGGCAAATAGGACTTTTAATTCTACGAACCCACAAAGTCACAATATCGTAAAGTACAATGAGGACGTTAAGCAACGTTATGCAATATCCCATTAAAGAAATTACATTTAGTGGACATAGTGAAAGTGAATCTTTAAATAAAGGTAATTTTAATGAACTTTTGGATTCATATACAAGGCAAGCCCCATCAAAATTCCAAACCACTATTCCAGTATAACATACTGTTTTTGTGATGCTGATTTTGCGAATTTAGGATAGTCAATGTTCCGAGTGACCGAATCCATTCGCTCACAGCCGCGCCTGCACATCAGTATTTCCTACGCATAAAATATGATTATATCTAATTAAAGATGTCGTATTAACCTGATGCTTAACTATTCCCTACACGTCGCTAAAATGCAGCATGTGCTGGAGTAGCCAGCCACCTATCCTGGACATCAGTACACTTCGGAATTGTCATGTTTTCTGCGCCTTCGAGCTCGTGCCGGCGTCGGCAGTTTTGTATGATACGCCTCATGTCTATTTAAGCTCTGCCTGTTTTCAAGATACGTGACTTATGAAATATCAATTTGGTTTCAGGCCTATCTCTCTCCTCGAAATTCATTGGATTTTGATATTTAGAAAGTTTCGCTGCCCTATCACCGCTCATTGAGTAGCTATTACTGACTGCTTCAGGTTTCATTTCAATGATTCCGGAATGCTCTCTAGTTGTGTACAGAACGTTTAAACTTTTGCCTCATACAAAGAAGTTATTTTATGCTCATTTATACTTAATATGACTTAAATTAACTTTTTAAGTTCGTTTTCAGTGTTCTAAGTTCCCTGCCTTTAGAGAGTTCGATTCTTATGACATTTCCCATTTGCTGCAATTTCTTTTATAGATACATAGAAATGTAATTCAGCTTAATCCTGCTTTTCCGTTCAATGTCTGTGTATCTAACTTGAGTTTATATCTACTTTGTTTATTGTTGTCCTATCGTTCCGATTTCTTTTACATACTAATAATTGTCCTATTTGTTTTATTAAACTCCTCTTCTTTATTTTTCTACCCTACTTCTTTAATTATATGGGGATATATTTCTACTTAAACTTCCAATGTCTGTGTAGTGTTTAACGTCTGCTTTTACTACAGATGACACCGCAGGCGGTGACATTGGTGATACATTTGATAATCATGGAGCACCGGCGGGATGAGATGGCGAAAAAATGAAATGTGTAGTGTTTAACGCCCGCTTTTACTACATACAGCACCGCAGGCGATGACACTGGTGATAAATGAGATTAAGATGGAGCACCGGTGGAATGAGAATGGCGGGGGAAACCGGAGATCCTGGAGAAAACCCATCCTAACGCAGTGCTGTTCAACACAAATCTCATTTTACGGTTGCCTGGGACTGAACTCAGGTGAACCACTCAGTCACGGCGCGGGCGGTTCAACGTCCAATACTTTATGTATTGTGTGTACTTTACGGTTCCATATAATGTGCTGAAGTTTTGCAAATTATTTCCTTGATCATTATGATTACATTTTTCCTTTTTCTGCTTCTTTGAGCTCTTTATCTACATATCCAGTGTTTTTCTACAAAATTCCCCCATCCGACTAATTTTTTCACATCTGTTTTCCTCTACAAATGTAATTACTATTGCTTATTGCATATTTTGTCAATTGGTTCCACCTCTCGTTGCAAATACTATCTCTACAATTTTCAGACCTTTCATATTTGGTTAGGCATGGATAAATGTGCTTTGGTTTCCCATACATTGCAAAGTTTGACCACAATCTTCCAAGGAATACAACATATGTTTCTATCCAAGCCTAAATCATTCATTCCTACCTATGCATTTCTTGGTACTCCATTTTTTAAAATTTTCTCTATTATTTCCAGGAGTCCGTATCCTCGCAATTAGGCCATATCTTCTATTAACTCACTACTTCACTCCTCTGAGAATTCATCGCAATTATTTTCCCGCAACTGTTTAGCATTTCCCAAACAAATTATTGCAGTACCCAAAGCATTTCCCCAAGTAAATCTTTTATATGTTACACATTCTTTTGTGAAGTTGCATATATGTAAATTTAATTCATTTATGTAGTATATATGGAAAACGTGCACTCGGTCAAAGTAAAGCCACTGAGCCTTATGTCGTAACAAACTGGGAACGGAAACATTCATGAAAATAGAAGGTGGCTGTGACTATTGGGAGAGGAGCCCTATGTTTTCTCCTTAGGGCCCTTAGGGCGCTATTTAGCTATTAGATTATTTATGTTAGGTTAGTTAACAACACCGTATAGGGACCACTAGAATCATCCCTGCACTTTTGCTTTCTCTAATTTTAGCTGAAACGTTGACTCTTAGCACCTAAGCTTGCAAACTGTTATACAGTTCTTCTTTCCTGCCGTTGATGGTCAACAGTTACATGAATTTTCAAGCGCCAAATTCAGAAGCGCCAAATTCAGAACGGAAGGAAATTGGGTTGAACTGATACTAGACTTCAGGTAGGAGCGTTGTATGTAACCCAGAACACCGTGCCTCGTAAATCTTTAGGCATTTTCAGGCAGCACTCACACGATATGTATCTGCCTGTCAGTGACATTTGGCCACTATTGTTAGCATACCTTTCAGAGAAAATGAGCTGAGCGTTGATACATTAAATTCTACTGCTTCAGAGCCACTATACATGAAATTATACTATTGCCCATATCCTTTAACTACCATTCTTACAGCTTGCATTGATACGCAAGTTTTACACAAATTATTGATAACGAAACGATCCAGTTCTTCATATGAGGTATTTTTCACTTATTTGCTAGTTATCAGGACAAATAAAACCTGCAATAACCCTCAATGAAACGACCAGGGCTGGATCTGAAGCTGAGATCTCCCGCCGAAGAAGTCCATGCTTTAACGAGCTCAACGACCGTTTCCGGTGATCCCGTTACACTGCATCACATACATAATAACACTGATATAAGCATTGCTGTTATAACGTAAAGATTTATTAATGCCTCTTTAAGTTAAAAGTGTGCCACTACAGCATTTGTGAATCTTGATCTACCAACCCGTCCGCATACACAAAGCAGAGGTGGACTATCATCCAACTGATTCACGAGATGATCGGCACCTCGCCTTCCAAACTGGAATGTTGGCTTTCGTTACTTAGCATCACTTAAGTACAGTGGATATTGGCCCTAAACATGGGTCAAATAGTCCTCACTGGGTTTTTTATGCATTCGAATTTCATTGCTGAGAACCAGAGCAGCACACCTCAATTTAATCGGCATGTTGCAAGACGTTTTAATGTATTTTATAAATATAAATAGCGGTATATGTAATGGAACATACCCTGCTTTTGTACAACGCTTTAATTAGATGTTTAGCTTTAGGTAAATCCTGACAAATTATATTCGGTTAAAGAAAATTAGATGTCCACTACACATTTTAAATGGTTTTTACTGTATATTGGTAAAGTGATTAGAATCCAATATTGGTGTCCCTTTTGTTATTAATTCAAAACACATCTAAAACATATTCCCTCCAGCAACTTGTTCTGATCGCCTGTATTACAAACAAAAGTTCCGAAGGCCATAAATGTAAATGACTATAGGCATTGTGTAGGTTAAAACCGATATAATCTATTATAATTAATGATGACGGGTGATAATTGGTACACATTGTGCTCGGAGGGGTTTCCCTGCAGACAGATACAGGAGGAATTTCAGAGCCGTCAGAACCGCTTGGCATGATCTGAAAATGATAGTGTTTTCTACCGAAACGAAGCATGACGTGCCAACAGTGCTTGGTTGCATATTTCCATATAATAGCAAAGTGCATCCTCGGCGTTCATTTGTTATACCTGATGGAAAAAGACAAGAAAAAGTGGATACGATATCACACTGACATTTTAATTCCATAATCCCTGTATGCATTTGGAAAATTACATTAAAAAGACTGCTACTGAATGCATGCTTAAATTGAAAATGAGAACTTTCTGTTGTTTACGTTGTACGTTTTATTTGCTTTAGGCCTCGCCGAAACTGATTAGAAAGTTCACACTTCAAAACAACTTTAAATCTATTTGAGCAACAAAGGCTGCTCTACGATTAATGAAGGCTCAGTTACATTGTTTTTCCTTGGACAAGTAAGGTAAACAATAATGCAAAAGAAAAACAGGGCACATTTAAAAA
This sequence comes from Mantis religiosa, assembly GCA_030765055.1. Taxonomy (NCBI): domain Eukaryota; kingdom Metazoa; phylum Arthropoda; class Insecta; order Mantodea; family Mantidae; genus Mantis; species Mantis religiosa. The sequence goes on along the minus strand of CM060950.1, from coordinate 261,421,689 downwards.
ATCAATGTATTTAACCCAATATTCAGCAATAGTGTTTTCCAACTTTATCAAGTTTTAAAGTATATTTCATCAAAACTTTGAAAAGTAGATATGCGGATAACCCCTTACCCTAAAAACAGAGGCCACTGGCTCTGCAGTAACGTGTGATGCGAATATTCGCGGATCCAGGACTGATTACTCTAAGGCCGGTCATTCCAAATATGGATAGTTTTCGTAATATTTCGAGTTAATGGGAAGTGCTGGTATTGTCCCCCTTTATATGTAATGTCCCA
>CM060950.1:261261417-261418917 GCA_030765055.1 Mantis religiosa | reverse complement strand
TTGTTTGCAGCCTTACTGCGATCACTTGAATCACGGAAAGTTTTTGGTAGTTGCTCTAGTTTATCCATAGATTTTCCTGACCAGGAAGGTAGTTTGTGAGCCATAGTGGATTGCTTATTGAGAATAAGACATCCTTTTAACTGGCAGCAATCTATTTCTTCCTGAATCACTTATGAATAAATGCAATGCACGTTTAAAAACAGGTATTTAATCAAGAGGGCATTTGCGTATTTATTTCCGCAATCCATTCCTGCATCTGAGAAACCTTTTCATTTTTTCCTTTAAATGGTTTCAAATGTCTTATATTGCTTTATAGGTTAATTCCATATGGGTTACTGAAAAGCTAATTAAGCTGTAAGAAATAATTATACTTATGAAATAACTTATTTTCCACACATTCACTTCAAAATAAATCAGACAGTAAATTATGGCGGTTAATTGCACTTACAGAATCGTTTAGATTTCAAATTTATTCGTATGAAACAAAGTAACTCGAAAGGGCCCTATATTATGTTAAGATACTATGTCTAAAAGTTTATGTGGGTACAAGCATATTCACAATCAGCACAATAAATGTGGTTCCAAAATATTCACTGGTTAAAAAAATAGAACAAAGAACAAAAAATGTCTTAAAATGAAGTACACACCTTCCAATCTTATTTTTAAAAGGCGTTTCAAGTCCAGTACAAACTCAACACGAAAGCAGCGAGACAAAGTAACATCACAAACAAAAGAGCCGGGATGAACGTATGCGTTTCGCACAAGAACGGAAAGTTTTGTTAATCAATGCCCTGCATTCATTATTAAATTACAGTGCTTTTTAACATTAGTTGCATACATTGGCGGTTTAGCGATAAATTAACATATTACTATTTTTATATAATCTATTAATTGGATTAGGACAGAATTCAGACAGAATTTAAGGTACAATGCAAAAACAAGGGAAAGCTTATAGACGGCCGTAAGATGGAGCAGTTATTGAACTGTAAGAATAAATAGGTTTAAAGATTGATTTAAATAATTTGATTATTTTAATTTATGAGCGGTGCTACGATGCAAATACTTTTGGGTTTGTGTTAGGCAATTGTTTAATACGTATTCGTTGTTCACGCACATCGTCATACAAACATGTACATACACATAAAGCCCACTATCGCCTATGAGTGGTGTTGCGCTCCAGTTACTGAAAGCCCCTCTCTGTAAGTACCTGTAACTTCTAACCTTCATGCATCCAATGTACAACATGATAAAGATTTGCTTCAACAATAATGTTTCTAATTCACGCCTTGAAAATTAATGTATCATAAATTCACACAATAGGCTAACATGCCCTAATTCATGTACTTCAGACGCTGTGTCTACAAGTTGCAAAATGAGAGAGGAAAACTGTAGTGAATAATCGAGATAACAAACATGTGAGCAACAATAAAAAGTATTTTTAAGTGAAATGGGAAAAGCAATTAATATATTAAAATTTAAATATACAATAGTAGTTCGTTATTTAACTAGTAAACAATCTTTTGCGTCACTGTCCATCACGAAACTCTTTGAACCACAACGCGCATGCTTTATCCTAGTGGAAATAGCAATGAAATTAAAAGGAACCGTCAGAGTTGTTCCAGTTTCTCAAGAGAGACATTTCTAGAAGCTTTGCTCATGTTGCATTCTTAACAAGTTTCTGGCAGCGTGAAGCAGAATGCTGACGCCTGCGTCAAGTGGGAAATGGATCTACATATGAAGTCGCCGTATAAATTATTTACAGGCTCATTATTATTCAATTAGGACTGAATGCTTCATGAGAACCGAGTGCAAATTTCGGCTGGTAACTTCAGTTGTTATCTCAGCCTGGTTGAGAGCTATTTTGGTAGAACTAATTTGAATACTGGCCGGCGCATTCCGCGCATCGGTAATGTATGTAACTCCCTTTGCGCATTGTTGTAAACACAAGCACGAAGCTATCACTCGGACCCATTTCTTAATATTCTTCTCTTTGCAGTCTTCTTCCCTAACATAAAGCTTAAACCTTAATTCTCTCATAAGAACAACTGCTGATTCTTCTTCTCCTTTTTTCCCTTAATTTAAGATCTCCAAAGTTAAGTCATATCGGACGATGAATAAAATGGATGAATTACGCTTAAATGAGCCCTGGTTCCATAAATAACAGGTTTACCAAATATTCGTCTTTCAGAATAAGGAAAAACTCCGAAAAAGCTTTATCAAGAAAGTTACCCTGCTCGAGACCCTGACTACTTGAATGTGTGGCAGAAACGCTACCATCTACGTTATCGAGGTAGGCTACCTGATGACAAGTCTATATTCAAACAGTGAACAGAAATTGTTGCGGTAGCTTTTAATAAAAAAAGGATGTGTTCTAAGCCGGTGTCCAATTTGCAGTTACCTGTGTTGAGACATCAGGTCATGGGAGGAGAAGAGACCGATGGTGCAATAACTTCTAAGTGTTAATGAAATTAAGGATATTCACCAATACTTTCATCCAAGTTAGTGCCAACTGGTTCAGCAAATATTACACATAAGCTCGTAATTTCTTTGCAAATATATTGGAAATCTTACTGTCCTGAACATTTATCTTAGCTACTGTTATTTTGTTAAAAACCATGGAGCTGGGTGGCTATCTCTCTTGCCTGTTGAGTTTTCACGAACAAAAACAACAAATGCTGATTTGAAACCGTAAATTTAGCATAAGAATACGCATGGTCGGTTAACTTCATAACATATCATAATTTAAATCTAATACAGCCCTTCTGACGTAAACTAACATAAAAACAATTATTTCCGTATACAATCAATAATGTTCACCAATATTTCTGAACGACGAGAAGGCCTTCTCCACGACCACGAATGCGAATGCTCCCTAAACACGTAATGCACTTTCTGCACTTTTTCATGAAACATACGTCTTTCTTAGCTTGAGTGGTGCGAAAGAAATGCTATACGAGGTCTATCAGAGGTAAGAGTTGTTTCTTTTTAAATAAGTGAGATCAACGACAACGCATTTCCCTTGTTTATTAGTAATAATATGGCTATTTAAAGGCATTAACAAGAGCAAAATCATTGTAGTAATAAACAGTGGAGGTGGTATTATGATTATGTCTATTATTATGATTACTATTACTATCACCATCATCATCATCATCATCATCATCATCATCATCATCATCATCATCATCATCATCATCATTATTATTATTATTATTATTATTATTATTATTATTATTATTATTATTATTATTATTATTATTATTACACTTATAATTATAATTATTATGATTATGATGATGATCATTATTATCATTATTATCATTATTATCATAATTATTATCATTATTATTATTATTATTATTATTATTATTATTATTATTATTATTATTATTATTATTATTATTATTATTATTATTATTATTATTATTATTATTATTATTATTATTATTATTATTATTATTATTATTATTATTATTATTATTATTATTATTATTATTATTATTATTATTATTATTATTATTATTATTATTATTATTATTATTATTATTATTATTATTATTATTATTATTATTATTATTATTATTATTATTATTATTATTATTATTATTATTATTATTATTATTATTATTATTATTATTATTATTATTATTATTATTATTATTATTATTATTATTATTATTATTATTATTATTATTATTATTATTATTATTATTATTATTATTATTATTATTATTATTATTATTATTATTATTATTATTATTATTATTATTATTATTATTATTATTATTATTATTATTATTATTATTATTATTATTATTATTATTATTATTATTATTATTATTATTATTATTATTATTATTATTATTATTATTATTATTATTATTATTATTATTATTATTATTATTATTATTATTATTATTATTATTATTATTATTATTATTATTATTATTATTATTATTATTATTATTATTATTATTATTATTATTATTATTATTATTATTATTATTATTATTATTATTATTATTATTATTATTATTAATATAATTATTATTATTTTATTATTATTAATATTATTATTATTATTATTTTATTATTATTAATATTATTATTATTATTATTTTATTATTATTATTATTATTATTATTATTATTATTATTATTATTATTATTATTATTATTATTATTATTATTATTATTATTATTATTATTATTATTATTATTATTATTATTATTATTATTATTATTATTATTATTATTATTATTATTATTATTATTATTATTATTATTATTATTATTATTATTATTATTATTATTATTATTATTATTATTATTATTATTATTATTATTATTATTATTATTATTATTATTATTATTATTATTATTATTATTATTATTATTATTATTATTATTATTATTATTATTATTATTATTATTATTATTATTATTATTATTATTATTATTATTATTATTATTATTATTATTATTATTATTATTATTATTATTATTATTATTATTATTATTATTATTATTATTATTATTATTATTATTATTATTATTATTATTATTATTATTATTATTATTATTATTATTATTATTATTATTATTATTATTATTATTATTATTATTATTATTATTATTATTATTATTATTATTATTATTATTATTATTATTATTATTATTATTACTATTATTATAGTGACTCACAGGCAGCAATTGCAGCTTTGAAAGTTACCAAAACAGCAGTCATATTGCAGCTGAAATAAGAAGTCACTTATGTGGTTCTCATCTTTGTATTTCATGGGTCAGAGGACACGTGAGGATTGCTGGAAATGAACGTGCAGATGAGCTTGCAAAGAGAGCTGCGACTTCAAATCTGCCAGAGACTTACACTCTATGCCCTATTTCTTATGTGAGGCAAACTTTAAAGGAGATTATCATCAGCGACTGAAATGAATACTGGTTAAAATGTGATTGTGGTGCTTTGACTAAGAATTTATACTCCTCAACAGCTTCTGACAGGCATAAATGTAAATTCGTTAATCCTATGTTCTCACTCAATTCTTAACTGGACATGGCAAATTTTCAGCTTACCTATTTCGATTCAAAATCAAATTCACATTTGATTGTATTTGTGGAAATCATCTTCAAGATGTCCCTCCCATTTTATTTAATTGCTCGTTTTCCTGTTTTGAAAGATACGAACTTGAATTATTGCTTCAATCCTTCGGTTACACCTTCTCTAAGCCACTTACACATATTCTGATGAATTACAAAAGTTATCAATATTTCATGGCTTTCTTGAACAAAATATTTCTGAAGCTAAATGATTCATCTTCAAATTTACTGTTTGTCAGCTTGTTATTAAATTTTGTTATGCTTGTCAATTATATTATATTCATAAATTTGTAAACTATGATGCCGTATTTATTAGCCGTATGACTGAATACGATTTTAATTATGAATTAAAAGATAATTAAATTATAATGAGGAAGTAATGTGAATGAATTTAATATAATGATTATTACCGGTGGATAAGTTCATGAAACGAAGCAACAGTGTTTAAATTCAATTACTAGGATGCGAGTAAATATTATGTAATAATGTTGCTGGTCTATATGTATAAAAATCTTACTTCTAAAGGTGTTGCCACGGGATGGGTCGCTACCTGTGTCATTAGCAGCTTGGACGGGACCGGTCCAAGCCTGGCCCTAACCAGTATTTCCAGGAAATGTCCCTATGGGGGTTCGCTAGCTAGAATGGGTTTCTGAGAAACTAGAAGGAGGTGAGACTATCAGTGTTTGGTAGGAGAGATGATCTAGAGTCAGTCTACTGGTCTGAGACGTGGTGCGGTGCAGACGTGTCTAGCCGGACCTTGACAAACTTTTGAGTTGCGCCGAGAAGTAACAATCAGTAGCGCGTATCTTATAAAGTGAACAATGTCTCTCAGCATTGAAGTAAGCGCGCAAGTACATTTTAAAATAGTGCTAGTGATTTATTACATCGCGACAGATTTCAGCCTCTCCGTATAGTTTAACCGTGATAGCGGAAAGCTATAGTCACTGGATCTGAACATGGCGGCAACTCATCATGAACTGTGGGCACGGAACGAAGCTGAGAAGTAAAGCAATTACAACAAACTGTCGTTTTCATTCGTGAACCTATCTCACGTATTCCCTTCAGATAGCGTAGTCTCAGCTCTACTGACTATCGAGGGCAAAGGGATAGACAGCTTATAGAGCTAATCTACTAGACGACCAGACCATCGGGATCCAGGCTGCTGAGATCTCATTAGCAGACGACAAACGCGGTGACAACTATGTTCCTAATATACCTTTGGGTAAAATAGGAATAAAAAATTGGATAATAAAGAAAGAATAATTAATAATAATGATACTGATAATGATATGTGATAATGATGATGATAATAATAATAAACTTTAAGCTGAAATGCTAGAAGGCAGCAAGTATTAATACATTCAAGTTCTGCGCACTGAGTTTTGAACTGAGTTTGAGGCTAGTGCAAGAATTCAGCATTGTTTTTATGGCACGTTAACTAAGGAATAGGACACCATGAAAATTATTCAATAGAACCGATTTTATGGTATAGCCCATGCACCGAACGCCACGTTGTGACGTTTTCAAGCGGTGGTTTAGTCCAGGCCAAGTGTCCATCATGGTTCTAGTAACGTAGAAGGCTTTACCTTCATTTCTCTCTCTCTCTCTCTCTCTCTCTCTCTCTCTCTCTCTCTCTCTCTCTCTCTCTCTCTCAGGTTCTCTGTCAAGAGTTCTGTGTAGACACCAGTAGAGGGGAGAAGTAGTGAGTAGCCGAGATGCCAAATCAGAAAGGGCTTCCGAGTCAGGAAGCACGCGTACTTTGATGGGTTAAATTCGATAAAATGGTTTTTGTTTCCTTTAATATTTCCCATTTTTGTGTAGATTTTTCCACATTCAATAGACACTCTACGTCACAAATGAAACACATTTTGTTTAATGGCTCTTCAAATGATTTCTGCTGCATATGACATAAAACGCTTATGGCTTTTTCGGTCGTTGTTGCCTTTTTAGTACAACATACATGAAACGCAATAAATACATGTTAAAGGAACAAAAGGTGGAAATCCTTTAACTAATACTTTTTATAGGGCACAATGGTATCTTTAAATAGCTACAAAATGTTGGAAATTAATTGTTCTTTCACACTGGCCGTGTGTAGGCTAATTGTGGAAACGTAGAGTCAGAATGAAAAATTCAATGCCATAGCCGGGATTTGAACCACGGATCTTCTGGTTCAAATCCCGGCTATGGCATTGAATTTTTCATTCTGACTCTACGTTTCCACAGTTACAAAATGTAATTGTGAACCTAAAATACACATATTGACCTAATATTGATATTAGGTGCAATAATTTGACTACATTCTCAATTAATCTATTTATCGTGTATTTGTTTGAATAATATTGTGTTTTCAAATATATTTACCATAAAATTACAGAAATATGGTATAAAAAGGGAAATATTAATATATCCCATTCTTGGTAGCATCATTTCAAGTATGTATTTCACTCACATTAAGGACTATATGCATACGTTTGTATTTTTCCATCGGTTATTCGTTTTTAAGTTGTACGCAGTCATTGTTTAAAACTATATAATTGAAAAATTATCTTTAAAGGAGAAATTCCATTTTCTCAGGAACTGCCCGAACTAGAAGTTCAAATATTTTAAGCATTCAAATATTTTAAGCATTCATAAGGTTTTGCTGATAATTCGGACGGGCACTATTTGAGATAGATTCCATATTAACATTAAAAAACAAACAAGGTATGCACCTACTTCCGCACGGACACACAAGCAAGCCCGACCGCTCAACCACCGTCCCACACCCACACCCACGAAAGTGTTCTACTCCATTTAACTTTGTCTCAATTGGTGGAAGTATACCAACAATAGAAGTATATTGGTGCGACATATCTCATGTGTCTTATTTGGTAGAATATTACGGTGTAATACATTCATAATGTTTCTAGAATGTAGCAGCAGCAAATTGAATTTAAGATTTCCGATGCATATTAATTTCGCTCTACGAGCAGTTGTACTTAAATACCGCGTGTTGCATTTGAAACATCAGTAAACTAAATCATTACAACTGAAAATGTATGAACCAAAAAGGAACAAATCTAGGCAGAGTAGGTTTTGCAGGTTTTGCAATTTGTGAAACAAAGTAACAATGGCTGCCATGGAGTGGTGACGTGAAATAAATCACAGCAATGTACTAATTTTGTAAACTATCCATGTGAAGTATTAATAAGGAAGACTGCTTCCTTGGATAACAGAGAAAAGATCTGTGGAGCGTGCTCAAAGCCGATTTTCTCTTATTCTGGAGTGTAAGATGCCTTGGATGCAAAACTGAAGCAAACACGAAACTTGCTGGCAAGAAATGGGAAGCCTGGTAAGAAAAATGCCTTTTTGAGCACAACACTGAACTCATAAGTTCCTTTTACAAGAAGTTCAGAAATATCAATACACAACTTAGTTTACAACTCCAGATTCCCTTTAGTAGTGCTCATGATGCGCATATAGGCTCCGTCTTCGAGCATGCAAACCTCAGATCACACAGTAAATAAAGGACGACGAAAAATATAAGAGGCTTAATTTTGTTGTGTCCTGCACCGTCGTGTAGTGGGTTGTTTCCTGCCACGGAAAGCGGTCCGGGTTCGTTCCCACACCTGAGGGTGCGCATTTTAAATCCCGGGTATAGGACCCGTGCCCAATCAGCATCTTGAGGAAATTGGTAAGCGGACCTGGTCAACACAGCCAACATTCCGGCTGGGGGTGCCGAGATGCTAATCATACCTCCTTCCCGTATCGGTTAAATGATCGCCAACTCTATCTTTCGTATGTGCGCGTGAGGCCAGCAGTCGGGTTGGCAGACCTTTCCTCTTTATGAGCTGTTGCGCCATTTTTGGGAGTGTTTTAGACAAGACTGATGAAAACCACTCGTGCTTAGATCATGCCTTTTTCTGTAATGAGTGGAAGTCCCCTATATTACGAAAAGCCAATCGGCACATTTGCAAAATAAGGGGAGTGAAAATCCTTGTTTTATGCTTCAAAATGTACGTATTACACGCAAAGCTAATGTTTGTGTGGACCCCTTCTTTCTTACTGAACCTACAGTGAGTGATTCAACATTACTGCAGATGTTGGAGTTGTATGCAGTCCTACAACTGCCTGCAGGACAACAAAATGGCACTTCCTCTCACATCGAATTGAAGGTATTAAAGTTTCCGAATATCAGTTTTCCCAAATGGTGGATTAGTAGATGATTTGAAACTCAATGAAACATACAATTCAAAAACTCACAATTGCAATGTTGAGGAATACGTGGAGAGAGGTGTACAACAGGCTCGACATCTGCCGTGCTACAAATGGTTGTCATGTTGAACTTCATTGAAATTGGAGCTCTTTAACTAATAGAAAATGTTAACAATTTCAAATATGTAACTTTTCCAAATGAGTTGCAGCCATTTTTATTGATGCTTTAAGTGGATACACTGAATTCGAACTAACCATGTTCTTTTACTTAATTTTAAGTTTCTGCTGCGCTTTATGAGGACAGGTATGCAGCATTTATAAATTCCTAAATGCAAGTTAAGCGTGAGAGATAGTTCATATGAAAATGTCCAGCTTTTCGTAATGCATATTTTCAGTTCTCAAACAATATGAGACTTTATTTACCTTTCCTCATTAGTTAATTACCTATGAAACCAGAAGGGGAAAACATCTTAAATTGAATTTCAACCCAAGTTTCCGTACCCAAATGCGAACAGAGACTGAATGTTGTTAATAAGGTTATCGAAGGCAAAGAGGAGGACGCTTTTAGATTCCCCATTAGCGAAATACATTTACCAGCGTGTTAAGCTTGCTATTCAATACTTTGGCTGCATTCAGTGTGACACTTTCTTCCTGATTTTGCATCAACTGGAGATTTTACGATTCTATCTAATTTACAGAATCTAACATTTTGCTTTATAATGACTGTACTTTTCTTGTGATTAATAAAGCTATGGCAAAGTGACTTGACAGGGAACTCAATTGAAATAAGGCGATTAGTCAGGACAGCTTTATACTCATAACCAATACATTTAGTTAGAGAAACGTATACGTTAATCGTACTTTTAAACTATTATTCCTACATGGATTGCAACTACACAAGTGGTGCTGCAAAGCAATGCATTGTTGTATACTAAACGAAGGACTGATGTGCTGCACTCACGTAACTCTCTGCACCCGTTTATCAAGAAACATTCCTAGAAAGCTTATTCTACCATTTTACATTATATTAGACAATGGAATTGACATTTTGTAGAAATGGCTTTATAACACAATTACTGTAAATGCAGTGTTAAAACACCTAAGAGCCAGTCAAAGTCTTAAGGGCTTGTTGATATCTAATGAGCTAGAAATTGCCATCTCTTTGTATGTTCAGAAGACCAAAAATGAATAACGATATTGTATTCGAGAAGTGAAAGAATGTCTTGGAAATTATAAACTAGACGAAATATATGTCTGAAGTATATGAGGAGATCTATATTGTTTAGATAGTAAGATATTGTGTCTCTCTTACAATTTAAAATTTATGAAAAATCGTCCAAAATGAAGAGGGCTTCAGAGATTATTGCAAGAAAATTCCAGAGGTATATTTCATTTGTCATGAACATTTCCTAAATATGTGTAATTTTAATCAAGGTTGTTAGAACTATTTTTTAGAAATTAAGAATTTCCTAAACTTATTTAATATAAAATGTGGTTTCATGGTAGAAACTGTTTCTGAAAATGTGATATCGCATCCTTGGAAGACGTTGAACTTGAAATACAGAAGTTGTGGTATTTAACCGACTTTTCATATTTTAAGTTATGCTGTTTACACATACCTACACACACACACACACACACACACACACACACACACACAAACGGAGAGAGAGAGAGAGAGAGAGAGAGAGAGAGAGAGAGAGAGAGAGAGAGAGAGAGAGAGAGAGAGAGAGAGAGAGAGAGAGAGAGAGAGAGAGAGAGAGAGAGAGAGACGTGAGCCAGTCAGTTTAAAAGCATTCTTTTATGGATTCGGGAAGTATCGAAAGCGTATTTCCGGTGAAATTTTACATCGAATTTCTGAGGGAAATACAATACTTGGACTTATTGTAGGTGTGTAGTAGAAGAAGAAAACTTTGTTCGGACTTTCTAAGGACTCCTTTTAACCTTCAGTTTTTCGTTATCTTTACGTTGAACCGCATTAAATATGCAGTCGTATTTGATTATATACAATTTTTCATAGAAACAGTTGTTACTGAAACCTCTAAGGTCACTAGTAAAGTAATGTTCGCGTTTGATTAAGATTCAGTATGATGTACTTTCAAGCTTTTTTTCGCACTCTTGACAGTCTGGCATAAGTCTACTAGCAAGTTCATTGCCCCTTTTATAATTAGACAAAGTACTTTTAGGCATTAAAATATCCAACATATGCGTGTATTTATATTGTCAAAATGTTTAGAAGGTTCTGCATACCTTCGAAAATATGTAATCATACTTCCTTTGCACTAAGACGGTTAACCACAATGATATACTTTTCAGTGTTTACAATGTACATTCTTGTTGATATATCATACCGCTTGTTGTTAACTTGATTTATAGTACATAAAGCTAACTATAAAAAAATTCACCTGAATTTATGCCTGAATTTATGCTTTTATTTAAGTTATTTATATTTTCATAACACACTAAACTTCGCAAACCTACCGCCCAAACACTGTGTCCTCCACCGCGGCACCCAAAGACGTCATGTTGGGGGTGCGACGTGCCTAGAGCTCCAAGTACTCCTTGCCAGTGAATGCGGTCTCTATAACTTAATATTAGAAATGAATAAATGAATAACGTAGTTTTGGAATATAGCTTAAAATAATATCACTGAATTTATTACCATACGCTTTATGTGCTTTGAAGTATCCTGCCCTTCCAATTCAAAGTGTTGAACCGTAGAGGCAAATACGGAATGGTAGAGTTGGTGAACTCAAAAGACTAGTTCAGCTTTCCCAATGGTGATCTTCCTTCTAACATTTTATTAAATATTTCCTTATGTTTTAACTATTGCATCCCGGTATCTACCAAACGAGTTGAGAGTATGCGTGATTGCGTAATCTAGGGGCCATCGAAAAATGTTGGTGATTACTTTTGGACACACTGCATAGTTTCTCCTATGACTGGCAGTTCTTTTTTGAACGCTTCGAATTGCTAGTACCCTAACGCTGCCAGAAGTACTCCGGGCCTAAAATCTGATCCCGTTTCGAAATATAGTTTGGATTGGGTTAGACTCGACAGGTGAGTGTTCCCGAAACTCAAGGAGATTAAGTGTTTCTGGACAATGATGCCCCGATGGTGATGTGAGATACCCTGTCCGCAGGTATTAGTCTGAAGAGCTGGCAGAAGGTAAACTATTTTGATGTCTGCCCTACTAAGGTTAAGGTTTTCGGTGAACCTCTTTTCTGAGATATGCTTTAGTGGCGCATCCACTACCGTTATTTTGCAAGTGGAGGGAAGGAACAATTTCCCAATGGAAAAACCCACTGAAGGTTAAATGAAGTTAGAGGGATCTTCGGCTCCACGATGATCCCGTTTTTCTTTTCGGTGGTAAGATGTAGTCTTCTCCAGGAAGGAAGTCAGTTTCACCACGGCTAAGTTAAAACAAGAGAGCGCCTACCCTATGCATATGAATTGGCCTTACAACTGGAGATAACTTTTGCAGTAATTCAGAGCTCGGGAGTTTTAAATGCTTAGTATTATATCTATATTAAAATGTTTATTGTATTAAATATGAACTCATTTGTTCAAATTTATTTTAATTCAAATACATTATATGACAACACTTAATTACAGATTTATTCTGCAAGAATAAAATTAAATAGATTTGTTGGAAGTCGGCGTTTTAGGCCTGGGGAACTTAACCTACACTATATTTTACCCTATTTTGTTCAGTAGTGATTATAAGTAGTGGTTGTACTATCGTAGAATAATAGTAATAACAATTATTGTAACAATAATAGCAATAATAACAGCGATAAAATAACACTCTTTACAGCCCGGAAGCAGCAAACATAAAAGCTACAAATATGAAATTATGGTCAGAAGAACCATAAAATCTACGGTTTTCATAGTTTGTAATGCCATAAAGCAAAACAGGACTTCTTTACACGGTAGCTTGCTGTAATTCATGTTCTTAAATTAAAGAGAGGGGAAAGTTTGATCGCACAATGGAGCGTTTCTACAGAACTGATGTAACATCGCTCTGTCTTACCTTGTGATTTTTATCGCTCCACAGTTTGCACGAACACATAAGCACAATTCCTAAAATAACATTCTTCCGTGCCTATTCACAACTTTCTTTACTATGATTGATTCCAATTCGCTTGTTCGGCAACAATGAGATATTTATATCAAATAGCGCTTAGTAAATGTGTTCTAATATTCTTCGCATTCGTTTTGGAGAAAACATTACTATTTAGCAATGAACCTTTAAGAACCTAATGATGAAATGCACGTGAAATATTGCACAATTTTAAAGTTTAAACTTAATTTGCACTTTTGTTAAGTGAAGTGTTTTAAAATAACAGCTAAAAATTTTAGGATAACAATTGCAGGAATTCGGTCTCTTTTGTCCTAAAATTAACTTATTATATTTGTTTTCATTGACGCTCATATCTCTGTATAGAGAAAGCTTATTTACTTTTTCTTCATTCTCGCAAATTTTAGCTACAATTAAATTTATCGGACTAATATATAGGTAGTTAGGGCCTGAGAATTCAGGTAATTCATTTGTCATTTTATTCCTCAGTTAATGACCTTTTACGTGAATGTATTTACACTGACTCCTCGTAAAAGTAACTTTCACAAATCATAAGGAATCAGTATCCAAAGTGTTACCAAAAGCAATTGAAATCATAAATATGAAGATTTGTCCAATTAGAAAGTGAGGGCTGTTTTAAAATGACCTTAAATTTGTAATAACAGTAATAAAGCTATAATACTGACAACGACACTTTATAGATGAAAAACGCTGAGGTTTCTATGTAGATTCCTGTCACCATACCTTGAAATAAGCGTAATGGCATATTCCGCATTCAGTTCGCTTAGTCCAACGCCTTCCCTATGACTTCACTACTTCAGACGTTGGTACCACAATATATTATCTCTCTCACACTCACACAAAATTACCTTTATCTTCAGAGCAGACATAGTACATGGTTCACCTATAAGACAACGTTACTGAATTAAAATAACCGTCGTTACGTACCGCCAATACTCGTCAAACATGAAAATACTACTTCCCCCGAAAGCGACATATATTTAAATTTAAGAATATGTAGCTTATTACAGAAGAAAGCTTTGTATAGATAATATGTTACAAAGCGGACTTCACATTATTTTAGTGGGTGACATATTTTATTAATGACATTAACTTTGGGCATGCCCGCAAAACACATGTACATGTGTGAATTCAATAAGTACAAACGCGAATCAGCATCTATTTCGTGATCCGGTTTGAAAGCAAATGGGGGAGAACAAAAGTATAACAATCTAAAATGCAATTCACATATTCAAATACCTAACTAGATTTGTTATTAATAAATTTTGAACTCTTCCTGATATTCAGGCGATATTTTGTTTAGCAAAGGGAACGATATCTATTTTTTCACCATGTTCAGTATAAAAAATGTTATTTTAGGTGGTTAAAAGTGGCATGAAAATTAACTGAGTGCAAAAAAAAGAAAACCAGAATAGTTGACAGACAGCAAAAAACATTGCGAATTTTTCGGCTTGTTACATATATAACAATGCACATAAATTAGTATTGTAATGATTAAAATAAAGTATTGTTGTTAAATATACATTATTTATCATCTCGGGCTTAGTGTA
Organism: Mantis religiosa; assembly: GCA_030765055.1. Lineage (NCBI taxonomy): Eukaryota > Metazoa > Arthropoda > Insecta > Mantodea > Mantidae > Mantis > Mantis religiosa. The sequence continues at coordinate 261,403,954 of CM060950.1, read as the reverse complement.
TCGCAGAAAAGCACTGACACGTCAAACTGCACTGTGCACTCACCAGTGAAATCGGTTCACTTTCCGCAGGGTGCTCGTTAGCTTATGTTGACTCAGAATACAAAAGGAACATTCTATAGAAACAAAACCATTATAAATTCCCAGAATAATCTTCGGGAGAGAGGAAGTGAAGCACAATGATATTGACAGCTACACCTACGCCCTGGTAGGCGAGCGGGATTCCGCTAACCCTTGCGGCCGTTAAGTAGCTTCCAGCCTGCTGATAGCACTTCAAGATCATTGCTGATAATGACATAGGTACTATTGAAAGAAACCCAAAGATTGTGGATTTCTGGATATTATTGGATAAAGTAGCTAACATAATTAAAAGGCTAAGTAGATAACAATAGAAAACAACGCGTAAATAAACTATTTAGATATTGCATTTACATGACATTCTCTATTCTTTCAAAAGCTGTTCCTATAAAGTTGGTTATTTTATCTACTCTCTGTCAACTTCATTACTCTATTTACACATTTCATTGTAGCTGTAAGAATAATTGCTTAAACAAACGCAATGTTCAAATCTTTCAAGCCAGTCCTTATGTTGTAGCTTGAAAGTCTGATTTCTTTGTATGAATAGGAAAATAAGACAAAAACTATAAAATAATAAAATACTAGAATAGGGAGTTCCAGTTTAGAAAAGAAAACTGTATACGAAAACTCAAGGACAGTTCGAATCTCGGTCAGGATGAGTTATCGGGTTAACATTTTCCGGGGTTTCACTTATCCTGAAATATCACTGTCGGGTGACTCTAAGATCTATGGATCCTGGGCTCATTTGATCATCATTTGACCCATTCATTCATCATCCGTTATCACCTAACCGGTTCAAAGGACATTATTTCAAGAAAGGAGGGAAGAAACGCCTGCTAGATAAAGCCAGCCCATCGGCCCACATCTGTAAAAAGCAGCAAAGAGCGCTCCAGATATAAATACAGTGATACGGACTGCCATTAGATGTTTGGAAACGTTAGAACCTTGATATTTAGATCGAGACTATTTTGTTCTTGTCACTTACTAACAGTAAGGCAACATATTGCGTCGAACAACCATACCATCTAATATATAGAGTATAAATTACTAAGAATATCACTTTAGGTTTAGTTTTCTGCAATGGCCGGCGAGAAGGCGTTCAACTGCTACGAATACTACCAGATAAGATGGTAATTACTAGTCTAAAAAGGAGTTTAGGACTCATGATGCCCCTCCCAAATGGCAGTAGGATAGCCCAACAGTTAGACACATTCCAAGTAGAACTGCATATAGTAACGTTAAAGTTACTATGTGCTCACAGTTCCAGTACAGAAGAGTCCCTGGGATAGAAGACATTTCCGTCAGGAAGCGAACCTCATTATTTTTTCCAGTACTTCGCCAGCGAATCCGCCAGAGCGTGATCAGGAGTTCGGTCATGCTTACGTCCTGATATCTCACACTCACCTTGGCTCACCCATTGGCCAACCAAGAAACCTTCCTTCTTCAATCTCCAGATGTCATAATAATATTGTGGTATTGCTATACTTGCTCATTAGAATTGTCTCCGATGGAGGTTCTTTAGTAAGTATTGTCAATTCAGGCGAAGCCTACACGGCCAAATGCTATCCCAAAATTTCTGTGGAGATTAGTCAGCAATTAGTTTAAAGGGCTACACTTCGGATGCAACTGAATGTTCTCTGAGAGGGCTTCGACCGCCCCACTAAATAAGTCCATCGCAGTTTTGGCCGAAACGTCTGCAACATATATCTTCGTCAGCACGAAAATACTTCCGGTTGTATTGAATCTAACTATGGGACCTCAATCTAATCCTTTAATATGGATGTTTACGATGCTAAAACTTGCATTCCTTTATAACATAATTCTCGTGACTTTGGAGAAAAAGATCATTGTCACCAAAGTTTGATTACTCTAAAGCAAATAACAATATTATATTTTGAATCAAATTAATTTTGAACTCTCTGCGTAAGCACGACTGAAATAATGTAATGACGGTTAAATTATTGTAAAGCCCGAAAAGTCCAAGTACGTGTTAGCTTACAAATCCTCGTTAGACACATTCTGGAATTTTCAGATCTTTTGGAAATATTTTCAGAAACTTGAATCCTACAGTTACAGCTGTGGAATATAGATAGCGGAGGCTCAGAACGGAGAGTCTACGATTCGTGGGTCAATGCTTGGCTGTGGTAGTCTGATTTTCAAAAGAGATTCAATTTTGCAATCTAGTTACAAAGTAAATGGTATTGTCTCCAAAATGAGCATATATTGGCAGTTCTCGGTGTATGTAACATTATTTTTAAAATAATTCGTGATATAAAGATAAATTTGTGCATTGCAGGTTACCTTTTTTTTACTAAACTTGCATGACGATATGTATTATATTTTTCATGCTTTCATGGACACAAATAACATGTTGCACCTAAAAGTATGAAGTTTATCCTGAGATTTACATGAAAAATGGTGGAGATATTCTCCTTGACTGTGGAAGCTAAACGTTACCTATATGTGAAACACAGTGTCTTTAACTTCCAGGGACACATGCCGCGTTATTGTCAAGTAGCAGAAAGCGAAAATACAATTTAAAGTTTTAACAATCAGATCGGACTCAGCGCCCACCGAAATTCCTCGGTCGATTACCTTATGAGCAATCTGCATGGCCTCGCTCTAGCTAATTATCAGGTTACACTTTACAATGGATGCATCCTGTTACATTCATATATCGTACTCGCCCCATTTTTCAAAACTTAAAACGCATAATTTTAGGTTGTACTTCATAATAATGAAGATAAACGTTTGTAGAAATGGTCTTATCACAAATTTCTTTGTAGATAAAATGGGGATAGGGTATGTAGTAGGCTTATGGGATAGCCAAAACTTTTAAGAGCTGGTCGGTGTGGGAAGGCTGAAATTTCCCTTCCTTTGCACGACCAAGAGAAGAAGAAGAAGAAGAAGAAGAAGAAGAAGAAGAAGAAGAAGAAGAAGAAGAAGAAGAAGAAGAAGAAGCAGAAGAAGAAGAAGAAGAAGAAGAAGAAGAAGAAGAAGAAGAAGAAGAAGAAGAAGAAGAAGAAGAAGAAGAAGAAGAAGAAGAAGAAGAAGAAGAAGAAGAAGAAGAAGAAGAAGAAGAAGAAGAAGAAGAAGAAGAAGAAGAAGAAGAAGAAGAAGAAGAAGAAGAAGAAGAAGAAGAAGAAGAAGAAGAAGAAGAAGAAGAAGAAGAAGAAGAAGAAGAAGAAGAAGAAGAAGAAGAAGAAGAAGAAGAAGAAGAAGAAGAAGAAGAAGAAGAAGAAGAAGAAGAAGAAGAAGAAGAAGAAGAAGAAGAAGAAGAAGAAGAAGAAGAAGAGGAAGAAGAAGAAGAAGAAGAAGAAGAAATGGTTTACTGTTTGTCATTTTTCTACGCTTTAATGTGCGTAAAATTTTCTCAAAGAACATTTCAGAAACATTTCAGAAATATTTAATGGCATAGTATATATTGACTTTTAAGGAGATCTATTATATTTGTATAGTAAATATTATTCTATTTCTTGTGCTTTACCAGTCATGCAATGGTAATTAAGAAAGAACAGAAGTTCTCTTCACAGAGAATTTATAATACGCAAATTAATTGTTATAAAATATCTTGTAATGTGATATTTCTGTCAAATTCGTAACTTTTTAAAAGCAAATAAACCTTCGAAAAATGTTACATATAAAGCACAGTGGGAGATTTTCTTGAGAATATTCATACCACATCTCTAGTAATTTCCGAAATTAAACACCAGGTTTGGTATATAACCGAGGTTCCGTTTTAGATTTTTCCTGTTCACAGCCATACTGTGTATTCATTACTCTTAAATTTATTGGGACTTCAAATTTTCTCAAACATGCTTTTGAAGAAATGTCCATATCGATTATTATTTGCTTGGAATACAGTACTTCATGCTTATTTTATGTGAGACAGAAAACAGAAATGGCAAATATTCCAAACGGAAGATGTGGTAATTTTTCAATTTTGGGCACATTCAACATTTGTAACGGGTTTCCAAAATTGGTATTCACTCCAAGGTTTAAAATGACAAATAATTAAATGTTATTGTCTTTTTATCCAACACCAACTTGCTGTAAGCACAATCAATAAATCGCGATTTTAAAACATTGCATTTGAAGATTTTAAACGAGCTGAACCGTAGTAACTGTGGGTACCTATGCTAGTGTATAGAACTTAAAACTTCATAGGATTGCCTTTTAAGGTAGGCTAACTAGGCTCGAAAACAATTGCAGCATCTTGCACAAGCAAAGGGTGATGTCTAGGAATGCCATATTTGGAAAATCTTATACTGTTCGTGATCAGTAAATCTCAGTTGTGTGTTTTCAGACCACAGTAAACTAAGAGATTCAAAACACTAAATTTATACCAATATTGGATAGAAATGTGGGATTTATTTCGATATATTATATGTTTTGCAAACAATACAGTGAAAAGTAAGGTGAAAAGATGTAAAAAATGATAAAAAACTAAGTGTCGCAGGGAAGAAAATGCGAAAACCATTTTTCCCCCTTATCCCTCTCAAATCATTGGTAAACTTTCTAGTTGTTACCTCTGGTCACGTATTGACAAAGTTGAAACATTTAAGTGAGAATAAAGGAAATGTACGAATTTTTTATAGTTGTCTTTTAAGTTATGTGGATTTTATATGTGCGTGCGCGTGCTTGCCTGCGTGCGTGTCTGTGTATAGGTTCTCCAACTTTAAGTAATTTAGGACGCTGCGTATGCTATCGACCATTTAGCTCCAATAAATAACATTGGAAGGTTTGTGAAGAACTGAAGAGCACGTGTTCTATGAATGTGTGTCAAAACAGAACCAGATTGGGCTAAACTGTGACTGGCTCACTGGCTGATGAATATCACGTGTAGTGTTCCTTTGTGGTTAGACTGCTTATCTCTCATCAAGACGGCCCGGGTTCGATCCCAGGCGATCGTAAAGTGAGATTTCTGATGGACAACACGGCGCTAGGGCGGGTATTCTCCGGGATCTCCGGTTTTCCCGTCATCTCATTCCACCTGTCTCCATTATCATTGCATGTATCACCAGGGTCACCGCCTGCGGTGTAGCATGTAGAGCACGGGCCAAATAGGAGGACCTCTGGCGAAGGGAAATGTGGATTTAGACTGGCCCCGTAGCTTAGTCGGTAGAGCACCTGCCTGCCGTGCTAGGGGTCCCGGGTTCGATTCCCGGCGGTGGGGGTGGGGATTTTTCTCCGACCAAGATAATTCTCCATCTTCCCCAGAGTCTGGAAGTATGAATGAGAGTGTGAATGAGTGCGTGATCTAATGATTAAAAACCAAAGATAACGAGTTAACACCTTCAGTATGTTCCAAAGGAGAACGGCCGCCGATATGACCATAGCAGTTAAAGGCGGGGTATAAATGGAATAAGGACAAAAAATGTGGATTTGAGAGGAGGGGGCTATGAATGTGAGCGCAGGTTGTCATTTCCCCTCCCCGGCTGTCATTCTTTCTGGTCGAAATCGCACAAAAACTCTTTTGTGTCTTTGGTTACCAAGAATCAAAAGCACATACGTTCCGAATATTCTTACACCAGAAATGATTCTGCCTCACCTGATAAACCATTGCGTTTTGCTGGTTCAGAAAGTGACGCACTCTATACATGTGGGAAATGAAGGAGGAATATTCCATTGAATGTAAGGACGATGAACCGACGATATGTTGTTCGGGACGAACATCTGTCAAGTAACAGGTCAGATTCGGATTGAACTAGAGAATTCCCGAAAATAACACTTCTTTATCCTATTATTGTTAAACGTAATAGCCGCTTAGGTTATTCATATAATGGAGAGCATAAGAAAATTGAGGCTAAAATAAAATCACTGTGGCATAAGGAAGCAAGGAATGAGGTCCATCTAAAGAGGCGCGTTGCCTTTGTTTACCAGAAGTTTCTATAGCACACATATTAGGCATTGCATATTTTTGGAAGTTGCTCACGTTTCGCATTGCAACAATGAGTCTGTCACTTTAGCCAATAAAGACTAAGAAATCACAATCAGATGGTAACTCTATGTGGATCGAAATATATCGTTTCCACAATTTCCTGTTTTTTCTCTCATCCAGTTTCAGTGTATCTCAGACAAGAACAATCTTATTGTAAACAAGGTGGAAATGACTCAACCTGTCCCGTGTTTGATGTATGCGTGCAGATAAGTGTTGCAACCATATCTGTAGCAGTGTTAAGCCCGTAACTTTAAATCGAGTAAGACGTTTCCCGCAGCTTTAAATCTGTGTGTAGCAGAATGTACACATTATCGTGTAGTAGTATAATCTCAATGCGTTTCTTTCTTATGCATCGCGAATCAATGAACGATTGCTGGAATCTCGCCAATTCTTGAGAATTGCCTTGCTGCAGGACAGTCAGCATCTTGTTGATAGGCAGCTGCTTTTAAACTACATACCAATGTTCTCTACTTTACAGTATGTGACACAAGTGGAAACCCAGTGGCTCTACACAATAACAGTAGCATCTAACAAAGCATTCACCTCGAGACCTAGGATTATTTTCTTTGGGAGAGCCACATTGTATAAGACTAAAATTTATTACGCTTGTTTCATTAGTAAAACGCTGTCTAATATCTGAAATAATAAGCTAATATTGTAAAACTGCACCTGTCTTCTCTTTAATTATATCTCTTGTTATAAGCATTCCTTGTAGCATTCACGAGCCTAGAACAATACGTATCTGTGGTGTATGTTCAGGACACAGAGAAATGAGTAAGCATTTCTAGAATCTTCTTCCCGCGAGACCAATTATGCTGCCAAGTGATTAGGAATTTGCTTCCAGTAGTGTATTTGTAAAGGCGATTAACAAATAAAGAAAACAGCCATGAAATTGTATGCACCAATCAGCGGCAATTTGGTATTAATCTCCGAGTAGGCTATAGCTCCGAAACCGAACAAAAATGTTACTTCCTGACAATGCTGATCCAATTCAGCCACTTATTTTTTTCCCCCAAAACACAATCTTCGTATTATAATTACATTATATTTAATTTAAAAACCAATATTTTAGCCTTGTTTATTGAACTTTATCACCGAAAATGCTGTCAGAGTAAAACGACATTTTGGGCACATAATATTGGTTTTAAAATAATATTTAAGGAGTATTATACTGAATTACTTATATTTGAATTAACTATTCTAAATAATAACGAAGAGTACAATATAAACAAAATAAACACGAAAGAAAATTAAGCCAAATATTGCATTTCCTTTCCTTATCATAAAGAAGTTTTCATCTGTGTGCCCTTTTCAGGTTGACTAATCGAAGTAAAGCAATTAAATCCTCAAAGCTTTTGCTCAAACTATGGCAGCTAGTATAATTTTTATGCACGCTCTAATCTGTATCGAGAATATCACGCCAACGACTGAAATTAACTTAGAAGGAAAAATCCCATGAATCTACCTCTTCGACAAGGGGCGTAGCTATCAACCAGACAGCTGGCGGCGACTTAAGTTATGCTTAAGTGCGTGACTTACTTCTCTACCTTTGACTGAATTAAGAGCCACCGACATAAAGCTTTGTACAGTTTGAGATCTTTAACTCATAAGCTAGGGCATATAAAGGAAATCCGTTACGCTTTCTTTTCTGCATAATATTGTACTTACGTTTGAATTAATTCAAAGGCACGAAATTTCACTGTCCTCAGTTTCCTAAAATGTCTTATATGGGAAATAAGTAATATTATACATGATACAAAGCGACATAACTCTACGATAACCCGAGACGCTCCTATTCCGGAGCTTCCTGACTGAAGGTCACCGCCCACTCTGACCATACGTTTTTCAGAATTTTCCCTGCTCGGTAGGCGATACCTTAAATTTCTCAGGTACCAAGATTTCATTTTCATCATTCCTATTTCATTTTCTATCCTTCAAATCATTCAGGTGTGGTTCCACGGTCACAGTATATGGCGATGCTTTCTCAAGAAAGAGAGACTAAACTTTAAAGCCAATACTGTGAGCTCTCTTAGGTACTTTTTTTTTACTTACATCCAACATTAAGTGATATCAGACGATGAATGGAATGGGTGAAATGATGCTCATATGAGCCCAGGGTCCATACAGCTTAGAGTTAACAGACATTCGTCATTCAGGATAAGGGGAAGCCCCGGTAAAAACCTTATCTAGGTAACTCACCCTTGCCAAGATTCGAACTCGGGACCCCTTGAACGTGAGGCAGACAGGCTACCATGTACGCTACCGAGGCGGGCAACCCATTTTGGGTGGTAAAGGTCAATAAACTAGATATTTAAATACACTGCTTTAAATTAAATGTATCTGAGTTTTAATAGTTAAGGTTGAGTTTGTGGAAAGCGCTCATCGCACAAACCTTCTCCTACATGGAATCTTTTCGAATATTTGAATTTGCTCATAAATGTATCTCTAGCTTCATTAAAAGGCTTGATGTTTAATATACATTTATTCTTATATATATATATATATATATTCATGTGAATCGAGACATTTCCAGACATGCTGTTTTTACACTTTGTTTTCAATAGGGGAATACAGTAGAGCTAAATCAATGATAAAGCCTTTTCAGAGCAAATGATCGTGTGCGCGCTTTGGGATACAATTCTCTTTGCATAGCCAGCGGGGCGCGGGAAACAAATCGAAAAAGAACTTCCCATTTGATAAAATTGTATGTAAATCAAAATATAAATAAATAACAAGGAACATCCGGGAAATAGTTAACTCCACAGAAATACTATTTATATTAAACGTTGTGCTTTAACCAGATCAATATGTTTATATGACAAATTATCCTCTTTCTCGTATGGTTTAAGGGTTATACACATCATTCATTATAGAGAGGACTTCAAAGATCACTCCCAGAAAATTCCAATACATTTCATTTGTTACGAAAATATTTCAAACATATGGTAATTTTAACAAAATCATTAGCCATTTTTGAGAAAATCATAATTTTCGAATATCTTTCTTGTAAAGTGTAGTTTAGCGTAGGAGGTATTATTCAAAACCATTGTGTCGTACCGTACAAGATGAATATCAAGTTTGATTTTTAACCAGGGTTTCGTTTTCCAGTTATCCTGCCTCTGCCCCGGTCACACAAACACGCGAGCGAATACAGTCAGGCGCACGCGCCCATCACACATACGCACGCACGCACAAACTGTTCGTATCGTAAAATATTTTTTGTGAGGGGATTCAGTTGGACTAAAGCATGTACTTCCGATGAAATTTGGAATAACAATTTTTGGTTGTCATGCAACCGTTCCGCATCTCTATACTTAGGCATCCACAAAGCGAACATCTGATTCGCTAAATTTACATGACTGTTTCTTTCTATTCTAATACAAGAATATCTTGTGAAACTTTATTCGGCTATCCGCTACCACTACATGTGTTTGACATAGACATTTGCAGAAATTGTTTAACTGCTCATATCCTTGTAGGCACAATGAGAATTGGGGAATACAGTACGCCAAAGAGATAGGAAATATTTCGACAGTCACTCGCTTTGTGATCGTGTCGGTAGTATAAAAACTATCTACCTGTAGCGAAAGTACAATAAAATAATTTTAAGCACTCATTCTTGTGCAAACTGCTCTTAAGCACCTTTATTCTTCTATATGCTTCATGTTGGTAGGGATAAATGCTTGTTTAAATAACTTTATCACTTATTTCCTTACAGATATAATGGGAATGTCAATCTACAGTAACTTTAAGGATAGTCCAATATTTTCAGGAGCTAGTCTCTATGTGATAGCTTTGGTATTCAATCTCCGTTGTAGGATACGACATATTGAACACGAACAAAGAATTCCAAACATTAAAAGTGTAAGTACTTTTATATTCGATTCAGTACTTCGAAAATAGTTGTCTGCAAAAAAGGGGTAAAAATGGCCTAGCTTTAGACGAACTATTAAACTCCTTCACACACAGGCACACATAATCACTCACCCCTCACTCTTTACATAAGGATTCGTTTTGCAAAAGTTTTGTTCTTTAACGATATCTAAAACTTTGTGTAGTAACACTATCTCTGGAAATTAATAGTTCTTTCACACTAGCCGTCTGTATGACGAAATATCGAAAGCTAGAGTCAGACTGAAAAATTCAATACCACAGCCAGGATTTGAACCACGGACCTTACGGTCTCCGTCCGGCTGCTCTAACCATTGAGCTACCATAGCCAATGTGCCAGAAAGATATTAATATAGCATATCCCAGCTGTGGGGTGCAATTTTTCAGTCTGACTCTACCTTTTCAACATTTTGTCTATTTCTTACGGTATACCGATTTTGTATGTAAAAGTCATCGACAATGAAAATGACTTCAGAGACTATTCTCAGAAAATTCAGTACACGAATAATTAATTTTTCAATATAATAGCTTCAACATACGGAAAATTAATCAAAATTATACAGCCCTATATTACGGTGGCAATTTCTTTTACGTAAAGAGAAGCTTAATCTCGAAAAAACATATTAAACGCCTTCGTGTCGCATACTAATGTGAAATTCCATGTTTGGTATTTAACCGACTTTCTGTCTGAGCTTTTACTGTTCACGAGCAGGAAAACGCAAACGTTCGCCCTTTTCTAAATAATTTGGTAATCATTGGACAACAAGCAGTGTACCGCCATTGGAATCTTGGTATCAAATTTTAGGGTGAAATGTAATACCTACCTTCTCCACTATTATACACTTGTAGGGAAAGTAATATATAGTGATTCTTCGCGTAAAGTGAAGAGGAAATCAATGACTTTTATATTAAATTTACAGTCTTAATCTTGAAATATGACATCGAATTCCCGAAATAAAATGTTAAAGTTATGAGTTGTAGTAGAATCGTTTTTAATTTAGTACTGAAGCTAAAGGTTAGGAAAATAATACACCCCATGTGACTTCACGGTAAGGACACAACTTTTGATATCCAATACAATACATTTCTAAAAGAAGCTTAGTTAGAACGTTCTGAAAAGTACTGCGTAGGTATTCAGTTCTTTTAAGTTTACTCACAATCCTACATTTCTCTAACTTTGGTCAATGTTCGAGGTATATATCATTCTTTTGAAGATTTTGTCCCAAACAATTACTGGTTAAGCTATAAAAGCAAGATATAAACGTTTTATCTATAAATCACTGAACTAAATAAAAACAGCTTTTTAAGGCATTTCCTTTTCGTTTGCATCGCTAGTGTTGAGATATATTTGCAAATGCTTATTTTTATTTATAAGTCATATGTCAATTAAACTTATTCGTTTCCTGCCGAATTAAGGAGATTTAAACATGGCTGTATCTACGTACTTGTGCATATTTTTTGTGTTAGTGCATATTTTAGGTGTTAGTGTATATATTTCGTCCATATTTCTTAACTTTTGCATAAAATCTACGCAGTATTTGTGTGAGGTTACGTAGATAACAGCATTCTTGTAAAATACTCATCTCGTTCTTCAGCCCTCTAATGTATTTGAAACCATTAGGTTTGCCATTGCGAAAAGCTTTCAACCTGTTCACAACCTGTTCCCGCAATTGGAGACAGAGAGAGAGAGAGAGAGAGAGAGAGAGAGAGAGAGAGAGAGAGAGAGAGAGAGAGAGAGAGAGAGAGAGAGAGAGAGAGAATTAAGGCGTAAACATTCCTTTTCGTTTTTAACTTTCTTGGAAAAGGCTGGTTTCTGTCAAGTCGCTAAATGCAAAGACTCAATGCAAATAGCTTTAAATCTGTTCCCGTCGTTGTAAAGGAAGAGACAACTAAAGTGTATATGCTCGTGTCACTTTATTTTTGCTTCTTAAAATTCTTGTAAAAGGCAGTTTCTGTTTCATCTCATTCATGTATTGATCTTGGAATCATTACGCTCAGTGCAAAGACCTTTCTATTTATACCGTCCATCGTAGAGATATAGGTAACTACAGATTAAAGGCTTCTCTTTGTTTTCTTTGAACTGGCAAAAGTCAAGGCACAGGAAAGCGCATGCTTTAAGCGCTCTTTTTTTTTACTTTACGTCCACCAGCGTTGTCATATCGGACAAAATTATGCTCAAATGAGCCCACAGTCCATAGGGCTTAAGGTTACCAGGCATTGATCTTTCAAGATAAGTTAAGAGACCGGAAAAAAAGCCCTTATGCAGATAACTCAACCTGACGGATAATTGAACTCGGATCCTCTTGAACGTGAGGCAGATACACTACCACCTAGGCTACAGAGGTGTGAAATGTGTTTTAAGTTGGTAACATCTCCAAGCGTATATGTATCAAATGGTTGCACAACAGTGAAGGTGTTAGCTGTTTTACTTCTGTTTTGTGCAGTGGTGTATTATGCAGCGCATTGTCCAGTTTGTCTTATTGTTTTGTGGTTCATTTAGAAAATCCTGGCTTATCGGGAAAAATACGAGTCAGTTGGAGAATTTAATGTGAAGCTAGCAAGTTGGCCATGGTAGCTTAAAGGTTAAGAGCAATCGGGTGGAGACCGGAAAAACCGTTGTTCAAATTCCGGCTATGGCATTGAATTTTGCCGTCTGACTCCAACAATCCAGAAGTGTAGGACTGGTAAAGTTGAGAGAAACTGGTAAAGTGGTGCACGGGGAGTAGTGTACTAATGTAAAAATTGATCCATCAGTATTGGGGAACTTTAACTTTTACCCCCTTAATTCTTGTAGTGTGGAGAGGGTCTTTCCTCTCTACAAATACGTTTTTACTGAAATCAGAAATACTTAACTGCTAGAAAACTTCCAAAAATAATTGTGTCACAGTGGTTCTTAATGGAAAGAGGTAAGCACTGTAAATGGATTAAAACATTTTCAGATTTTAGCAAATACGATACTGTTGTATTTGCAATAAATACACACAGTAACTTGAATAGTTTTTAATTATTTTGTTTTATTATCATCAACAAAATTCTAAACTTGACAGTGCAAATTTGGGTGCATATTTTGGATGTTTATGCATATTTGAGTGCATATTTTGGCAATTTTGGTGCATATTTTCCAGCATATTTTCAGGTTTATGGCGCATAAGTATATTTCTCAACATTAGTCATCACGCTGGGCAAGGATTAGTATCGAAATGGTTTGAGTAAACAGCGAAGGAGAGAAGTGTATTCCACCGTGTAAAAAAGGAAATGCGTCATGTGGTTTTCATCTACTAAGAATTCCGTATGCAGACCAAATACAATGTAAAAGGTGAACTGCCGGACGAACGGAAGCGACCCCTGCAACCGGCGCAAAGCACCACAAGTAAAGCACATCAGCCCTTTCTGCTCCTACCGTGAGGGATGAGGAAAGAGACCCGAAAGGTCCGTATGATACCGGGTGCAAATACGGACGGAGTCCTTAACATCTCCAGTTCCAATACATCCGATCTATCTCGAGTCCACCACACGTGACACTAAGCTCCAGAGCCCCTCTAATTTGGGGACCATTGGGAGGCGAATACATAAGAGGTAATCTCTACCGAAGCCAGGGAAGAAACCTCCAGTAAGCGCACACCGCCCAGCCGCAATACGCTCAAGAGCACCCTCTGGTCCCACAAATCTAAAACAGACAGCAATGAAGAAAATTATGGGTTTAGGAAATGCGGAGGAGGATGTTTTGATATAAGTGGAAATACGTTAGTGTTGGTCTTCCAATCCAGAGAAATCAGGAAGATATGTGAATTAGAACAGGTGATCACCAGAGAACGAACTCAGCATATATCGAATGCTAGGTAGTTTTAAATACAGCGTGTTATACACAATAATATAGCACAGACAAATATAATATTAGTAGTGCCATAATTAGGGATGGGCGTCTTAATACAACAATTACATCAATATTTAAGTTACCGTTGCATTGAAGTTTAATTTTAATTGTGAACGGTTATAACAAAAAACCTTCAAACTTTTATAAGTATTTTAGACCTTATTTACAGAGCGGTAATTGCAAACTATTAACCTACATCCCATGATGCGTCTATAGTATTTCCCAAACATGGCATTAGAGGTTGTAGGATTGCAACTGGAAGACGTATTGCAGGAAACATTGTGAAATGTGATTACAACGAAGGTGTACATATTGCTTTTAACAATATAAGTTCATATTTCATTGTCATACATTAATAAACTGTGGGAATCGTCGTTATTGTATTGCGTGATTGAAAAGAGATGAATTGGCGACGCATTCCTTGTAAAGCCTCAATCCACACTGGTAATAGGTTACGAATATTTTGTAATTTGGAGGACTGAAAATGAGACTCTCTTAGGGCAAGTAGTCAGGATAAACTTTCAATTTTGACTTTTTTATGTCAATCATAACCTAACTGTTATTATTTTGTCTAAAGCTTTTTTGAAATATCCGTTTAAAGGATGCCACACTCAGAAGTTGAATTTTTAGGCTATAACTTCATGGTATGAACCCCTCTCTCAATCTAGTCATGCTCCAACCATAATTTCATTAGTCTTCCTTCCGTTCAATTACACAGTGTTATATATCAATGCTTTAATAGGATTCTACGTATTGAATGATTTCTTCAGTTACTCCCAATGGACCTACCGGCTCTCATTTCTATTGCTTTTGAACACCTATTTTAGAGTTCCATCTATTGATAACCACGTTTTCTTAATTACAGCAGCGAAACTACATATATGGAAGATTTTTCTCATAATAGGAAAATTACAATGTCCCAGGGAAGCCAGATATCTGGCAAACTTCAGTTAGTTATAAAACGTCAATTTTAAAATCACCTTTATATTTTCAAATAAAAACGCTTCCGCTTTACATAAATTATATCACAATGCAAGCAATTATTTCCCAAAATGAGTGATATGAATCAGGTACATATTTCTCAGAGAGCGGTACTCTTTCTTTATATCTCAAATAAGATACGAAGAACGAATATGAGCACTGTGACTATTAAGTTCTTAATTTTGTACATTATAAATCTTGATTTAGTTGCATGGACTTCTTTTCATACATGCTTTATTTTGCAGTTGATCCATTCGTCCCTACACCCATCGCTTTCTTTGAGTCCTCTTCTGTTGGTCTCTATTCATATGATATTCTGGAAATACGTCCACAATATATATTTTCTGTTCCAAATAGCTTCTCTTTGTTTTATAGCTATCTTTTATGTTTCATGCAGGGATCGCAAAAATGATATCAGCTTCAGAAGCCGTAAAACCTGGTTGCGTTCTTGCCTGAAGGTATTTGAACTAACTCTTGACTCAGTGTTTTTTTCTTTTCCTTTCCTTCTTCTTTCTTCCGTAGCACAGCTCCACCGTTATACATTTCATGGTTCTCACCTCTAACAACATTCGAGCTCTATTCCGATATCTCCGATTGCTAAGATATTTCGATATCTGTGGCATGTTATTATAGGAATGTAATATACCGGGCATTTTCTTTTCGCTCCTACAAAAAGTCTTATCGAGGCGACAGAGAGTGACTTGAGTTTTATAACTGTATATCTCAACTTTCATCACTTCCATAATAAATCCTTGTGCCTCATTTCAACCGGTTCGGAGCATGATGTTCTAACATAATATATTAGCTAAAATTGTGCGAGCAATATTACACAGTGCAAATATTCTTACATGTGGTCTGCTCAAACACATTTGAAAAACGTTTTGACACTGCGCTAACTTGCATGACGTTTCTACAAGTACATTGAACGCTTTCCAAACTAATGTGTGAGTAGTAATCTGTACGAATAACGAGGCAGTTCGTTCCATAGGAAGCCGCGAGGATCAATTACAGGAGATCTCGTGTTTGATTCCTGTCAGCCTCCCACTCTCATCTTGTGTTTGCCTTGGCTTTTTGTTCTGGTTGATAAGCGAATGGTGCGATGGTTTCTCATCTAGCAATAATTTTTAATCACCTTCCATTGATTCCGTTTCCTTGTATTTCAAGTGTGCTTCTGGGTTTTGTTACGTAGGCAGATTCCTGACAGATGTCACCGATGTTTCCTCTAAGCACACTAGAGCACTACTTGGTTAAACGGTTCTGGGCAGCTCCAGTATTGGTGTGGTCTTCGAGCTAGAATTTGTTAGCTAGTTCTGGGCATCTCTGTAAAGTTTGTGCCTGCAACTTGCAGCATATTGTGGTTTCTTTACTTCATAAATTCCTTCTGTGGGTTTGTAAACGAGATCTCATATAAGTGTAGCTCCGTGTATATCCTAAACTATGGAAGTGCAGAATTAACCCTACTGGAGTGGTTAACCAGACATCCAGGATATGAAGAATAGCTATGCATAATTTCAAGCCATCTTTAAGGTTCACATTAGAATAAGTTCATCTTGGTTAGCAGGAATATATACAAGCTATGTCACATATGGAACTTGGGGTCACTGGTCACAGCAATTCCGTCGTTAGGTCGGAAATAGTAGCTAAAAGCGTTTGTCTCAGTAACACTGAGAGTTTCAAATCATTCTCGACTTTACATGTTGGACACAACCACGTCCAGGTACTTTCAAGAACTTATTCTACATGGACTCAATTACGTCGCTGTCGAAGGACCCTTAACCACCCCCCACATACATTCATTTATTCACTCACTCACTCACTCACTCACTCACTCACTCACTCACTCACTCACTCACTCACTCACTCACTCACTCACTCACTCACTCACTCACTCACTCACTCACTCACTCACTCACTCACTCACTCATTCACTCACTCGCTAACTCACACACACACACTCACTCACTCAATCAATCACTTACTCAGGTCTCTAAGGTATAATATTAAATGAAAATAGCGGTTCCACAAAATTATATTTCAGATACTATTACATAGATCTTTAACACATTCGTGATTTTCTTAGAAAACATGACGATTTAACGAAGGAACAGGAAATCAGATAAATTTGTTAACAAGATACATAAGAAACCATTAGTGTATCAAACAATAAGTATTCTTAATAAAAGACACCTTAAGGAAGCAACGATAAAAGTTTTAGATCCTTAAATTATCAGTTCATAACCGAAAAGGTTAAACTCTGAGGTGGATCTGAGAATGCACCATACACACTACATAAAAAAGTTTTTAGTTTGTAGACTGAATGTCGAATTTCATCATAATGTTAGCTGTGGCGCACTGCAAGTGAATTCTGAGTCAAAATTTACACTAAACTTTTTAAAATCTGATTTATATATACTAGGACGTAGCTCTGAATTTATCATCGAAAAAATATTAAGATGCTTGAAGTATGTGGTATATGAAATGCCTAAATTATGCGCATTTCATTAATTTGTACAAAGAATATATCATTTTCGTTTATTTAAATCAACATTAATAGTCGAGGGTTAACATTCCAAAAATGTGGATAAATGTATTTGTTCCTTCCTTCTTTCTTTTTTCTCTTTTCTTTTTCCCTACTTTTTTCCTTTTTGTTTTTCTTCTTTTTACAATAACCAAAATCCACTTTACGGTGAACATTTGTGACCCCAAATTTAGTGTTATGCTTTACAACAAGTATAAAGTGCATTATTTAGTTTACTTAAAGTGCCTATTAATTTGTGCCAAATTAGCCTAGTTCGGTATACTTTTTCACTAGCATTTATATTAAATGATATAAAAATGCTTAATCAGCCTAATATTCCTTAGTCAAAATTGCGAATATATTTTCTTAATTTATCTTTAAGAATTCATCAGAAGTTTACAAAGAAAGAGAGACTTTATGCATTACAGACAAACACATTTTAAATTTTAAATATGAAACAAACTATATGAAGTGATCTGGAATGTTATGGTGGCAATATTTACGTAATTCAAACCGCGCAATACGAAACTAAAATAAGAATAAAATAAAATCTGCATATCTAACAGCCATGTTTCCGGAATCCTTACCATACCTTACTATGCAAACTTTACTGTTATTGTTAGTCATTTTTAGATCAAATTACATAAAGTGATTTATAAATTTTACACATATAATCTACTTACTACCTTAACTAACTAAGCCTACAGGTCACTGGATACCAGTAACCTTACAAATCTACCCATCTAATATATCTAAAAACAGCCTTTCCTTTACTTCACTTCTACTCCAACAATATGTAGATTTACCACAGCTTTAACTACTATAAAAACTACGAAATACTGTTTCCTACAATTTTATATTTCCTGTTCTGCAACTGATATCCAAAGTTTACTCATACTGGTATGCATCTTGAACTCGTTTTTCGCGGGTCATATATTCCTCTAACGCCTAAGCGAATATTAGCTAAGACATATTTTCTAAATGTGCATAATCTTCCACTTCCCTTAAAGATGTTCCATAAGCATTTACCTTGAAGTTTCCTTCGACCGTCTTCTGCTGGTTTACTATAGGTATTTACTGTACTCAAAAATAACATGGTCAGGTGAACCTAACAGTTACATTGCTCACGTAAGTCCGACTTCTTCCTTCGTATTATTTCTAAATATACATTATATGGGCCATGTCGTATAAAAAAGCAAAAAAAAATATTTTTCTCTTTTTTATGCATTCCCATTTTGGCCCTCTTTAATGTCCGGAAATAAATCATATACTCTTCTACTTACATGTGCATTGTCCCACTCTTACTGCCATTTATGCAGTAAATAATTTTTCAATTCTTTCTTAGTACTCCTTTTTTTTCCCATAATTTTTAAATCATTCCCATACTCTTCCTTCTTTAGCCAATAAGTTTCACCCCTTAATCTAATTACACAGTCAATAGGCCAAACTCCCGATACGATTAGTAGGGCCAAAATAGATAACGCTTTTGTACCTCTGCTGCCGAAATAATTAATCGTTTTGTGTCTTTTTATGGGGACTCACTCTTAAACATCACATATGCCAATTGATATGGTGCTAATTTTAATTTGGTTCTGATACATCACTGTTTAACAGCGTCAACCATCTGCTTAGATTTCTGTTCTAGTTCTAATCTGTTCTTTGCTTCTACCATAATCATTAAATTTTCGGCGTAAGCAATGATCTCATATACATCTTCCATATTTGCAATTTCCTCTAGCATCGGTTCTCTTAGTATGTCCGAAAATAAAGGATCGAAAATCCCTGTGGGCATCCTTTATTTATTTTTATATTGTAGAAATACGGAACTAGAAGAAATGGGGATAATAAAAGCTTGTAGAACAAAATAGATAGGTTTACCTTATTTCTAAGACGATTACAGTAATGCCAAATTTTTCCGATAATTTTAATAGTGCCAGAGCAGTGAATATGTATTTAAACACTCCTTACTAAACACTGCTGCTTCTTCTTGTTTTTCTTCTTCCATTCCTTTACTGATTCAATGACGTATTTTAGTCCAAGACTACCCCATGATTCTTCTCCGTCTGATTTTTTTTCGTGCTTCGCTTTTCCAGCGATATATACCTATTACCTTGTGTTATTTCTCACATATTCAAGCCATTTTCCTAACTTTCTCACTGATCTAGCCGGTAGGAGTGATCGATTTACTTTTTTATGCAGATCACCCATTTGGTCTTAGTGCATTTTAATTCTTGTACAAATTATACTATTTAGTATCATATCGAATGCACCAGATATCTATTTCATTTACATATCCTAGATCGTTCTTAGCGTTTTATTTTTAAATATCAGTTAAAATTTCTATGTTGATTTACTTAAAGTGGAGCTCTTTGATTCATTTATACAGTTGGCGCCTAATAAATATTTTGTACCCTATATAGTTTCTGACTTGCTAAGAAATGTGGCTGCATTTTAAAAGGATGGCATTTACTTAATTCTTGAATTCATATATTTGTAATGATAGTTTCCCGATATTTAAAGTATGTCACATTTACAAAATTGTAACCTTTAATTGTAGATAACGTTGCTCTCTTCGATATCCTTTCTCTTTGCAAGCATTTAGCCTAACTTCATTAATTGCGAGTACCATCTCCTTCGCAACTTTCTCTTCTTTACTAAATGCATGTAAACTTGCTCTTAAAATGGTCATTTTATACCAATATCATTTACATAAGCTACCAGCTATTCAGATTTGTAAAACAAGGACCTCGTGTATCTATGTTTGACTCCGACACCCAAGTTATGGATTCAATAAATTATGAATAATAATAGATTAGATATCAACATTTGATATAGTCGTTAAATGTTGAAGGGGATGTCGGTTGAGCAATGAACTATGGCGAAGCTGGCTTCGAGGGAGGTCCAGATGTTCGATATTCTGAAAGAGTAGCTGGTCAACGCAACAAACGTAACAAAAGACCAGATGGTTAGGGAATCCTTGTGTGAATAACATATTTTCTTGAAAGGAATCTTTAACGCAGCTGGACTGGTCGTCCAGGAAGGAAGACGTGACACGAGGAGTAGATATCTGTTTCTGCGTAAACAACGTATTACATGTTATCGCATAATATGCGTTTCATATACGTAAACTCCGGACATTTATATAGATAGAAGTACATTGGTCGGCAACTTCGAGATTTACGTGAATGTTATAAAAAGAAGCAGTTATTAAACCAGATTTAAACTTGAATTCCAGTGTCAAACTTACCCCTATATACCGGAGCATACCTTAGGATAAGGCTGAGGCTAGACCACACATTACTTCAAAGTTGCGTAACGCTGCGAAAATTGTGGTGACAACTCTCTGATCATCTTGTTTACATCAAAGGAAAGGCACATTACCTTGCCTTAGTCCTTTATATGTTCATACGTTCCTCAGATGATTGATTCTGTATCCTGACTTTACACTTTACGTATTAAAATGAAGATTTAAATTTTAAGTTATTTAAATGATTCAAAATTTATTTTCAAAATGTTAAGTTTATCACAGTTGATTAATTTTCAAATTCTTTCATTGCTTCAAGCAATGTTTATCTTGTTATAGGAGATGCGGATTAAAAATTTATAAACAAATAATTGGTATTAAACTTGAGCTTTCGTAATTTTTCAACTGTTTGCCAAAATGCATATATCTGATATAAATTATTGATTTTCGTTATATAATTTTACTTAATCTTATAATGAAGCTTTAGGATCTTACTTCTATTACATTATTCTAATGATTTCACTTAGATTAATTTCTAACATAATCAATGGCTTTTTATTTTATTTCGCACATAACTGGCAATACGGAACCCTTGTTGTGTGTGGTGATAAAATACAATTGGACATGTTATGCCTTTAGAAAGTTCCATCTAAATTTTTCAGATTTACGAAAATCAGATGTTTCACTGACCTACAGCTAAATATGAGTTTGCATATTTCTACATGCCGTTCTCATTAATGCACTGATCCATGTATTCAGACTGCATCCATGATTTTGCATCTGTATTCAGAGGCAAATAATGCTTAGCAAACACTACGATGCAGAGAGATAGCAAACTTAGCTGCAAAAATATTTATTTTCGCACACAAAGCGCAATACAGAATGATAGAATAATAATGCAATGGGAATATGCAGTGTGCTTGCCCCTCATGTTATCATGGTGATGCTTAAAGTTGTTGTTTACATAGGAAAAATCGCGCTATGACCGCTGTAATAAAGAAAATAAAAATATCACATTGATTGCAGAATAATCCCTCTCTATCTATCTATCTCTCTCTCTCTCTCTCTCTCTCTCTCTCTCTCTCTCTCTCTCTCTCTCGTCCTCTCCCAAAGTCAACTGGTTTGCCCGAGCTAGAGTACCGTTAATGTGCGCGCAAGTGTTTGCGTGTGCAATAAATTTAAATCAAAAGGATGAACAGTTAAAGTGTTAAAAAATATTGTAATAACAACATATAAAGCCTCTAAAGATCTCTAAGAATTTGGGATACGTCAAATACATGGATTTAATAAAATGCATAGGTATAAAGCCTTTTTTGTTAAACCTGTAAAATTTTCTCCCGATTCACTTTAATATGGCGGGGGAACTACCAAGAGATCCAAAAGCTTCCGAACTGGCTGCGCAGTGTTTTGCCTGTACGTGCTCCTAACACTCGTTGCCGTCTACCGCTATCATAGAAAGGCACGGAGGAACCCATGCAACGTTTTAAAAAGTAATTCTAAAGGTTCTAATTACCAATGTTATTAAAGCAGATGCTGTATCTGGCCACCATCGTTCCCTAAATGTTTGGCACCTCTTTAGGAAACTCTTCATCACTCGCCGTACTTCACGTTGAGAATTGCTCGCAACTTCCTGGCGGGTATTTTCTTTTACTTCTTCTAGGGTGCGTGGGTTTGTTTTGTACACTTTATGCTTTAAGTTACCCCAGAAATAGAAATTAAAAGGAGATTGGTTGGGGGATCGAGGCCGCCACAAATCTCTACTAATAATTAGGCTGAGGATTTCGTAAGCGCTAACACCAGACCGAACGGACATTAGGTTGCGCTTCAACTCGACTACAGGTAATGCCGTCAGAGGTTCCAGGCCTGCCCCACTCCCTGTACAGCGTGTGCGAATATACAATGCACCTTGTCCTGTTGTCTTCAATGGTGGAATTGAAGACAAATATTGCCGCTTTACATCTATCATGTATAGCAACGTAAGGCGCAGATCTTTTCACGATATATGGAATGTGTTATTGAAAATCGTAAAAGATTCACATTCAGTAGCTTCAAGATGCGCAGTGAAGTTTTATTTCAATAGCGCTAACACCAGACCGAGCGGACATCAGGTTGCGCTTCAACTCGACTACAGGTAATGCCGTCAGAGGTTCCGGGCCTGCCCCCACTCCCTATACAGTGTGCGCGAATATACAATGCACCTTGTCCTGTTGTCTTCAATGGTGGAATTGAAGACAAATATTGCCGCTTTACATCTATCATGTATAGCAACGCCAGGCGCATATCTTTTCACGATATATGGAATGTGTTATTGAAAATCGTAAAAGATTCACATTCCGTAACTTCAAGATGCGCAGTGATGTTTTATTTCAATAGGTGCATACGCAGGAGCAACCAGCAATAAAAATGTACATCTTATGGAGGATTGCATCACTAAAGAGAGAAGCTATAGGTACTCTTGAAACGCAGAGCATGCATATTACAATGTTCAATATAGAATGATCGCAATACTTTTTGACAACGCAAATTTACTCATCCTCAAACTTTTGATGGTCCTTCTCAAAATAGTCTCCCCTGAAGGCGATGCACTTCTCCCAGCGTTTCTGCCAGTCTTCAAAGACATGCTGAAAACCATTTTTAAGAGATCCTTCAAAACCGCCTCCGCATCCTTCACCACTGCTCTTGATGATGGGTAATGTCTCCCACGAAGGCGTTTCTTCAAGTTAGGGATTAGAAAGATTCGCATGGGGCTAAATCCAAACAAAAGGGAGGGTGAGTGATGCACTTCAACTCGATATTTGCTAGATTTTCAGCAACAACATTGGCAATATGCAGCCGCGCATTATCGTGGTGCAGCAGCCAGCCTGCTTCATGGAAATGTGGTCTTTTGCGCCTGATATGGACTTACAATGTTTTCAGGACCTCTCTATAATATTGTCCAGTTACTGGTGTGTGTGCAGGTACGACATGCTGCTAAACCATTCCATGAATACCAAAGAATGAGATAACCATAGCTTTCCCAGAACAAGCAACCACTTTTGCTCTTTTGGGGGTTGGTGATGAGTGCTGTTTGCTCTCAGGATAAAATGATGTAGCCAAGTTTCATCAGCAGTGATTACATTTGAAAGAAGCTCCGGATCTTTCTCTAACATCAACTTTAAAATCATGTTACCTCCATTGCAGCGGTAGGCGATACTGAACATATCTGAACTTGCCTGGTTCTCACAGGCGGGAACCAGGAATTCCAACATTGATACTACTTCGACGTGTTTGCTTCACATTAAGCTAACAGAATATAATAAGATTGAACTTTAGTGCGAAAAATTATGACCGTAAAAAATTATGACCATTCTTTATTCAACAGCCCTCGTACAAATGCACTGTATATCAAAATGATAATTGTGATCCTAATACACAAAATTGTACTCCAAATATTGTAAAAATAAATACAGAATAAAAAATGTCCGTGTGGTATTCATTGTTTGCGCCATATATTCTGCATAAAGTAATAGGAAATGTGTAAACATGAGGCATCATACGTTTCGTATTCATTAGCATTGCCATGCTGTAGTTCTTTATTCACCCGACTGTACGCTTGAAGCGGTCAGCTGATCATGCCCCTTACCTTACCTGTGATTTGTATCCACGACTGTTTAAATCTTGTGCGATGAAGCTAATGCTTTGCATGTGGATAACCGGAAGCATACTGCCTGCGAAATCCGCAGTCGAGTAATAATTCTGTACTGGAACACATTTTCAGGTTTCTCACCCAAAGATTGGTTGTATGAGTGATTGCAGGGTCTAGCTGCAAAATGGCAAATTCGAGCTCCCTATATATTAATTATCTATAGAAAAGGGGGAAAACTTGTATTCTCCGTGTACAGTTGTCACCTGTTGATTATAAAAATATCGGGTCTCTAACACTTTCTTCGAAATGTAGAGTTCGCAGAGTGAAATGCGGCGAACGATGGTTAGCTTCCCCGGTGGATAAGGGCAATGGCCAGTTTCAGAATGTCCTTTAATAACATGGATAAGTAAACCCTTAAAAATAATTTTAAAATGTTGCATGGTTTCATCCGCAACTTTCTGTGATAGCGGCAGCTGGCAACGAGCGTCGAGGGCTCGGACAGGCGAAAGACAGTGCAGCCGGTTCGGGTGTTTTTGGGCCTCTCGATATAATAGATACATTTGTGCACTCTATAGTAATATGTTATTTATTTTCATGATTCTGCTGAAGTTATGTTTTATCCTACAGCAGCTAGTGCTGCTACCAAATCCTAAACACGGATTGATCTCTATTAACTACTTATGCCTGAAGCCCTTCTTGTATTTTCAACAGAGATTCCGCTATTAAGAGTTGTTCAAATACTGTATACAAGCTTAGAAATTTTGCAGTGTCCCCTTTTCCTGCATGCGTTATTATACAGACAAAGTGTCTATGTTTGGGAAAACCTGGTGTAAAGTAAAGGGGGTAATTATGTAAGTGGGAGTTATAGCTGTAGTAGGTGCACTTGAACGCGAACGAAATAAAATGAAAAGGAAACTAGTAGTTTTCTGTGGTAAGTGAGTGAAAGATGACTTTATAAAACACAAAAAAGAAGCGCATGAAGCTTAGCATAATAAGTAAATGTGCAGATTCTCTCCATGTCCTATGTATACGATAAATTCACAGCTAGGTGTTAGCAGTTATGATAAATGCATAATGTTGTTCTATCTTAAAAAATTCTTGATGTAGCACTCTACTCGTCGAAAACCTCTCCCCATCACCAACACATGCATTATCGTTTACTTAAAGTATACTGCATAATTGCTGTACTCTGTGCATCTGTCCACCTTGAAAGTGGCCTAATTTAAGTATATGGGACAGTGGCTGGTACTTCTCTACATAGCTTACCTCACTATCACAAACCATTATATATCTGAGCGGACCTACATATTTCTAGACCTCTCAACATAGGAAAACCTTACATTGTTTAGAGCAATTGATCCTAGACCCGCTGTCTTCAGCCGCTATTTGGAGAAAGACGTTACATCCTACAGCACACAATGTTTGACCAGATTCTCAATAACCAAGATAAGTTCAGGAAAATTTTAATGATGGTGTTGCAGATATTATTGAAACAAGCAACGTGGCTTCCTATATTCCTCCATCCTCAATTATTTGCTTTTTACTTAATTACTATTAGTTACGGAACGAAACATTTTATTATTTAACAAATATCAAATTTGGTAAACAAAAAATTTTTCAACATTTAGGAGAGAAACCCTTTTTCGAATGCACTTTCTTAAATCGGTTAACCAAAATACTTCATATATTTCTCACAAAGTAAAGGGGCTAAGGGCATTCGAAATCATATTAAAAATGGCTATATCAGTACGCATAAGTTAAACGTTAATAGGGAAGAAACAATTATATGACCAAATACTTACTTATCGTTATGAATGTGAATTCAATTAATTAATATATGTAATGGTAAAGAGTGAGGCAGAGAAAGACACACTGCAAAGAGAGTGTGGAAATTTTTTAGAATATTGGACTTTCAAGTAACCTTTCCTGTTACATCCGCAAATTCCGAGATGCTAGTTGTTATCGGTTTGTATCCATCATTGCAGTAGAAGCACATTAGGTAACGGAGGGTTCACCTAGCACCTTGAACCCTAATTAAATTTTTAATGCATACACCTGGGATGAAGAAATGAGAGAAGCATCGCATGAACGGAGAATGTAAGCGGCAGAGACTTACTGGGCCTGTCCAGAGATGGCTCTGGATGCATATTTAATAGCGCAGATGATAATTAGTAGTTTTTTGCGTCCCCTTATTACGATTATACTCATCCTCTGTGTACATAGCTTATATTTAATTGCTATTCATTGCGTCTGATTGATAATATTAGCTACGGTACATGCTAAGGGATCATTTAGCGAATAAATTACTATGTGTGAGAAAGCAAATCCTCGAAAGTGAGTATATGTTCACGTTTTTCGTAACCTTTTTTCCATGGGTACAATGACAGTCACTTGAATACATAGCGCGAGCTTTAATGATATTTCAGTTTGAACTTGTATCCAATTATATTAATCAAAACGTAGAAAAATGCAAGCACGAGAGGCGATTTTACTGTAGTTTGCATGGCGACCGCCCAAATTGCCGGAAGGTATCTGAGAGGTCCCCTCCAGCAGAAGGCGGTGAAATCTCGACTGAGTAACAGCAGCTCGAACTGTTTGGCGGAGCCGAGAAGTACTAAATCGCAAGACACAGCGCCATCTACTCACCGTCGACCAGAATACACAATCATATATTTTGTAATATAACATAAATGAGGGAAACAAAATAAGAGAAAATGGAAGAGAGGAGAGCCATGGCAGAAGCTATCCTATGCCGATCAGGGTAAAATCACATAAAAACTCATGGTCAAACGGGGCGGCCACCAGAATACGAGCCCCACGCTTGACCGCGGAACCATTCTTGTCGCATCTTTCAGTATTACTTTTTAAACTGCAGTTATTATTCAGTTGTTTCTCGCAATATCGTAGTATAGTATTGAGCATCATGGCCAGCGTATAGCGAGGCGTGTTTAAACTTTTGACCAATATTTCTTTTACCTCTTATAACTACAACTACGAGGTGCGGTTCAAGTTATAACACCTACTTTTTCAGGACTCGGACCAGATAGAAACTTCTGTTTTTTTAAATAAATGTGTACTGTTTGTGAACGTGAGACAGAGATGGCATCACTGCCAGTGCAAAGAACTCTAGTGGCTGCGACGAGAGTTAGGACTGTTTTAATACTTAAAATGACTACGTTTTCACTGCAAGAACAGCGTGTAATCATCAGTTTTTTTCCATTCTCGTGGTGTGACACCTACTGAAGCTCGTCACCAGTTGCATGAATTATGTGGTGATGATACCATGGATGCGCTCCTGGGTGCAACAGTTTAATGAAAGCAGAGCACTTTTCGCATTTTCAGATCTTCATTCAGAATTGTGTGCACAGACCCCACGGAAATGCCAATTTTGGAGGCTAGGCCGCGAGTGTCCTGGTTAGTTGTAACACGATGTTCTGCCTCCATTTAACTGTCGCGTCCAGGAACGCACATTAGACACAGGGCCGTATTCCTAACCAAAAAAGCGAGAGGGCTTATCAGAAAAAAAAAAGATCAAGATGCTGAAGAGCCGATCAAAACGCTGCAGTTGTAGATTCGCCTTCCTGCTTTGGTTGTCCTCAGCATGCCTGTGACATGTTATCCATTCTTTTATGTAATCCTCTGGGTTTCACATATTTACTGGAGGTCCATAAATAGTAATAAACATCAGAGATGAGAGATGCCATACAGAAAGAGAATTGCTCAAAGGTGCCATAATTAAGTTCATTGTACTAATGGCTCTTTCACAGTCAGACGTGCTCAAAGGGAGTGTATTAATGCTAACAAACACTGCTTTTAGTTCTGCGGGAATTCCCTCTCTGCTGCTGTCCATGAAGTCTCTGAAACCCTCTCTTGATCCTGGAAAGGAAAGAATAAAGCGTTCACAAATCCTCCTAAGATATTCTTCACCTTCTAAGCATGGGATGGCAAAATCATAAGGCCAATTCTTGTTGTGCAAAGCATTAATTTCTTACTTGAAGGATTTGAAATCCTCGTCTTTGGAAATTAACCTGTTTTTCAAATTTTAATTAAGACTTTGACAAAGTTGTTTCCTATTAATTTGGTTAGATACTCTGGCTGATTCTCGTATGGGAGCCAGCATAACGTCTTTGAAACGGCCTTCTGAAATAGAGTTTTTTGCTTCCTTCAAGTAAACTCCTGGACTTTCCTTCAGTTATTCCATAGCTCTTATTACTCTTGTGATTGCTCTATATGAATACGATGTATTAGCGCTGTCTTTTTGGAGGTGTTGTGACAGGTTACCAATTCCTTCAGAAATATCAGCCATTAGTGTAATGGTTAGCCTCCTGTGTGGATAAGGGCGATGGCCAGTTTCAGAATGTCCTTTAATAACATGGATAAGTAAACCCTTAAAAGTAATTTTAAAATGTTGCATGGTTTCATCCGCAACTTTCTATGATAGCGGCAGATGGCAACGAGCGTCGAGGGCTCGGACAGGCGAAAGACAGCGCAGACGTTTCGGGTATTTTTGGGCCTCTCGGTATAATAGATAACCAAAATCTTGCTTCACAAATAAATGAAATCCTGTTACGATATAAACATTTTGCAACAACTAAGCGATACATTACTCCTAAGTGTCTACCTCTGCGGTATGAGGTAGCGTGTGTGCCTCGCATTCAAGAGGGCCTGAGTTCGAATCTCACTAAGAGCAATTTATCTGGATAAGTATATTTCCGGGATTGTTCCTTATCTTGAACGATGAATGTCGGGCAATAATTAAGCTCTATGGGCCCTTGGCTTACATGATCATCCTTCCACCCATTTAAGTCCTCGTTGAATATGAATTACGTTGGTAAGTCAGAATTAGCTGATTGCTTCATATCCACCGTAGATAGAAATATGTTTCAAATGAAGAGGTTTAAGAATTTGTATTAGGAAAGACGCCAGGATCATCAGATTAATGAAGTGTAATTTGTATTAGATGGTATTCCCCATTAATTCTCTTTAACCGTGACTCACTATAATGTGATATTTCATTCACTACAGAAAGCAGTTACAAATAAACATACTTTTTAATTTCAGAAATTTGAAAGTTTGCTGCTTTTCTCGAATTTCTGGGAAAGCTCATTTCATACACAAACTACCTAGCCTCTTCAGTCCCCTGTTTCTCAAAACTATGTTTTTCCGTAATTTCCTACCATTTATTCCGCTTGAATCCAGTATTTCCCGAGTTTTTCTTTGAAGCTGGCTAAGTGGAAGGTTTTGACGTGAGTAAAATAGCCATAGCGCAACCTGTTCTTTCGTGAAGTTTATTTTTATAGATATCTCAGAAAATACATTATTATTCTCAGCATATTTTACATAGTATGTCGGTTAGCGTCGCTCCCAACTCCTTAAAATTAAACATTTTTGTTTTAAACGGAAATTTAGTAATATCCTATAGGGAAAACTACTTTTGTACACTCTATAGTTATATATTATCTATTTTCATAATTCTGCTGAAGTTATGTTTTATCCTACAACAGCTAGTGCTGCTATCAAATCCCAGACACGGATTGATCGCTACTAACTACTAATGCCTGAAGCTTTTCTTGTATTTTCAACAGAGATTCCGCTATTAAGAGTTGTTCAAATACTGTATACAAGCTTTGAAGTTTTGCAGAGTCCCCTTTTCTTGCATGCGTTATTATACAGACAAAGTGTCTATGTTTGGGAAAACCTGGTGAAAAGTAAAGGGGGTAATTATATAAGGGGGAGTTATAGCTGTAGTAGGTGCACTTGAACGCGAACGAAATAAAATGAAAAGGAAACTAGTAGTTTTCTGTGGTAAGTGAGTGAAAGAGGACTTTATAAAACACAAAAAAGAAGCACATGAAGCTCAGCATAATAAGTAAATGTGCACATTCTCTCCATGTCCTATGTATACGATAAATTCACAGCTAGGTGTTGCAACACAGTATTAAAATTAGCAGTTATGACAAATGCATAATGTTGTTCTATCTTAAAAAATTCTTGATGTAGCACTCTACTCGTCGAAAACCTCTCCCCAACACCAACACATGCATTATCGTTTACTTAAAGTATACTGCGTAATCGCTGTACTCTGTGGCTTTGTCCACCTTGAAAGTGGCCTAATTTAAGTATATGGTACAGTGGCTGGTACTTCTCTGCATAGCTTAGCTCATTATCACAAACCATTGTATACATGAGCGGACATACATATTTCTAGGCCTTTGAACATAAGAGGAATCGATCCTAGACCCGCTGTCTTCAGCCGCTATTTGGAGAAAGAGGTTGCATCCTAAAGCACACAATGCTTGACCAGATTCTCAATAACCAAGATAAGTACAGGAAAATTTTAATGATGGTGTTACAGATATTATTGAAACAAGCAACGTGGCCTCCTATATTCCCCCGTCGAAATCATTTGCTTTTTACTAAAATACCATTAGTTACGGAACGATACATTTTATTATTTACCAAATATCAATTTTGGTAAACAAAACATTTTTCAACATTTAGGAGAGAAACCCTTCTTTCGAATGCACTTTCGTATATCGGTTAAACAAAATACTTCATATATTTCTCACGAAGTAAGGGGGCCAAGGGCATTCGAAAGCATATTAAACATGGCTATATCAGTACGCACAAGTTAAACGTTAATAGGGAAGAAACAATTATATGACCAAATACTTACTTATCGTTATGAATGTGAATTCAATTAATTAATATATGTAATGGTAAAGAGTAAGGCAGAGAAAGACACACTGCAAAGAGTGTGTGGAAATTTTTTAGAATATTGAGCTTTCAGATAACCTTTCCTGTTACATCCGCAAACTCCGAGATGCCAGTTGCTATTGGTTTGTATCCTTCATTGCAGTAGAAGCACATTAGGTAACGGAGGGGTCACCTAGCACCTCGATCCCTAATTAAATCTTTAATGCATACACCTGGGATGAAGAAATGGGAGAAGCATCGCATGAACGGACAATGTAAGCGGCAGAGACTTACTGGGCCTGTCCATAGATGGCTCTGCATGCATATTTAATAGCGCATATGATAACTAGTAGTTTTTTGCGTCCCCTTATTATAATTTTGCTCATCCTCTGTGTACATAGTTTATATATAATTGTTATTCATTGCGTCAAATTGATAATATTAGCAACGGTACATGCTAAGGAATCATTTAGCGAATAAATTACTCTGTGTGAGAAGACAATTCCTCGAAAGTGAGTATATGTTCACGTTTTTCGTAACCTTTTTTCCATGGGTACGATGACAGTCACTTGAATACATAGCGCGAGCTTTAATGATATTTCAGTTTGAACTTGTATCCAATTATATTAATCAAAACGTAGAAAAATGCAAGCACGAGAGGCGATTTTACTGTAGTTTGCATGGCGACCGCCCAAATTGCCGGAAGGTATCTGAGAGGTGCCCTCCAGCAGAAAGCGGTGAAATCTCGACTGAGTAACAGCAGCTCGAACTGTTTGGCGGAGCCGAGAAGTACTAAATCGCAAGACACAGCGTCATCTACTCACCGTCGACCAGAATACACAATCATATATTTTGTAATATAACATAAATGAGGAAAACAAAATAAGAGAAAATGGAAGAGAGGAGAGCCATGGCAGAAGCTATTCTATGCCGATCAGGGTAAAATCACAGAAAAACTCATGGTCAAACGGGGCGACCACCAGAATACGAGCCCCACGCTTGACCGCGGAACCATTCTTGTCGCATCTTTCAGTATTACTTTTTAAACTGCAGTTATTATTCAGTTGTTTCTCGCAATATCGTAGTATAGTATTGAGCATCATGGCCAGCGTATAGCGAGGCGTGTTTAAACTTTTGACCAATATTTCTCTTACCTCTTATAACTACAACTACGAGGTGCGGTTCAAGTTATAACACCTACTTTTTCAGGACTCGGACCAGATAGAAACTTCTGTTTTTTTAAATAAATGTGTACTGTTTGTGAACGTGAGACAGAGATGGCATCACTGTCAGTGCAAAGAACTCTAGTGGCTGCGACGAGAGTTAGGACTGTTTTAATACTTAAAATGACTACGTTTTCACTGCAAGAACAGCGTGTAATCATCGGTTTTTTTCCATTCTCGTGGTGTGACACCTACTGAAGCTCATCACCAGTTGCATGAATTATGTGGTGATGATACCATGGATGCGCTCCTGGGTGCAACAGTTTAATGAAAGCAGAGCACTTTTCGCATTTTCAGATATTCATTCAGAATTGTGTGCACAGACCCCACGGAAATGCCAATTTTGGAGGCTAGGCCGCGAGTGTCCTGGTTAGTTGTAACACGATGTTCTGCCTCCATTTAACTGTCGCGTCCAGGAACGCACATTAGACACAGGGCCGTATTCCTAACCAAAAAAGCGAGAGGACTTATCAGAAAAAAAAAAATCAAGATGCTGAAGAGCCGATCAAAACGCTGCAGTTGTAGATTCGCCTTCCTGCTTTGGTTGTCCTCAGCATGCCTGTGACATGTTATCCATTCTTTTATGTAATCCTCTGGGTTTCACATATTTACTGGAGGTCCATAAATAGTAATAAACATCAGAGATGAGAGATGCCATACAGAAAGAGAATTGCTCAAAGGTGCCATAATTAAGTTCATTGTACTAATGGCTCTTTCACAGTCAGACGTGCTCAAAGGGAGTGTATTAATGCTAACAAACACTGCTTTTAGTTCTGCGGGAATTCCCTCTCTGCTGCTGTCCATGAAGTCTCTGAAACCCTCTCTTGATCCTGGAAAGGATAGAATAAAGCGTTCACAAATCCTCCTAAGATATTCTTCACCTTCTAAGCATGGGATGGCAAAATCATATGGCCAATTCTTGTTGTGCAAAGCATTAATTTCTTACTTGAAGGATTTGAAATCCTCGTCTTTGGAAATTAACCTGTTTTTCAAATTTTAATTAAGACTTTGACAAAGTTGTTTCCTATTAATTTGGGCAGATACTCTGCCTGATTCTCGTATGGGAGCCAGCATAACGTCTTTGAAACGGCCTTCTGAAATAGAGTTTTCTGCTTCCTTCAAGTAAACTCCTGGACTTTCCTTCAGTTATTCCATAGCTCTTATTACTCTTGTGATTGCTCTATATGAATACGATGTATTAGCGCTGTCTTTTTGGAGGTGTTGTGACAGGTTACCAATTCCATCAGGAATATCAGCCATTAGTGTAATGGTTAGCCTCCTGTGTGGATAAGGGCGATGGCCAGTTTCAGAATGTCCTTTAATAACATGGATAAGTAAACCCTTAAAAGTAATTTTAAAATGTTGCATTGTTTCATCCGCAACTTTCTATGATAGCGGCAGATGGCAACGAGCGTCGAGGGCTCGGACAGGCGAAAGACAGCGCAGACGTGTCGGGTATTTTTGGGCCTCTCGGTATAATAGATAAGCAAAATCTTGCTTCACAAATAAATGAAATCCTGTTACGATATAAACATTTTGCAACAACTAAGTGATACATTACTCCTAAGTGTCTACCTCTGCGGTATGAGGTAGCGTGTGTGCCTCGCATTCATGAGGGCCTGAGTTCGAATCTCACTAAGGGTAATTTATCTGGATAAGTATATTTCCGGGATTGTTCCTTATCTTGAACGATGAATGTCGGGCAATAATTAGGCTCTATGGGCCCTTGGCTTACATGATCATTCTTCCACCCATTTAAGTCCTCGTTGAATATGAATTACGTTGGTAAGTCAGAATTAGCTGATTGCTTCATATCCACCGTAGATAGAAATATGTTTCAAATGAAGAGGTTTAAGAATTTGTATTAGGAAAGACGCCAGGATCATCAGATTAATGAAGTGTAATTTGTATTAGAGGGTATTCCCCATTAATTCTCTTTAACCGTGACTCACTATAATGTGATATTTCATTCACTACAGAAAGCAGTTACAAATAAACATACTTTTTAATTTCAGAAATTTGAAAGCTTGCTGCTTTTCTCGAATTTCTGGGAAAGCTCATTTCATACACAAACTACCTAGCCTCTTCAGTCCCCTGTTTCTCAAAACTATGTCTTTCCGTAATTTCCTACCATTTATTCCGCTTAAATCCAGTATTTCCCGAGTTTTTCTTTGAAGCTGGCTAATTGGAAGGTTTTGACGTGAGTAAAAAAGCCATAGCACAACCTGTTCTTTCGTGAAGTTTATTTTTATAGATATCTCAGAAAATACATTATTATTCTGAGCATATTTTACATCGTATGTCAGTTAGCGTCGTTCCCAACTTCTTAAAATTAAACATTTTTGTTTGAAACGGAAATTTAGTAATATCCTATAGGTAAAACTACTTTTGTACACTCTATAGTAATATATTATTTATTTTCATGATTCTGCTGAAGTTATTTTTTATCCTACAACAGCTAGTGCTGCTGTCAAATCCTAAACACGGATTGATCTCTATTAACTACTTATGCCTGAAGCTCTTCTTGTATTTTCAACAGAGATTCCGCTATTAAGAGTTGTTCAAATACTGTATACAAGCTTTGAAATTTTGCAGTGTTCCCTTTTCCTGCATGCGTTATTATATAGACAAAGTGTCTATGTTTGGGAAAAGCTGGTGTAAAGTAAAGGGGGTAATTATGTAAGGGGGAGTTATAGCTGTAGGAGGTGCACTTGAACGCGAACGAAATAAAATGAAAAGGAAACTAGTAGTTTTCTGTGGTAAGTGAGTGAAAGATGACTTTATAAAACACAAAAATGAAGCACATGAAGCTTAGCATAGTACGTAAATGTGCACATTCTCTCCATGTCCTATGTATAGGATAAATTCACAGCTAGGTGTTGCAACACAGTATTAAAATTAGCAGTTATGACAAATGCATAATGTTGTTCTATCTTAAAAAATTATTGATGTAGCACTCTACTCGTCGAAAACCTCTCCCCAAAACCAACACATGCATTATCGTTTACTTAAAGTATACTGCGTAATTGCTGTACTCTGTGCCTCTGTTCCCTTTGAAAGTGGCCTAATTTAAGTATATGGGACTGTGGCTGGTACTTCTCTACATAGCTTACCTCACTATCACAAACCATTATATATCTGAGCGGATCTACATATTTCTAGACCTTTCAACATAAGAAAACCTTACATTGTTTAGAGCAATTGATCCTAGACCCGCTGTCTTCAGCCGCTATTTGGAGAAAGACGTTGCATCCTACAGCACACAATGTTTGACCAGATTCTCCATAACCAAAGTAAGTTCAGGAAAATTTTAATAATGGTGTTACAGATATTATTGAAACAAGCAACGTGTCCTCCTATATTCCCCCGACGAAATCATTTGCTTTTTACTTAATTACCATTAGTTTCGGAACGATACATTTTATTATTTACCAATTATCAAATTTGGTAAACAAAACATTTTTCAACATTTAGGGGAGAAACCCTTCTTTCGAATGCACTTTCTTAAATCGGTTAACCAAAATACTTAATATATTTCTCACAAAGTAAAGGGGCTAAGGGCATCCGAAAGCATATTAAACATGGCTATATCAGTACGCACAAGTTAAACTTTATTAGGGAAGAAACAATTATATGACCAAATACTTACTTATCGTTATGAATGTGAATTCAATTAATTATTATATGTAATGGTAAAGAGTAAGGCTGAGAAAGACACACTGCAAAGAGAGTGTGGAAATTTTTTAGAATATTGAACTTTCAAATAAGCTTTCCTGTTACATCCGCAAACTCCGAGATGCCAGTTATTGGTTTGTATCCATCATTGCAGTAGAAGCACATTAGTTAACGGAGGGGTCACCTAGTACCTCGATCCCTAATTAAATCTTTAATGCATACACATGGTATGAAGAAATGAGAGAAGCATCGCATGAACGGACAATGTAAGTGGCAGAGACTTACTGGGCCTGTCCATAGATGGCTCTGCATGCATATTTAATAGCGCATATGATAATTAGTAGTTTTTTGCGTCCGCTTATTATAATTATACTCATCCTCTGTGTAGATAGCTTATATTTTATTGCTATTCATTGCGTCAAATTGACAATATTAGCTACGGTGCATGCTAAGGAATCATTTAGCGAACAAATTACTCTGTGTGAGAAAACGATTCCTCGAAATTGAGTATTTGTACCCGTTTTTCGTAACCTTTTTTCCATGGGTACAATGACAGTCACTTGAATACATAGCGCGAGCTTTAATGATATTTCAGTTTGAACTTGTATCCAATTATATTAATCAAAACGTAGAAAAAAGCAAGCACGAGAGGCGATTTTAATGTTGTTTGCATGGCGACCGCCCAAATTGCCGGAAGGTAACTGAGAGATCCCCTCCAGCAAAAAGCGGTGAAATTTCGACTGAGTAACAGCAGCTCAAACTGTCTGGCGGAGCCGAGAAGTACTAAATCGCAAGACACAGCGCCATTTACCCGCCGTCGACCAGAATACACAATCATATATTTTGTAATATAAAATAAAAGAGGGAAACAAAGTAAAAGAAACTGGAAGAGAGGAGAGCCATGGCAGAAGCATTCCTGTGCCGATCAGGGGAAAATCACAGAAAAACTCATGGTCAAATTGGGCGGCCACCAGAATTGGGGCCTCACGCTTGACCGCGGAACCATTCTTGTCGCATCTTTCGGTATTACTTTTTAAACTGCAGTTATTATTCAGTTGTTTCTCACAATATCGTAGTATAGTATTGAGCATCATGGCCAGCGTATAGCGAGGCGTGTTTAAACGATTGACCAATATTTCGCTTACCTCTTATAATTACAAATACGAGGTGGGGTTCAAGCTATAACACCTACTTTTTTCAGGAATCGGACCAGATAGAAACTTCTGTTTTTTTAAATAAATGTGTACTCTTTATGAACGTGTGACAGAGATGGCATCACTGTCAGTGCAAAGAACTCTAGTGGCAGCGACGAGAGTTAGGACTGTTTTAATACTTAAAATGACTACGTTTTCACTGCAAGAACAGCGTGTAGTCATCAGTATTTTTCCATTTTGGTGGTGTGACACCTACTGAAGCTCATCACCAGTTGCATGAATTATGTGGTGATGATACCATGGATGTTTCTAATGTGCGCTCCTGGGTGCAAAAGTTTAATGAAGGCAGAGCACTTTTCGCATGTTCAGATCTTCATTCAGAATTGTGTGCACAGATCCCACGGAAATGCCAATTTTGGGCCTAGGCCGCGAGTGTCCTTGTTAGTTGTAACACGATGTTCTGCCTCCATTTAACTGTCGCGCCCAGGAACGCACATTAGACACAGGGCCGTATTCCTAACCAAAAAAAATCGAATAATCCCTCTCTCTCTCTCTCTCTCTCTCTCTCTCTCTCTCTCTCTCTCTCTCTCTCTCTCTCTCTCTCTCTCTCTCTCTCTTCTCTCTCTCTCTCTCTCTCTCTCTCTCTCTCTCGTCCTCTCCCAAAGTCAACTGGTTTGCCCGAGCTAGAGTACCGTTAATGTGCGCGCAAGTGTTTGCGTGTGCAATAAATTTAAATCAAAAGGATGAACAGTTAAAGTGTTAAAAAATATTGTAATAACAACATATAAAGCCTCTAAAGATCTCTAAGAATTTGGGATACGTCAAATACATGGATTTAATAAAATGCATAGGTATAAAGCCTTTTTTGTTAAACCTGTAAAATTTTCTCCCGATTCACTTTAATATGGCGGGGGAACTACCAAGAGATCCAAAAGCTTCCGAACTGGCTGCGCAGTGTTTTGCCTGTACGTGCTCCTAACACTCGTTGCCGTCTACCGCTATCATAGAAAGGCACGGAGGAACCCATGCAACGTTTTAAAAAGTAATTCTAAAGGTTCTAATTACCAATGTTATTAAAGCAGATGCTGTATCTGGCCACCATCGTTCCCTAAATGTTTGGCACCTCTTTAGGAAACTCTTCATCACTCGCCGTACTTCACGTTTAGAATTGCTCGCAACTTCCTGGCGGGTATTTTCTTTTACTTCTTCTAGGGTGCGTGGGTTTGTTTTGTACACTTTATGCTTTAAGTTACCCCAGAAATAGAAATTACAAGGGGATTGGTTGGGGGATCGAGGCCGCCACAAATCTCTACTAATAATTAGGCTGAGGATTTCGTAAGCGCTAACACCAGACCGAACGGACATTAGGTTGCGCTTCAACTCGACTACAGGTAATGCCGTCAGAGGTTCCAGGCCTGCCCCACTCCCTGTACAGCGTGTGCGAATATACAATGCACCTTGTCCTGTTGTCTTCAATGGTGGAATTGAAGACAAATATTGCCGCTTTACATCTATCATGTATAGCAACGTAAGGCGCAGATCTTTTCACGATATATGGAATGTGTTATTGAAAATCGTAAAAGATTCACATTCAGTAGCTTCAAGATGCGCAGTGAAGTTTTATTTCAATAGCGCTAACACCAGACCGAGCGGACATCAGGTTGCGCTTCAACTCGACTACAGGTAATGCCGTCAGAGGTTCCGGGCCTGCCCCACTCCCTATACAGTGTGCGCGAATATACAATGCACCTTGTCCTGTTGTCTTCAATGGTGGAATTGAAGACAAATATTGCCGCTTTACATCTATCATGTATAGCAACGCCAGGCGCATATCTTTTCACGATATATGGAATGTGTTATTGAAAATCGTAAAAGATTCACATTCCGTAACTTCAAGATGCGCAGTGATGTTTTATTTCAATAGGTGCATACGCAGGAGCAACCAGCAATAAAAATGTACATCTTATGGAGGATTGCATCACTAAAGAGAGAAGCTATAGGTACTCTTGAAACGCAGAGCATGCATATTACAATGTTCAATATAGAATGATCGCAATACTTTTTGACAACGCAAATTTACTCATCCTCAAACTTTTGATGGTCCTTCTCAAAATAGTCTCCCCTGAAGGCGATGCACTTCTCCCAGCGTTTCTGCCAGTCTTCAAAGACATGCTGAAAACCATTTTTAAGAGATCCTTCAAAACCGCCTCCGCATCCTTCACCACTGCTCTTGATGATGGGTAATGTCTCCCACGAAGGCGTTTCTTCAAGTTAGGGATTAGAAAGATTCGCATGGGGCTAAATCCAAACAAAAGGGAGGGTGAGTGATGCACTTCAACTCGATATTTGCTAGATTTTCAGCAACAACATTGGCAATATGCAGCCGCGCATTATCGTGGTGCAGCAGCCAGCCTGCTTCATGGAAATGTGGTCTTTTGCGCCTGATATGGACTTACAATGTTTTCAGGACCTCTCTATAATATTGTCCAGTTACTGGTGTGTGTGCAGGTACGACATGCTGCTAAACCATTCCATGAATATCAAAGAATGAGATAACCATAGCTTTCCCAGAAAAAGCAACAACTTTTGCTCTTTTGGGGGTTGGTGATGAGTGCTGTTTGCTCTCAGGATAAAATGATGTAGCCAAGTTTCATCAGCAGTGATTACATTTGAAAGAAGCTCCGGATCTTCCTCTAACATCAACTTTAAAATCATGTTACCTCCATTGCAGCGGTAGGCGATACTGAACATATCTGAACTTGCCTGGTTCTCACAGGCGGGAACCAGGAATTCCAACATTGATACTACTTCGACGTGTTTGCTTCACATTAAGCTAACAGAATATAATAAGATTGAACTTTAGTGCGAAAAATTATGACCGTAAAAAATTATGACCATTCTTTATTCAACAGCCCTCGTACAAATGCACTGTATATCAAAATGATAATTGTGATCCTAATACACAAAATTGTACTCCAAATATTGTAAAAATAAATACAGAATAAAAAATGTCCGTGTGGTATTCATTGTTTGCGCCATATATTCTGCATAAAGTAATAGGAAATGTGTAAACATGAGGCATCATACGTTTCGTATTCATTAGCATTGCCATGCTGTAGTTCTTTATTCACCCGACTGTACGCTTGAAGCGGTCAGCTGATCATGCCCCATACCTTACCTGTGATTTGTATCCACGACTGTTTAAATCTTGTGCGATGAAGCTAATGCTTTGCATGTGGATAACCGGAAGCATACTGCCTGCGAAATCCGCAGTCGAGTAATAATTCTGTACTGGAACACATTTTCAGGTTTCTCACCCAAAGATTGGTTGTATGAGTGATTGCAGGGTCTAGCTGCAAAATGGCAAATTCGAGCTCCCTATATATTAATTATCTATAGAAAAGGGGGAAAACTTGTATTCTCCGTGTACAGTTGTCACCTGTTGATTATAAAAATATCGGGTCTCTAACACTTTCTTCGAAATGTAGAGTTCGCAGAGTGAAATGCGGCGAACGATGGTTAGCTTCCCCGGTGGATAAGGGCGATGGCCAGTTTCAGAATGTCCTTTAATAACATGGATAAGTAAACCCTTAAAAATAATTTTAAAATGTTGCATGGTTTCATCCGCAACTTTCTGTGATAGCGGCAGCTGGCAACGAGCGTCGAGGGCTCGGACAGGCGAAAGACAGTGCAGCCGGTTCGGGTGTTTTTGGGCCTCTCGATATAATAGATACATTTGTGCACTCTATAGTAATATGTTATTTATTTTCATGATTCTGCTGAAGTTATGTTTTATCCTACAGCAGCTAGTGCTGCTACCAAATCCTAAACACGGATTGATCTCTATTAACTACTTATGCCTGAAGCTTTTCTTGTATTTTCAACAGAGATTCCGCTATTAAGAGTTGTTCAAATACTGTATACAAGCTTAGAAATTTTGCAGTGTCCCCTTTTCCTGCATGCGTTATTATACAGACAAAGTGTCTATGTTTGGGAAAACCTGGTGTAAAGTAAAGGGGGTAATTATGTAAGTGGGAGTTATAGCTGTAGTAGGTGCACTTGAACGCGAACGAAATAAAATGAAAAGGAAACTAGTAGTTTTCTGTGGTAAGTGAGTGAAAGATGACTTTATAAAACACAAAAAAGAAGCGCATGAAGCTTAGCATAATAAGTAAATGTGCAGATTCTCTCCATGTCCTATGTATACGATAAATTCACAGCTAGGTGTTAGCAGTTATGATAAATGCATAATGTTGTTCTATCTTAAAAAATTCTTGATGTAGCACTCTACTCGTCGAAAACCTCTCCCCATCACCAACACATGCATTATCGTTTACTTAAAGTATACTGCATAATTGCTGTACTCTGTGCATCTGTCCAGCTTGAAAGTGG
The DNA here is from genome assembly GCA_030765055.1 of Mantis religiosa. Lineage (NCBI taxonomy): Eukaryota > Metazoa > Arthropoda > Insecta > Mantodea > Mantidae > Mantis > Mantis religiosa. The sequence continues at coordinate 261,362,665 of CM060950.1, read as the reverse complement.
CCTAATTTAAGTATATGGGACAGTGGCTGGTACTTCTCTACATAGCTTACCTCACTATCACAAACCATTATATATCTGAGCGGACCTACATATTTCTAGACCTCTCAACATAGGAAAACCTTACATTGTTTAGAGCAATTGATCCTAGACCCGCTGTCTTCAGCCGCTATTTGGAGAAAGACGTTACATCCTACAGCACACAATGTTTGACCAGATTCTCAATAACCAAGATAAGTTCAGGAAAATTTTAATGATGGTGTTGCAGATATTATTGAAACAAGCAACGTGGCTTCCTATATTCCTCCATCCTCAATTATTTGCTTTTTACTTAATTACTATTAGTTACGGAACGAAACATTTTATTATTTAACAAATATCAAATTTGGTAAACAAAAAATTTTTCAACATTTAGGAGAGAAAACCTTTTTCGAATGCACTTTCTTAAATCGGTTAACCAAAATACTTCATATATTTCTCACAAAGTAAAGGGGCTAAGGGCATTCGAAATCATATTAAAAATGGCTATATCAGTACGCACAAGTTAAACGTTAATAGGGAAGAAACAATTATATGACCAAATACTTACTTATCGTTATGAATGTGAATTCAATTAATTAATATATGTAATGGTAAAGAGTGAGGCAGAGAAAGACACACTGTAAAGAGAGTGTGGAAATTTTTTAGAATATTGGACTTTCAAGTAACCTTTCCTGTTACATCCGCAAATTCCGAGATGCTAGTTGTTATCGGTTTGTATCCTTCATTGCAGTAGAAGCACATTAGGTAACGGAGGGTTCACCTAGCACCTTGAACCCTAATTAAATTTTTAATGCATACACCTGGGATGAAGAAATGAGAGAAGCATCGCATGAACGGAGAATGTAAGCGGCAGAGACTTACTGGGGCTGCCCAGAGATGGCTCTGGATGCATATTTAATAGCGCAGATGATAATTAGTAGTTTTTTGCGTCCCCTTATTACGATTATACTCATCCTCTGTGTACATAGCTTATATTTAATTGCTATTTATTGCGTCTGATTGATAATATTAGCTACGGTACATGCTAAGGGATCATTTAGCGAATAAATTACTATGTGTGAGAAAGCAAATCCTCGAAAGTGAGTATATGTTCACGTTTTTCGTAACCTTTTTTCCATGGGTACAATGACAGCATAACGTCTTTGAAACGGCCTTCTGAAATAGAGTTTTCTGCTTCCTTCAAGTAAACTCCTGGACTTTCCTTCAGTTATTCCATAGTTCTTATTACTCTTGTGATTGCTCTATATGAATACGATGTATTAGCGCTGTCTTTTTGGAGGTGTTGTGACAGGTTACCAATTCCTTCAGAAATATCAGCAATTAGTGTAATGGTTAGCCTCCTGTGTGGATAAGGGCGATGGCCAGTTTCAGAATGTCCTTTAATAACATGCATAAGTAAACCCTTAAAAGTAATTTTAAAATGTTGCATGGTTTCATCCGCAACTTTCTATGATAGCGGCAGATGGCAACGAGCGTCGAGGGCTCGGACAGGCGAAAGACAGCGCAGACGTTTCGGGTATTTTTGGGCCTCTCGGTATAATAGATAACCAAAATCTTGCTTCACAAAGAAATGAAATCCTGTTACGATATAAACATTTTGCAACAACTAAGTGATACATTACTCCTAAGTGTCTACCTCTGCGGTATGAGGTAGCGTGTGTGCCTCGCATTCAAGAGGGCCTGAGTTCGAATCTCACTAAGGGCAATTTATCTGGATAAGTATATTTCCGGGATTGTTCCTTATCTTGAACGATGAATGTCGGGCAATAATTAAGCTCAATGGGCCCTTGGCTTACATGATCATCCTTCCACCCATTTAAGTCCTCGTTGAATATGAATTACGTTGGTAAGTCAGAATTAGCTGATTGCTTCATATCCACCGTAGATAGAAATATGTTTCAAATGAAGAGGTTTAAGAATTTGTATTAGGAAAGACGCCAGGATCATCAGATTAATGAAGTGTAATTTGTATTAGATGGTATTCCCCATTAATTCTCTTTAACCGTGAACACTATAATGTGATATTTCATTCACTACAGAAAGCAGTTATAAACAAACATACTTTTTAATTTCAGAAATAGGAAAGCTTGCTGCTTTTCTCGAATTTTTGGGAAAGCTCATTTCATACACAAACTACCTAGCCTCTTCAGTCCTCTGTTTCTCAAAACTATGTCTTTCCGTAATTTCCTACCATTTATTCCGCTTAAATCCAGTATTTCCCGAGTTTTTCTTTGAAGCTGGCTAATTGGAAGATTTTTACGTGAGTAAAAAAGCCATAGCACAACCTGTTCTTTCGTGAAGTTTATTTTTATAGATATCTCAGAAAATACATTATTATTCTGAGCATATTTTACATCGTATGTCAGTTAGCGTCGCTCCCAACTTCTTAAAATTAAACATTTTTGTTTGAAACGGAAATTTAGTAATATCCTATAGGTAAAACTATTTTTGTACACTCTATAGTAATATATTATTTATTTTCATGATTCTGCTGAAGTTATTTTTTATCCTACAACAGCTAGTGCTGCTGTCAAATCCTAAACACGGATTGATCTCTATTAACTACTTATGCCTGAAGCTCTTCTTGTATTTTCAACAGAGATTCCGCTATTAAGAGTTGTTCAAATACTGTATACAAGCTTTGAAATTTTGCAGTGTTCCCTTTTGCTGCATGCGTTATTATATAGACAAAGTGTCTATGTTTGGGAAAACCTGGTGTAAAGTAAAGGGGGTAATTATGTAAGGGGGAGTTATAGCTGTAGGAGGTGCACTTGAACGCGAACGAAATAAAATGAAAAGGAAACTAGTAGTTTTCTGTGGTAAGTGAGTGAAAGATGACTTTATAAAACACAAAAATGAAGCACATGAAGCTTAGCATAGTACGTAAATGTGCACATTCTCTCCATGTCCTATGTATAGGATAAATTCACAGCTAGGTGTAGCAACACAGTATTAAAATTAGCAGTTATGACAAATGCATAATGTTGTTCTATCTTAAAAAATTATTGATGTAGCACTCTACTCGTCGAAAACCTCTCCCCAAAACCAACACATGCATTATCGTTTACTTAAAGTATACTGCGTAATTGCTGTACTCTGTGCCTCTGTTCCCTTTGAAAGTGGCCTAATTTAAGTATATGGGACTGTGGCTGGTACTTCTCTACATAGCTTACCTCACTATCACAAACCATTATATATCTGAGCGGATCTACATATTTCTAGACCTTTCAACATAAGAAAACCTTACATTGTTTAGAGCAATTGATCCTAGACCCGCTGTCTTCAGCCGCTATTTGGAGAAAGACGTTGCATCCTACAGCACACAATGTTTGACCAGATTCTCCATAACCAAAGTAAGTTCAGGAAAATTTTAATAATGGTGTTACAGATATTATTGAAACAAGCAACGTGTCCTCCTATATTCCCCCGTCGAAATCATTTGCTTTTTACTTAATTACCATTAGTTTCGGAACGATACATTTTATTATTTACCAAATATCAAATTTGGTAAACAAAACATTTTTCAACATTTAGGAGAGAAACCCTTCTTTCGAATGCACTTTCTTAAATCGGTTAACCAAAATACTTAATATATTTCTCACAAAGTAAAGGGGCTAAGGGCATCCGAAAGCATATTAAACATGGCTATATCAGTACGCACAAGTTAAACTTTATTAGGGAAGAAACAATTATATGACCAAATACTTACTTATCGTTATGAATGTGAATTCAATTAATTATTATATGTAATGGTAAAGAGTAAGGCTGAGAAAGACACACTGCAAAGAGAGTGTGGAAATTTTTTAGAATATTGAACTTTCAAATAAGCTTTCCTGTTACATCCGCAAACTCCGAGATGCCAGTTGTTATTGGTTTGTATCCATCATTGCAGTAGAAGCACATTAGTTAACGGAGGGGTCACCTAGTACCTCGATCCCTAATTAAATCTTTAATGCATACACATGGTATGAAGAAATGAGAGAAGCATCGCATGAACGGACAATGTAAGTGGCAGAGACTTACTGGGCCTGTCCATAGATGGCTCTGCATGCATATTTAATAGCGCATATGATAACTAGTAGTTTTTTGCGTCCGCTTATTATAATTATACTCATCCTCTGTGTAGATAGCTTATATTTTATTGCTATTCATTGCGTCAAATTGACAATATTAGCTACCGTACATGCTAAGGAATCATTTAGCGAACAAATTACTCTGTGTGAGAAAACGATTCCTCGAAATTGAGTATTTGTTCCCGTTTTTCGTAACCTTTTTTCCATGGGTACATTGACAGTTACTTGAATACATAGCGCGAGCTTTAATGATATTTCAGTTTGAACTTGTATCCAATTATATTAATCAAAACGTAGAAAAAAGCAAGCACGAGAGGCGATTTTAATGTAGTTTGCATGGCGACCGCCCAAATTGCCGGAAGGTAACTGAGAGATCCCCTCCAGCAAAAAGCGGTGACATTTCGACTGAGTAACAGCAGCTCGAACTGTCTGGCGGAGCCGAGAAGTACTAAATCGCAAGACACAGCGCCATCTACCCACCGTCGACCAGAATACACAATCATATATTTTGTAATATAAAATAAAAGAGGGAAACAAAGTAAAAGAAACTGGAAGAGAGGAGAGCCATGGCAGAAGCATTCCTGTGCCGATCAGGGGAAAATCACAGAAAAACTCATGGTCCAATTGGGCGGCCACCAGAATTGGGGCCTCACGCTTGACCGCGGAACCATTCTTGTCGCATCTTTCGGTATTACTTTTTAAACTGCAGTTATTATTCAGTTGTTTCTCGCAATATCGTAGTATAGTATTGAGCATCATGGCCAGCGTATAGCGAGGCGTGTTTAAACGATTGACCAATATTTCGCTTACCTCTTATAATTACAAATACGAGGTGGGGTTCAAGCTATAACACCTACTTTTTTCAGGAATCGGACCAGATAGAAACTTCTGTTTTTTTAAATAAATGTGTACTCTTTATGAACGTGTGACAGAGATGGCATCACTGTCAGTGCAAAGAACTCTAGTGGCAGCGACGAGAGTTAGGACTGTTTTAATACTTAAAATGACTACGTTTTCACTGCAAGAACAGCGTGTAGTCATCAGTATTTTTCCATTTTGGTGGTGTGACACCTACTGAAGCTCATCACCAGTTGCATGAATTATGTGGTGACGATACCATGGATGTTTCTAATGTGCGCTCCTGGGTGCAACCGTTTAATGAAGGCAGAGCACTTTTCGCATGTTCAGATCTTCATTCAGAATTGTGTGCACAGATCCCACGGAAATGCCAATTTTGGGCCTAGGCTGCGAGTGTCCTGGTTAGTTGTAACACGATGTTCTGCCTCCATTTAACTGTCGCGCCCAGGAACGCACATTAGACACAGGGCCGTATTCCTAACCAAAAAAAATCGACAGGACACATCATAAAAAAATAATTCAAGATGTTGAAGATCTGATCAAAATTCCTTAGCCGTAGAATTCGCCTTCCTGTATTGGTTGTCCTCAGTATGCCTGTGACATGTTGTCCATTCTTTTATGTTAATCCTCTGGGTTCCGCATATGTACTGGAGGTCGGATAATAGTAATAAACATCAGAGATGAGAGATGCCATACAGAAAGAAAATTCCTCAGAGGTGCCATAATTAAGTTCATTGTACTGATTGCTCTTTCACAGTCAGACGTGCTCACAGGGAGTGTATCAATGCTAACAAAAACTTCTTTTAATTCTGCGGGAATTCCCTCTCCGCTGCTGTCCATGAAGTCTCTGAAACCCTCTGTTAATCCTGGGAAGGAAAGAATAAAGCGTTCACAAATCTCCCTAAGATATTTTTCACCTTCTAACCATGGGATGGCAATATCATAAGGCCAATTCTTGTTATCCAAAACATTAATTTCTTTGTTGGAGAATTTGAAATCCTCGGCTTTGGAAATTGACCTGTTTTTCAGATTGTCACTAAGACTTTGACAAAGTTGTTTCCTATCAATTTAGGTAGATACTCTGCCTGATTCTCTTATGGAAGCCAGCACAACGTCTTTGAAACGGCCTTCTGAAATAGAGTTTTCTGCTTCCTTCAAGTAACCTCCTGGACTTTCCTTCAGTTATTCCATAGTTCTTATTGCTCTTTTGATTGCCCTATATGAATACGATATACTAGCGCTGTCTTTTTGAGGTGTTGCGACAGGTTACCAATTTCTTCAAGAATATCAGCCATTAGTGTAATGGTTAGCTTTCTGTGTGGATAAGGGCGATAGCCATTTTCAGAATGTCCTTTAATAAATGGAAAATGAAACCCTTAAAAGTCATTTTAAAATGTTCCAAGGTTTCATCTGCACCTTTCTATGATAGCAGCGATGGCAACGAGCGTCGTGGGCTCGGACAGGCGAAAGACAGCGCAGCCGCTTTGGGTATTTTTGGGCCTCTTGGTATAATAGATAAGCAAAATCTTGCTTCACAAAGAAAATGAATCCTGTTTCGATATAAACATTTTTCACCAACTAAGTCATACATTACTCCTAAGTGTCCACCTCTGCGGTATGAGATAGCGTGTGTGCCTCGCTTTCAAGAGGGATGAGTTCGAATCTCACTAAGGGTAATTTATCTGGTTAAGTATATTTCCGGGATTGTTCCTTATCTTGAACGATGAATGTCGGGCAATAACTAAGCTCTATGGGCCCTTGGCTTACTTGAACATTCTTCCAACTATTTAAGCCATCGTTGAATATGACTTACGTTGGTAAGTCAGTATTAGCTGATTGCTTCATATCCACCGTATTTAGAAGTATGTTTTAAATGAAGAGGTTTAAGAATTTTTATTAGGAAAGACGCCAGGATCATCAGTTTAATGAAGTGTAATTTGTGTTAGTTGGTATTCCCTATTAATTCTCTTTAACCGTGAACAGTATTATGTGATATTTCATTCACTACAGAAGGCAGTTACAAATAAACATACGTTTTAATTTCAGAAATATGAAAGTTTGCTGCTTTTCTCGAATTTTTGGGAAAGCTCATTTCATACACAAGCTACCTAGCCTCTTCAGCACTCTTTTTCTCAAAACTATGTTTTTCCCTAATTTCCTACCACTTATTCCGCTTGAATCCAGTATTTCCCGAGTTGTGGGTTCGTGGAAATCAAAAGTCGAGGCTTCAAATACAAAAACTACACTTTATTTTCCTAGCAAATACTTTCGCCACCATTACATTATGCTAGCTAACCTTAAAACTGTTTATTTTACCAAACAACTACTCTCAACTGTCTCTCGCTACCGGTCATCATTTGTCATCGGCTTCGCGAATCTACCGCCAGGGTGACACTGCTCCCTCCTCAAGGCTGGTCGTCCCGAACAGCGCGTTCGTAGCGGGCCAGGCGATCGAGGTGTACCACCAACATCTTTCAAGAATGGCCCCAAGTCTGCGTCCGCCAGCTGCTCCCTCCTCAGGCCTGCGCTATCCCAGCCGTCCGCAGGCATTGCCGTGACTACTCGAACTGCTGCGGCACGCTCCTTCTCCTCCACTCTTGTGCATCGGCCGCACTCTTCTGGACAGGGCCTTCGGGACATAGTGTCCGCGTTACCGCGACTCTTCCCTCTGCGATGTTCCGAGCTGAAGTCGTACTACTGCAGCCTCTGGACCCCACCTGCTGTCTGGCCTTCCGGTCGCGCCGTCACTATCACTTCGCTCCTCGCGGGGACAACCACGTCTTCGCTCAAGACGACCCTGCCAATTCCAAGGCGCTCTTCTGGTTGACGGAATATAACCTCCTCTCCGTTGAACCTCAGGACCTTCCTGCCGACGTCGACCGTCGCCTCGTGGCTTTTGAGGGCATCCAGTCCCAGAATCACCTCCTCAGCCACCTTTGCGACGAACACCCACAGACGCACGGCACTCCGTCCTAAGTTCGGCTCCAGCAGGGCCTCCTTCAGCACAGGCATGGTGTCGCCCGATGCCGTCACAAGCTGGTATGGTCAACTCGGTTTCCTCGTCGGCAAACCCTTCGCCACGTCAGGTTTGATGCTGGTCACGGCCGCCCCGGTGTCCACCAGCACGCGGCACGGCTTTCCTATTACCCAGCCGTCCGCGATAAGGTTGTCATTCAACCGCCGGCTGACGGCGTGGATTATCACTCGAGGGGATGGTGGTCATGGCGCCGACGTACCCCTCTCCACGCCGGGCCTTACTCGTTTTCCGACTGCTCTACCTGGTCTGGGCAGTCTCTCCGCAGGTGTCCGGTCTGTCCACACCCCCAACACAGGCCACTAGGTGTTCGCCGGCGTCCCTCAGCTGGTCTTCTGTCTCCGGCGTAGCGGACACTCCTCGTTCTCGACGGAATAGATGCTACCTTGGCCGCCTCCATCCTTAATGCCGCTGTCAGCGCGTCGTGGATGTTTTTATAATCGCCGAGCATTAGGCGCTGACGAATCACCGTATCCCGTACCCCGTCGACAAAATTGAAGGCGGCTTCCCGGGATACGAACTCCAGTGGCAGGTCAACCAAGGCCTTGTTAGCCAGCTGCTCGATCGCTATGGCGAACTCCTGCAGCGCATCCCCCGGCTGCTGCGACCTTGCCTTTAGGTGGCTGCGGTATGCTGCGGCTAAGCGGTGGTTCCCGAAGCGATTCTCCAGGGCCTCCCAGATGTCCTTGGGCGCCGCCGTCGTCTGCACCGCGTTTAGGATTTCCGTGGCCCATCTCTGGAGGCTGGCCATTAACTGTGTGGCCTCCTCCACCGGTGACCATCTGTTGTGCTTGGCCACTGTGTCGAACTGGCGGCGGAAGCCCTCGAATGTTGACGCGCCGTCATATTTCGGAGGTTTGACGCGCGCCGATGTTGTGTCGCGTCCCGGTGCGTCAGCCTTCAAATCCTTCATTCTCCTGCCGACGGCATCCTCCACCATAGCGTTCAGGGACTTGACGCTGCTGTCGGCCTTTCCCTCCAGGTCGTCAACGCGGCTCGCCAGGTCCTCCACGCGCTCGTCCACTTGGCCCATCCGCTTGCCCAGCTCCGTCTCGTCATCTCTCACGCCGGCCAACTGTTCCTCAAATTTGGCGGCGAGGACCTCGTTCGCCTCCTTCATTTCCGTGGCCAGACTGTCGTTCGCTGCCTTCATTTCTGTGGTCAATTCGGTCTTTATTTCTTTCAACTCTGCGGCCAGGTTGTTATTTGCCGCTTCTGTTTTTGTTGTTAACTCGTTCATCTTCGCGGCCAAGTTGTTATATGCCGCTTCCGACTTCGCTGTTAATTCGTTCATCTTCTGCAAAAGCATTTCCAATGCCGATTCCATGGCCATAATGTTCCGTGATGTTGTTATCCCAATCCTGACACCAGTGTGACTTCGTGAAAATCAAAAGTCGAGGCTTCAAATACAAAAACTACACTTTATTTTAAAAGCAAATACATTCGTCACCATTACATTATGTTTGCTAACCTTAAAACTGTTTATTTGACATAACAATTACTCTGAACTGTCTCTCGCTACCGGTCATCATTTGTCATCGGCTTCGCGATTCTACCGCCAGGGTGACACTATGTTTTATCCTACAACAGCTAGTGCTGCTATCAAATCTTAAACACGGATTGATCTCTATTAACTACTAATGCCTGAAGCTTTTTTTTTTTTTTTTTTTTATTATTTTCAACAGAGATTCCACTATTAAGAGTTGTTCAAATACTGTATACAAGCTTTGAAATTTTGCAGTGTCCCATTCACCTGCGTGCGTTATTATACAGACAAAGTGTCTACGTTTGGGAAAACCTGGTGTAAAGTAAAGGGGGTAATTATGTAAGGGGGAGTTATAGCTGTAGTAGGTGCACTTGAACGCGAACGAAATAAATTGAAAAGGAAACTAGTAGTTTTCTGCGGTAAGTGAGTGAAAGATGACCTTATAAAACACAAAAATGAAGCACATGAAGCTTAGCATAATAAGTAAATGTGCACATTCTCTCCATGTCCTATGTATAGGATAAATTCACAGCTACGTGTTGCAACACAGTACTAAAATTAGCAGATATGACAGATGCACAATGTTGTTCTATCTTAAAAAATTCTTGATGTAGCACTCTACTCGTCGAAAACCTCTCCCCAACACCAACACATGCATTATCGTTTACTTAAAGTATACTGCGTAATTGCTGTACTCTGTCCACTTTGAAAGTGGAATGCACATTCTTAAATCGGTTAACCAAAATACTTCATATATTTCTCACAAAGTAAGGGGGCTAAGGGCATTCGAAAGCATATTAAACATGGCTATATCAGTACGCAAAGGTTAAACGTTATTAGGGAAGAAACAATTATATGACCAAATACTTACTTATCGTTATGAATGTGAATTCAATTAATTAATCCATGTAATGGTAAAGAGTAAGGCAGAGAAAGACACACTGCAAAGGGATTGTGGAAACTTTTTAGAATATTGCACTTTCAAATATGCTTTCCTGTTACATCCGCAAATTCCGAGATGCCAGTTGTTATTGGTTTTTTATCCTTCATTGCAGTAGAAGCACATTAGGTAACGGAGGGGTTACCTATCACCTGGATCCCTAATTAAATCTTTAATGCATACTCATGGGATGAAGAAATGAGAGAAGAATCGCATGAACGGACAATGTAAGCGGCAGAGATTTACTGGGCCTGTCCAGAGATGGCTCTGCATGCATATTTTATAGCGCAGATGATAGTTTGTAGTTCTTTGCGTCCTCTTATTATAATGATACTCACCTTCTGTGTATATAGCTTATATTTAAATGTTATTCATCGCGTCAGATTAATAATATTAGCTACGGTACATGCTAAGGAATCATTTAGCGAATAAATTACTCTGTGTGAGAAAACAATTCCTCGGAAGTGAGTATATGTTCACGTTTTTCGTAACCTTTTTTCCATGGGTACAATGACAATTATTTGAAAACTAAGCAAGAGCTTTAATGAAATTTCAGTTTGAACTTGTATCCAATTATATTAATCAAAACGTAGAGAAATGCAAGCATGAGAGGCGATTTTGCTGCAGTTGGAATATTTGAGAAAATTACACAAAGTAGCTACAAAAAACCTGCCTTCGTAACAGTTTCTGGCTTGACCATTGCGCAGAGAAGCGTTTGCATGGCGACCGCCCAAATTGCCGGAAGGTAACTGAGAGGTCCCCTCCAGCAGAAAGCGGTGAAATCTCGACTGAGTAACGGCTGCTCGAACTGTCTGGCGGAGCCGAGAAGTATTAAATCCCAAGACACAGCGCCATCTACACACCGTCGACCAGAATACACAATCATATATTTTGTAACATAACATATAGGGGGCAAAGAAAATAAGAGAAAATGGAAGAGAGTAGAGCCACGGCAGAAGCATTCCTGTGCAAATCAGGGGAAAATCACAGAAAAACTCATGGTCAAACGGGGCGGCAACCTGAATACGAGCCTCACGCTTGACCGCGGAACCATTCTTGTTGCATCTTTCAGTATTACTTTTTAAACAGCAGTTAATATTCAGTTGTTTCTCGCAATATCGTGGTACAGTATTGAGCATCATGGCCAGCGTATAGCGAGGCGTGTTTAAACTTTGACCAATATTTCGCTTACCTCTTATAATTACAACTACGAGGTGCGGTTCAAGTTATAACACCTACTTTTTTCAGGACTCGGACCAGATAGAAACTTCTGTTTTTTAAATACATGTGTACTCTTTGTGAACGCGTGACAGAGATGGCAGCACTGTCAGTGCAAGAACTCTAGTGGAAGCGACGGGAGTTAGGACTGTTTTAATACTTAGAATGACTACGTTTTCATTGCAAGAACAGCGTGTAATCATCAGTTTTTTCCATTTTCGTGGTGTGACACCTACTGCAGCTCATCACCAGTTGCATGAATTATGTGCTGATGATACCATGGATGTGTTTAATGTGCGCTCCTGGGTGCAACAGTTCAATGAAAGCAGAACACTTTTCGCATTTTAAGATCTTCATTCAGAATTGTGTGCACAGATCCCACGGAAATGCCAATTATGGATGCTAGGCCGTAAGTGTCCTGGTTAGTTGTAACACGATGTTCTGCCTTCATTTAACTGTCGTACCCAGGAACGCACATTAGACACAGGGCCGTATTCCTAACCAAAGAAGCGAGTGGACTCATCATAAAAAAGATAATTCAAGATGTTGAAGATCTGATCAAAATGCCTTAGATATAGATTCGCCTTCCTGCTTTGGTTGTCCTCAGTATGCCTGTGACATGCTGTGCATTTTTTATGTAATCCTCTGGGTTGCACATATGTACTGGAGGTCCGTTAATAGTAATAAACATGCAAATCAGAGATGAGGGATGGCATACAGAAAGAGCATTCCTCAAAGGTGCCATAATTAAGTTCATTGTACTGATGGCTCTTTCACAGTCAGACGTGCTCACAGGGAGTGTATCAATGCCAACAAAAACTGCTTTTAGTTCTGCGGGAATTCCCTCTCCGCTGCTGTCCATGTCCAGAACATTAATTTCTTTCTTGAAGAATTTGAAATCCTCGTCTTTGGAAATTAACCTGTTTTTCAGATTGTCACTAAGACTTTGACAAAGTTGTTTCCTATTAATTTGGGTAGATACTCTGCCTGTAACGTATTTGAAACGGCCTTCTGAAATAGAGTTTCCTGCTTCCTTCAAGTAAATTCCTGGACTTTCCTTCAGTTATTCCATAGTTCTTATTGCTCTTGTGATTGCTCTATATGAATACGATATATTGGCGCTGTCTTTTTGGAGGTGTTGCGACAGGTTACCAATTTCTTCAAGAATAACAGCCTGTAGTGTAATGGTTAGCTTCCTGTGTGGATAAGGACGGTAGCCAGTTTCAGAATGTCCTTTAATAACATGGATAAGTAAACCCTTAAAAGTAATTCTAAAATGTTACATGGTTTCATCCGCACCTTTCTATGATAGCGGCAGATGGCAACGAGCATCGAGGGCTCGGACAGGCGAAAGACAGCGCAGACGTTTCGGGTATTTTTGGGCCTCTTGGTATAATAGATAAGCAAAATCTTGCTTCAGAAAGAAATTGAATCCTGTTACGATATAAACATTTTGCACCAACTAAGTCATACATTACTCCTAAGTGTTCACCTCTGCGGTATGAGGTAGCGTGTGTGCCTCGCATTCAAGAGGGCCTGAGTTCGAAACTCACTAAGGGTAATTTATCTGGATAAGTATATTTCCGGGATTGTTCCTTATCTTGAACGATGAATGTCGGGCAATAATTAAGCTCTATGGGCCCTTGGCTTACTTGATCATCCTTCCACCCATTTAAGTCATCGTTGAATATGACTTACGTTGGTAAGTCAGTATTAGCTGATTGCTTCATATCCACCGTAGATAGAAGTATGTTTTAAATGAAGAGGTTTAAGAATTTGAATTAGGAAAGATGCCAGGATCATCAGATTAATGAAGTGTAATTTGTATTAGATGGTACTCCCCATTAATTCTCGTTAACCGTGAACAGTATTATGTGATATTTCATTCACTACAGAAAGCAGTTACAAATAGACATACTTTTTTATTTCAGAAATATGAAAGTTTGCTGCTTTTCTCGAATTTTTGGGAAAGCTCATTTCATTCACAAACTACCTAGCCTCTTCAGTCCTCTGTTTCTCAAAAGTATGTTTTTCCGTAATTTCCTACCATTTATTCCGCTTGAATCCAGTATTTCCCGAGTTTTTATTTGAAGTTGGCGAAGCAGAAAGTTTTGACGTGAGTGGAAAAGCCATAGCACAACCTGTTCTGTCGTGAAGTTTATTTTTATAGATATCTCAGAAAATACATTATTATTCTGAGCATTTTTTACATCGTTTGTGAGATAGCGTCGCTCCCAACTCCTTAAAATTTAACATTGTTGTTTTAAACGGAAATTTAGTAATATCCTATAGGGAAAGCTACTTTATACAATCTATAGTAATATATTATTTATTTTCATGATTCTGCTGAAGTTATGTTTTATCCTACAACAGCTAGTGCTGCTATCAAATCCTAAACACGGATTGATCTCTATTAACTACTTATGCCTGAAGCTTTTCTTGTATTTTTAACAGAGATTCCACTATAAAGAGTTGTTCAAATACTGTATACAAGCTTTGAAATTTTGCAGTGTCCCCTTTACCTGCATGCGTTATTATACAGAAAAAGTGTCTATGTTTGGGAAAACCTGGTGTAAAGTAAAGGGGGTAATTATGTAAGGGGGAGTTATAGCTGTAGTAGTTGCACTTGAACGCGAACGAAGTAAAATGAAAAGGAAACTAGTAGTTTTCTGTGGTAAGTGAGTGAAAGATGATTTTATAAAACGCAAAAAAGAAGCACATGAAGCTTAGCATAATAAGTAAATGTGCACATTCTCTGCATGTCCTATGTATACGATAAATTCACAGCTAAGTGTTGCAACACAGTATTAAAATTAGCAGTTATGACAAATGCATAATGTTGTTCAGTCTTAAAAAAATTCTTGATGTAGCACTCTACTCGTCGAAAGCCTCTCCCCAACACCAACACATGCATTATCGTTTACTTAAAGTATACTGCGTAATTGCTGTACTCTCTGCCTCTGTCCACTTTGAAGGTGGCCTAATTTAAGTATATGGGACAGTGGCTGGTACTTCTCTACATATCTTAGCTCACTATCACAAACCATTATATATCTGAGCGGATCTACATATTTCTAGACCTTTCAACATCAGAAAACTTTTCGTTGTTTAGAGGAATCGATGCTAGACCCGCTGTCTTCAGCCGCTATTTGGAGAAAGACGTTGCATCCTACAGCACACAGTGTTTGACCAGATTCTCAATAACCAAGATAAGTTCAGGAAAATTTTAGTGATGGTGTTGCAGAAATTATTGAAACAAGCAAAGTGACTTCCTATATTCCTCCATCCTCAATTATTTGCTTTTTACTTAATTATTATTAGTTACGGAACGATACATTTTATTATTTACCAAATATCAAATTTGGTAAACAAAATTTTTTTCACCATCTAGGACAGAAATCCTTCTTTCGAATGCACTTTCTTAAATCAGTTAACTAATATACTTCATATTGGCACCCTGGTGGTAGGCTTTGCGAAGCCGATGAAAAATGATGGCCGATCATTACCGGAAGTGAGAGACAGATGAGAGTAGTTTTTAGAGAGAAAATAAACAGTTTAAGGTTAGCTAGCAAACTGTAATGGCGACGAATGTATTTGCTAGGGAAATAAAGTGTAGTTTTTGTGTTTCGTTACCTCGTTTTATTATTTCACGAACCCACGAAGTCACAACTGGTGTCAGGAACCGGGATAACAACATCGCCGAATTTTATGGCCATGGAATCGGTATTGGAAATGCTTTTGCAGAAGATGAACGAATTAACAGCGAAGTCGGAAGCGGCAAATAACAACTTGGCCGCGAAAATGAACGAGTTAACAACAAAAACAGAAGAGGCATATAACAACCTGGCTGCAGATTTGACAGAAATAAAGACCGAATTGTCCACAGAAATGAAGGCAGCGAACGACAGTCTGGCCACGGAAATGAAGGAGGCGAACGAGGTCCTCGCCGCCAAATTTGAAGAACAGTTGGGCGGCGTGAGGGATAACGTGACGGAGCTGGGCAAGCGGATGGGCCAAGTGGACGAGCACTTCCAGGACCTGGCGAACCGCTTCAATGACCTAGAGGAAAAGGCCGACAATAACGCCAAGTCCCTGAACGCCATGGTTGAAGAAGTCGAGGACCTCGCGAACCGCGTAAACAACCTGGAGGGAAAGGCCGATAGCCGCGTTAAGTCCCTGAACGCCATGGTGGAGGACGTCGTCGGCAGGAGATTGAAGGATTTGAAGGCTGACGCACCGGGACGCGACACAACATCTGCGCGCGTCAAACCTCCGAAATATGACGGCGCGTCAAAGTTCGAGGGCTTCCGCCGCCAGTTCGACACAGTGGCCAAGCACAACAGATGGTCACTGAAGGAGGAGGCCACGCAGTTAATAGCCAGCCTCCAGGGATGGGCCGCGGAAATCCTAAACGCGGTGCAGACGACGGCGGCGCACAAGGACATCTGGGAGGCCCTGGAGAATCGCTTCGGGAACCACCGCTTAGCCGCAGCATACCGCAGCCACCTAAAGGCAAGGTCGCAGCAGCCGGGGGAGACGCTGCAGGAGTTCGCCATAGCGATCGAGCAGCTGGCTAGCAAGGCCTTTGTTGACCTGCCCCTGGAGTTCGTATCCCGGGAAGCCGCCTACAATTTTGTTGGCGGGGTACGGGACGCGAAGATTCGTCAGCGCCTAATGCTCGGCGAATATAAAACCATCCCCGAGGCGCTGACAGCGGCATTAAGGATGGAGGCGGCCAAAGTAACATCTATCCCGACGTCGAGAACGATGAGTGTCTGCTACGCCGGAGACAGAAGACCAGCTGAGGGACGCCGGCGAACACCTAGTGGCCTGTGTTGGGGGTGTGGACAGCCCGGACACCTGCGGAGAGACCGCCCACACCAGGAAGAGCAGCCGGAAAACGAGTAAGTACCGTCGTGTAGAGGGGCACGTCGGCGCCATTACCACCATCCCCTCGAGTGACAATTCGCGCCATCAGCCGGCGGATGGATGACAACCTCATCGCGGACGGCTGGGTAAGAGGAAAGTCGTGCCGCGTGCTGGTGGACACCGGGGCAGCGGTGACCATCATCAGACCTGACGTGGCGAAGGGTTTGCTTACGAGGAAGCCGAGCCGACCATACGAGCTTGTGACAGCATCGGGCGACACCATGCCTGTGGAGAAGGAGGCCCTACTGGAGCTGGACTTGGGACGGAGTGCCGTGCGTCTGTGGGTGTTCGTCGCGAAGGTGGCTGAGGAGGTGATTCTGGGACTGGATGCCCTCAGGAGCCACGAGGCGACGATCGACGTCAGCAGGACGGTCCTAAGGCTCAACGGAGAAGATGTTATAATCCGTCAACCAGAAGAGCGCCTTGGAATTGGCAGGGTCGTCTTGGGCGAAGACGTGGTTGTCCCCGCGAGGAGCGAAGTGATGGTGACGGCGCGACCGGAAAGCGTGACAGAAGTTGCGGTTCAGAGGCTGCAGGAGTACGACTTCACCTCGAAACATCGCAGAGGGATGAGTCACGGTAACGCGGGCGCTATGTCCCGAAGACCCTGTCCAAAAGAGTGCGGCCAGTGCACAAGAGTGGAGGAGAAGGAGCGTGCTGCAGCAGTTCGAGTTGTCACGGCAGTGCCTGCGGATGGCTGCGATAGCGCAAGCCTGAGGAGGGAGCAGCTGGTGGACGCAGACTTGGGGCCACTCTTGAGGGATGTGGAGAACCTGGTGGACCACCTCCACGACATGCACGAGATGGCTCGCCAGAACATCCAGAAGGGGAGCGACCGCATGAAAACCCGATACGACAGGCAAGCCAAAAGCCAAGGGTTCCAGCAAGGTGACCTGGTCTGGTTGTACCGCCCGACCCGGACCAAGGGACGCTGCCTGAAACTTCAGCAGTCATGTTAAGGACCGTACCGTGTGGTGAAGAGTATTAACGACGTGGTCTACCGCATCCAGAAGGTACCCCGAGGAAAGACGTTGGTGGTCCACCTGGATCGCCTGGCCCGCTAAGAAGGCGCTGTTCGGGACGACCAGCCTTGAGGAGGGAGCAGTGTCACACAGGTGGTAGGCTCGCGAAGCCGATGAAAAAAGATGGCCGATCGTTACCGGAAGTGAGAGACAGATGAGAGTAGTTGTTAGAGAGAAAATAAACAGTTTAAGGTTAGCTAGTAAACTGTAATGGCGACGAATGTATTTGCTAGAGAAATAAAGTGTAGTTTTTGTGTTTCGTAACCTCGTTTTGTTATTTCACGAACCCACAAAGTCCCAATATATTTCTCACAAAGTAAAGGGGCTAAGGGCATTCGAAAGCATATTAAACATGGCTATATCAGTACGCACAAGTTAAACGTTAAAAGGGAAGAAACAATTATATGACCAAATGCCTACTTATCGTTATGAATGTGAATTCAATTAATTAATCTATGTAATGGTAAAAGAGTAAGGCCGAGAAAGACACACTGCAAAGAGAGTGTGGAAATTTTTTAGAATATTGAACTTTCAAATAAGCTTTCCTGTTACATCCGCAAACTCCGAGATGCCAGTTGTTATTGGTTTGTATCCTTCATTGCAGTAGAAGCACATTATGTAACGGAGGGGTCACCTAGCACCTCGATCCCTAATTAAATCTTTAATGCATACACCTGGGATGAAGAAATGAGAGAAGCATCGCATGAACGGACAATGTAAGCGGCAGAGACTTACTGGGCCTGCCCAGAAATGGCTCTGCATACATATTTAATAGCGCAGATGATAATTTGTAGTTCTTTGCGTCCTCACTATAATTGTACCCATCTTCTGTGTATATAGCTTATATTTAATTGTTTTTCATTGCGTCAGATGGACAATATTAGCTACGGTACATGCTAAGGAATCACTTAGCGAATAAATTACTCTGTGTGGGAAAACAATTCCTCGGAAGTGAGTATATGTTCACGTTTTTCGTAACATTTTTTCCATGGGTATAATGACAATTACTTAAAAACTAGGCAAGAGCATTAATGAAATTTCACTTTGAACTTGTATCCAATTATATTAATCAAAACGTAGAGAAATGCAAGCATGGGAGACGATTTTGCTGCAGTTGGGATATTTGAGAAAAGTACACAAAGTAATTACAAAACACCTGTCTTCGTAACAGTTTCTGGCTTGACCATTGCGCAGATAAGCGTTTGCATGGCGACCGCCCAAATTGCCGGAAGGTAACTGAGAGGTCCCCTCCAGCAGAAAGCGGTGAAATCTCGACAGAGTAACGGCTGCTCGAACTGTCTGGCGGAGCCGAGAAGTATTAATTCGCAAGACACAGCGCCATCTACCCACCGTCGACCAGAATACACAATCATATATTTTGTAATATAACATAAAAGAGGGAAACAAAATAAGAGAAGATGGAAGAGAGGAGAGCCATTGCAGAAGCTTTCCTATGCAGATCAGCGGAAAATCACAGAAAAACTCATGGTCAAACGGGGCGGCAACCTGAATACGAGCCTCACGCTTGACCGCGGAACCATTCTTGTAGCATCTTTCAATATTACTTTTTAAACTGCAGTTATTATTCAGTTGTTTCTCGCCTTATCGTAGTAAAGTATTGAGCATCATGGCCAGCGTATAGCGAGGTGTGTTTAAACATTTGACCAATATCTCGCTTACCTCTTATAATTACAACTACGAGGTGCGGTTCAAGTTATAACACCTACTTTTTCAGGACTCGGACCAGATAGAAACTTCTGTTTTTTTAAATACATGTGTACTCTTTGTGAACGCGTGACAGAGATGGCACCACTGTCAGTGCAAAGAACTCTATTGACAGCGACGAGAGTTAGCACTGTTTTAATACTGAAAATGACTACGTTTTCATTGCAAGAACAGCGTGTAATCATCAGTTTTTTTCCATTTTCGTAGTGTGACACCTACTGAAGCTCATCACCAGTTGCATGAGTTATGTGATGATGATACCATGGATGTGTCTAATGTGCGCTCCTGGGTGCAACAGTTCAATGAAAGCAGAATAGTTTTCGCATTTTCAGATCTTCATTCAGAATTGTGTGCACGGTTCCCACGGAAATGCCATATTTAAAGGCTAGGCCGTGAGTGTCCTGGTTAGTTGTAACACGACGTTCTGCCTTCATTTAACTGTCGCGCCCAGGAACGCACATTAGACACAGGGCCGTATTCCTAACCAAAAAAGCGAGAGGACTCATCAAAAAAAAAAAATTCAAGATGCTGAGTATCTGATCAAAATGCTACAGCTGTAGATTCGCCTTCCTGCTTTGGTGGTCCTCATTATGTCTGTGACATGTTGTCCATTCTTTTATGTAATCCTCTGGTTTGCACATATCTACTGGATTTCCGTTAATAGTAATAAACATGTACATCAGAGATGAGAGATGCCATACAGAAAGAGAATTGCTCAAAGGTGCCATAATTAAGTTCATTGTACTGATTGCTCTTTCACAGTCAGACTTGCTCACAGGGAGTGTATCAGTGCTAACAAAAACTGCTTTTAGTACTGCGGGAATTCCCTCTCCGCTGCTGTCCATGAAGTCTCTGAAACCCTCTCTTGATCCTGGAAAGGAAAGAATAAAGCGTTCCCAAATCCTCCTAAGACATTTTTTACCTTCTAACCATGGGATGGCAATATCATAAGGCCAATTCTTGTTGTCCAAAAAATTATTTTCTTTCTTGAAGAATTTGAAATCCTCGTCTTTGGAAATTAAACTGTTTTTCTAATTGTCACTAAGACTTTGACAAAGTTGTTTCCTATTAATTTGGGTAGATACTCTGCCTGATTCTCGTATGGGAGCCAGCATAACGTCTTTGAAACGGCCTTCTGAAATAGAGTTTTCTGCTTCCTTCAAGTAAACTCCTGGACTTTCCTTCAGTTATTCCATAGCTCTTATTACTCTTGTGATTGCTCTATATGAATACGATATATTAGCGCTGTCTTTTTGGAGGTGTTGTGACAGGTTACCAATTTCTTCAAGAATATCAGCCAGTAGTGTAATGGTTAGCTTCCTGTGTGGATAAAGACGGTAGCCAGTTTCAGAATGTCCTTTAATAACATGGATAAGTAAACCCTTAAAAGTCATTTTAAAATGTTGCAAGGTTTCATCCGCACCTTTCTATGATAGCGGCAGATGGCAACGAGCATCGAGGGCCCGGACAGGTGAAAGACAGCGCAGACGGTTCGGGTATTTTTGGGCCTCTCGGTATAATAGATAACCAAAATCTTGCTTCAGAAAGAAATTAAATCCTGTTACGATATAAACATTTTGCACCAACTAAGTCATACATTACTCCTAATTGTCCACCTCTGCGGTATCAGGTAGCGTGTGTGCCTCGCATTCAAGAGGGCCTGAGTTCGAATTTCACTAAGGGAAATTTATCTGGATAAGTATATTTCCGGGATTGTTCCTTATCTTGAACGATGAATGTCGGGCAATAACTAAGCTCTATGGGCCCTTGGCTTACTTGATCATCCTTCCACCCATTTAAGTCATCGTTGAATATGACTTACGTTGGTAAGTCAGTATTAGCTGATTTCTTCATATCCACCGTAGATAGAAGTAAGTTTTAAATGAAGAGGTTTAAGAATTTTTATTAGGAAAGACGCCAGGATCATCAGATTAATGAAGTGCAATTTGTATTAGATGGTATTCCTCATCAATTCTCTTTAACCGTGACTCACTATAATGTGATATTTCATTCACTACAGAAAGCAGTTACAAATAAACATACTTTCTAATTTCAGGAATATGAAAGTTTGCTGCTTTTCTCGAATTTTTGGGAAAGCTCATTTCATACACAAACTACCTAGCCTCTTCGGTCCTCTGTTTCTCAAAAGTATGTTTTTCCGTAATTTCCTACCATTTATTCCGCTTGAATCCAGTATTTCCCGAGTTTTTATTTGAAGTTGGCGAAGTAGAAAGTTCTGACGTGAGTGGAAAAGCCATAGCACAACCTGTTCTTTCGTGAAGTTTATTTTTATAGATATCTCAGAAAATACATTATTATTCTGAGCATATTTTACATCGTATGTCAGTTAGCGTCGCTCCCAACTCCTTAAAATTAAACATTTTTGTCTTAAACGGAAATTTAGTCATATCCTATAGGGAAACCTTCTTTTGTACACTCTATTTTAATATATTATTTATTTTCATGATTCTGCTGAAGTTATGTTTTATCGTACAACAGATAGTGCTGCTATCAAATCCTAAACACGGATTGATCGCTATTAACTACTTATGCCTGAAGCTTTTCTTGTATTTTCAACAGAGATTCCACAATTAAGAGTTGTTCAAATTCTGTATACAATCTTTGAAATTTTGCAGTATCCCCTTTACCTGCATGCGTTATTATACAGAAAAAGTGTCTATGTTTGGGAAAACCTGGTGTAAAGTAAAGGGGGTAATTATGTAAGGGGGAGTTACAGCTGTAGCAGGTACTCTTGAACTCGAACGAAATAAAATGAAAAGGAAACTAGTAGTTTTCTGTGGTAAGTGAGTGAAAGAGGACTTTATAAAACACAAAAAAGAGGCACATGAAGCTTAGCATAATAAGTAAATGTGCACATTCTCTCCATGTTCTATGTATACGATAAATTCACAGCTAGGTGTTGCGACACAGTACTAAAATTAGCAGTTATGACAAATGCATAATGTTGTTCTGTCTTAAAAAATTCTTGATGTAGCACTCTACTCGTCGAAAGCCTCTCCCGAACACCAACACATGCATTATCGTTTACTTAAAGTATACTGCGTAATTGCTGTGCTCTCTGCCTCTGTTCACTTTGAAAGTGGCCTAATTTAAGTATATGGGACAGTGGCTCGTACTTCTCTACATAGCTTACCTCGCTATCACAAACCATTATATATCTGAGCGGATCTACATATTTCTAGACCTTTTAACGTAAGAAAAGTTGACATTGTTTAGAAGAATCGATCTTAGACCCGCTGCGGTAAGCAGCTATTTGGAGGAAGACGTTGCATCCTACAGCACACAATGATTGACCTGATTCTCAATAACCAAAGTAAGTTCAGGAAAATTTTAATGATGGTGTTATAGATATTATTGAAACAAGCCACGTGGCTTCCTATATTCCTCCATCCTCAATCAATTGCTTTTTACTTAACTACTATTAGTTTCCAAACGATACATTTTATTACTTACCATGTATCAAATTTGGTAAACAAAAAATTTTTGAACATTTAGGAGAGGAACCCTTTTTCGAATGCACTTTCTTAAATCGGTTAACCAAAATACTTCATATATTTCTCACAAAGTAATTGGGCTAAGGGCATTTGAAAGCATATAGCTCTAAATGCCATTTCGATTAAACATGGCTATATCAGTACGCACAAGTTAAACGTTAATAGGCAAGAAACAATTATATGACCAAATACTTACTTATCGTTATATATGTGAATTCAAAAAATTAATCTATGTAATGGTAAAGAGTGAGGCATAGAAAGACACACTGCAAAGAGAAAGTGGAAATTTTTTAGAATATTGAACTTTCAAATTACCTTTACTGTTACATCCGCAAATTCCGAGATGCCACTTTTTATTGGTTTGTATCCTTCATTGCAGTAGAAGCACATTAGTTAACAGAGGGATCACCTAGCACCTCGATCCCTAGTTAAATCTTTGATGCATACACCTGGAATGAAGAAGTGAGGAAAGAATCTCACGAACGGACAATGTAAGCGGCAGAGACTTACTGGGCCTGTCCAGAGATGGCTCTGCATGCATATTTTATAGCGCAGATGATAATTAGTAGTTTTTTGCGACCCCTTATTATAATTATACTCATCTTCTGTGTACATAGCTTATATTTAATTGCTATTCATTGCGTCTGATTGATAATATTAGCTACGGTACATGCTAAGGGATCATTTAGCGAATAAATTACTCTGTGTGAGAAAACAATTCCTCGAAAGTGAGTATATGTTCACGTTTTTCGTAACCGTTTTTCCATGGGTACAATGACAATCACGTGAAAATTAAGCAAGAGCTTAATGGAATTCCAGTTTGAACTTGTATCCAATTATATTAATCAAAACATAGAGAATTGCAAGCATGAGAGGCGATTTTACTGTAGTTTGCATGGGGACCGCCCAAATTGCCGGAAGGTAACTGAGAGGTCCCCTCCAGCAAAAAGCGGTGAAATCTCGACTGAGTAACGGCAGCACGAACTGTCTGGCGGAGCCGAGAAGTACTAAATCGCAAGACACAGCGCCATCTACCCACCGTCTACCAGAATACACAGTACACAAATACACAATATTTTGTAATATAACATAAAAGAGGGAAACAAAACCAAAGAAAATGGAAGAGAGGAGAGTCATGACAGAAGCATTCCTGTGCCGATCAGGGAAAAAACACAGAAAAACTCATGGTCAAACGGGCCACCTGAATACGAGCCTCACGCTTGACCGCGGAACCATTCTTGTTGCATCTTTCAGTATTACTTTTTAAACTGCAGTTATTATTCAGTTGTTTCTCGCAATATCGTAGTAAAGTATTGAGCATCATGGCCAGCGTATAGCGAGGCGTGTTTAAACGTTTGAGCAGTATTTCGCTTACCTCTTATAATTACAACTACGAGGTGCGGTTCAAGTTATAACACCTACTTTTTCAGGAATCGGACCAGATAGAAACTTCTGGTTTTTTAAATAAATGTGTACTCTTTGTAAACGCGTGACAGAGTTGGCAGCACTGTCAGTGCAAAGAACTCTAGTGGCAGCGACGAGAGTTAGGACTCTTTTAATACTTAAAATGACTACCTTTTTACTGCAAGAACAGCGTGTAATCATTAGTTTTTTTTTTTCCATTTTCTTGGTGTGACACCTACTGAAGCTCATCACCAGTTGCATGAATTATGTGGTGATGATACCATGGATGCGCTCCTGGGTGCAACAGTTTAATGAAAGCAGAGAACTTTTCGCATTTTCAGATCTTCATTCAGAATTGTGTGCACAGATCCCACGGAAATGCCAATTTTGGAGGCTAGGCCGTGAGTGTCCTGGTTAGTTGTAACACGATGTTCTGCCTTCATTTAACTGTCGCACCCAGGAACGCACATTAGACACAGGGCCGTATTCCTAACCAAAAAAGCGAGAGGACTCATCAAAAAAAAAAAAATTCAAGATGCTGAGTATCTGATCAAAATGCTACAGCTGTAGATTCGCCTTCCTGCTTTGCTTGTCCTCATTATGTCTGTGACATGTTGCCCATTATTTTATGAAATCCTCTGGTTTGCACATATGTACTGGAGGTCCGTTAATAGTAATAAACATGCACATCAGAGATGAGAGATGCCGTACAGAAGGAGAATTGCTCAAAGGTGCCATAATTAAGTTCATTGTACTGATGGCTCTTTCACAGTCAGACGTGCTCACAGGAAGTGTATCAATGCTAACAAAAACTGCTTTTAGTTCTGCGGGAATTCCCTCTCCGCTGCTGTCCATGAAGTCTCTGAAACCCTCTCTTGTTCCTGGAAAGGAAAGAATAAAGCGTTCAAAAATCCTCCTAAGATATTCTTCACCTTCTAACCATGGGATGGCAATATCATAAGGCCACTTCTTTTTGTCCAAAACATCAATTTCTTTCTTGAAGGATTTGATATCCTCGTCTTTGGAAATTAACCTGTTTTTCAAGTTGTCACTAAGACTTTGACAAATTTGTTTCCTATTAATGTTGGTAGATACTCTGCCTGATTCTCTTATGGGAGCCAGCATAACGTCTTTGAAACGGCCTTCTGAAATAGAGTTTTCTGCTTCCTTCAAGTAAACTCCTGGACTTTCCTTCAGTTATTCCATAGTTCTTATTACTCTTGTGATTGCTCTATATGAATACGATATATTGGCGCTGTCTTTTTGGAGGTGTTGCGACAGGTTACCAATTTCTTCAAGAATATCACCCAGTAGTGTAATGTTGAATACAAATTCGGGACTTTTAAGTGCTTTCTGCAATCATTTAATAAATTCTTCCCTAAAATTTCATTTTCCGGTCATATCGATTGAGCATGCGTTAAGTTGAATATGTAATGCTTGATACGACTTCCAGACTCCTTTGACTGCTCTAAAGCTTGAAGCCAACCATGGCACTGAAAATACTTTGGAAATTTTCATAAGCTCAGCGCCTACCTCTTGTGCATCAGCTGACAGTTTATGTTTGTCTTTCGGAGACAGGTGGTAGAATGCATACAATTTATCAAAACGTTTGACAACGTGTGTCACACTAGGAACATGTTCTGTTGCATCAGCAACTCCTACTTCTTTTCTGTGACACAAGCAATGACATTTAAAACCCTATTATATTTCCCTTTAGGTGTCTCCAGAACACCAGTATTTCTACCTAGCATACACTTGCTCCATCACTACATACACCGGTCAAATTATCACTTAAATAACTTGAAGAAAACCTATGTCTTTCAGAATATTTCAAACGTTCAGCTTCTATTGTTTCTGCGTCCGATTTTTGAAGTTCGATCGTATCCAAGAAAAATGTATGCATGTTTCGGCCACTAATTTATGATCTGATATTCACTATTAAAGCTGTATGCAAAGCCACAGAAGTAGATTTCTTTATCAATATATAAATTTTTGATCGGTTGGATATTATAGATGAAGGTTTTTTTTTCCTCATAGTTTCTGCAATAGAATATATGACGTCCACGCAACTGAATTTACTGTGCAGTGTTTTGCCCATGTCCTGTCCATTTTCAATTTGCCAACTCAGAAACTCTGAATAGGGTTTGTTATAGCTCGCTACAAAATATGCAGTGCGAAACACTTTCCTCGTACTGTGGAAAATATGCCACTGCTGTTCAACCACAACGTTTTTTAGAGAATTTTCTTGTCTTTCTTTCTCTTGTGTATATGCTGCTACATAAGCTTCAGAATTCTTATGTTTGTGAACCTTTTTTTTTTCTTTCTTAGAGATGGTAGTTGGACCTCTTTATTTGCTACACTTGGACCCACCAGAACTCCACTCCATTCCTTATAAATATACATTCCCTGTGATTTGTTTACTTTTAAATCTGGCACGCTTTTACAAACTGAGCACCCCAATTTGCCTATTTTGGATACTAACCATTCATACTTTGTCTTGAATTCACTCCACGCACTGTCCCTCCAACGTACAGGATAATCGGGCGAGTTTCCGGACTCCAGTTGAGTAGAAGTTATTTCACTGGTTTGAATTTGATTGTCAGTTTTACTAATTTCAGAAGCACTTAGAGAACATACAGAGGCAGAGGAAACCGCGGATTTAGGTTCAGTAAAATAATCGCCTATAGTAGGTTCATAATTAAAAAACTATAGCACCAATAATATTCGATATTTAAACAATAATTTATATCACTTTATAGAAACTTGTAATATTTAAGATTGAAACAACACAAAACTACCCTCCGGATCTGTTAACACTAGACTGACAATTCAATTCAAGGGTTTCTGAAATCTCACATATTGGTCATGGAAACTTTTACACGATGCAAGTGGAGTAGGTTCAAATTACAGTAACTTCGACACGAAACACGCTTTACCCGCCTCGTTTATATTGTTCATTTTTATTGCGATGTTTGTCATGTCCCAACCCCAAGCATGAATGAAGAAAACTTTCAGTGAACCGGTCACTCACACCCCACCCTCCTGCAAATAGTATGTGGCTCTAAGTTTAATACTGCATCTTGAAGTTACGGCGTATATTGGAAAATGTATTACAATTAATTTCGACTTACTATTATTGTAACCTGTTATTGTAAATCAGACAGTACTTTTAACGTTGTAACTAAGAAAGGTAATGAAATAAAAAAAGTCCCCTTCGAAAAATAGTGGGGGACGGCGTACATCCGCGTTTACCCTCCACTATGGCCCTGATTAGGCACATCCATGGTACCATCACCACATACCTCATTCAAATGGTGATGAATTTCAGTAGGTGTTACACCACGAAAATGGAGAAAACGAATGACTACACGCTGTTCTTGCAATGGAAACGTAGTCATTTAAGTATCAAAAGCAGTTCTAACTCTCGTCGCTTCCACTAGAGTTTAATGCAAAGTACAATACTGCCATTTCCGTCACGCATTCACAAGGACTCCACGTGTGTTAAAAAAAAAGACAGAAGCTCATATCTGCCCCAGTGCTATAGCTTGAACGCATCTCGTACATGTGTATGAAACTACCTCCACTTCTTGATTAACCTTAAATAATTAGAAACAAAGTAGTTTCGTAAAATTAGCCTGGAGGAGCTATATACATAGAAATGATGGAGCTAGAGGAGGTTATGTGAATGTAACACAAGAGAATTTCTCTCTCCCTTGCTTTCCTTTTGGTTTAGCTCTTAACACAAAGAATGCACCGGAAATCTGGTTCAACGGCTTTTCGGTAGAGTGAGCTGGCTGGCATCGAAGTTTTGTGAGCCACAAGATAATGGCGACACTTGAAAATTGTCATGCTGAATGCCCAAAATCTGTATTGCTTCCGTTTGCTATAGCATTATACCAGCAACTCGGGCAACCTGCCCGCTAATCTTTTTGGCACAGTTTCCCGTCGCTTATTTTATGGAAGCTACGCTGCATATGCATAATTTACTACTGCTTACAGCATGAACAACGTAATGAAAAATAACATTTCAATGTTCCAAAAGAAAGCAATACCGCCTTATGCATGTATGTCTTATTCTTCTTCTTTTTTGCAGATTACGTCCTCCAACTTTAAGTCCTATTGGAATGAAATGGGTGAAATGATGCTCAAATGAGCCAAGGGTCCATAGAGCTTAGATTTACCCGACATTCGTCTTTCAGGATAAGGGAAAGCTCAGCAAAACACCTCATCCAGGTAACTCACGCTGACCGAGATTCGAACTTGGGGCCTCTAGAACGTGAGGCAACCACGCTACCAAAGCGGGCGTCTGTATCTGGGTATCTGGGGATTTGCAGATCTGCGTACCTGCATATCTGCGTACCTGCGAAATGCGTACCTCCGTACCTATATACGTGCCGACCTGCGCACATGCGCGTCAGCGTGCCTGACATATGCGTGTCTGTCTGTCTAGCTGTCTGTCTGTCTGTCTGTCTGTCTGTCTGTCTGTCTGTCTGTCTCTTACGACTTGCTACTCAAAACTTGGATAACGACATTTCACTGAACATACTTGATTTGAAACTCAAATACTTTTACAAAAATATCCATGTGTGTTTGTTTGTGTTCCATAAAATGTCTTTATATTTTACTCTTATTCTTCATTCTGTACAAAACCGGCTGTGTTTATATGAAAATATTATATAACTGAGATATTAATAATTGCAAATAGTCACTTTAATTCATTTTGAAAATCCCACATAATTTTATATAACTGGAAATCCAAAAGGAGGCGGAGCTCTCGTCTGTCAACAAGGCGAGCCTGGGTTCGCTCCTAATGGAACGTATTTGAGATTTCGGATGGACCAGGCGACGTTTTGCGGTGATTTTCTCCGAGCTGTCCGATTTTTCCCACTATTCATTCAATTAACAGCTTCCTTTCTTGCACTTCACTCCCATTTCTAACATCACCTTTCTGAATGTCATACCAGGATCCGTGCTACCCTCTTTAATTAAGAGTTTGGCTGCTCCTCGAACAGTGTAGGCCTTCTAAAGCTGGAATAAAATAAGTTTTTTCATATATTATTAACAGCTTCAGAATATTCTTAGCTGTTCCTTTCAATTTTCCGATGTTTGAAAGAAATGCATTTAAAACTATGATTGTTAGGTATGCTTCTTCTGAGCGTGTAGTTCTAGCATAAGCGTATACAGAACAATAAGTAGAGTGGACTGCAACATCAGTCTGCCGTATTCTGTTGTATATCTCCTATAAAATCCGTACTGAAATTATTTGTACGTAAATGCACCTGGATTTATAAAAATTATATAGAAGTTATAGCTTTTATGAATAAAACTGCGTATCCTAGCTATACATATTCCTAGCACATTTATGTCAGATGATCTCATTTAAATACAGCATTTTATTCATTTCGTTTTAGTGTCTTGTTTCCAAAATTCGTTATATATTTGGAAGAATTTTGCAAAGATGTGGAAATGATATAATGGGATACTTATTTTTATATTTGCCTCAGAGAAGATATAACACACCTTTTCATAAGGAAAAAGCACCTAGAACAGTACCTATACCTATACTTTCGCTTTCAAAATGTGCCACACTGATACTTCTTGGATGTGAATTTAAAATTTCTGCTACTTTCAAAGTTACCAAATTCTTTTTGAGAAAGACAGAGGGTCAATCAGCATGATTTTAAAAGGAAGTTGTAAAGCTTTGTAGGAATGCACATATTTATAAAATAAAAAATACTAGCTGCTTTTAGTAGCTTCACTTGTTCACCGCTATTTTCACCCAAAAGTTCTATATTAAAATTTCATTAGAAAATACGTCCTAAATCGCCTAAGGGTGCAAAGAAATTTAAGGAAAACCTCTCTGGATATGTGTGCGAGTACGTGCGAGCGCGTGCGTACGGATGGACATAATTAAAAAGACGTAACTGAAATATACAACAAATTGCGTACGTATATGCTTTGATTTTCAATACAAGAACTGAACTCACGATCGTGAACAAAAAGCGTTTCAGTTGCATGCTTCAGAATCCTATTTTTATTTATTAAAGTTTAATGTTTAATAATGCCCGCAACATTTATGTTAAAACAGTATAAGTTACAAATGAAACTTTAAAATGTGTTAAACTTAGAACATTAAAACTAAACAGTGGTCACCCAATACTACATAATTAATGGGGAGACCCAGTAGAAACTATCTAACTCCATAAACGTAATAAAACAAATGATTTACATTCACTACTCAGAATTAATTGAAGATGACCATCTCATATTGTGGCAACCCTGTATGGGTTGTCAGGCCTGGGGCCACTAGGCTGAACTTTGTTCGTTGGCTGCGCTGGGGAGGGGGGATGGCACATCCTCTTCCCCCAGACGACCGGCCGCCACCAGAGAGAGAGGACGTGTTTGTAGCAACCCTCCGGGACACAAACCTCATTGAATGTAAGTTGTCTGAAATTATTAAACCTCCTTTAAAATGCACTTCTGAGTTTTCCTTCGCTGGGCCTTCCACCTTTCACCACCATGCAGGTAAGCTAATTATCAGTAAAATAACATGTCCACCCTACCGCGTGGTGTGTAACTAGTGTTTGTTAAGATGGCTTAGCTCTACCGCTACGGGTTCCCCCAAAGCTAATAAATATTTAAATCTATTCTAATGTAGGGTGCGACATATTGGTGGAGACGCGGGTAAGATCTCAATTTTTTTTTCCTTGCTTTATTCCGGTTTTGATGAAAAAATTTGAATGTATACGCTGGTGAAAGATGGAGGAAACATGGCCGACCGCGTGGTGTTCAATTAGTTAGAAATTCTAATCTGGTCATCGTGTCGTAATCCTTTAACTTTTGGTCTGTTTTTTATTTGATTTCTTTAATAGTAAACTTATTTCATAATATTGTGCTAAAATTTTTTTTATAACTACATGGAAATTGATTATTTGCGTTGAAGAATGGACACCACGTGGTGGCATAATTTGTTTTTAATTAGTTTTCTTTTCAGGCTTAATGTGAGGTTTATTTATTAATACAGAGTTTATAGTTTAAATTTGCGGAGATTTGTTTTTCTAAATTTTGAGTATTTTGGGATGTGAACTTAAATTTTGTTCGACCACGTGGTCACGTGTTAATTTTCAAGGGACGCTATGTGAATTTTAGCAGTAAAATTCAAAGTAAATAGTTTCTTTTTTGGTGTTTTTGTGAAGGATGCACTTCATTTTTGTGTTCATTCCAGTTGGTAATTCTGCTTATTTTATTCTGGTGTCCAGTGTTACTTAAAAGTAAGTCAAAATGCCTAAGAAAACGCGGCAATCATCCAATGTGCCAGTTAC
Organism: Mantis religiosa; assembly: GCA_030765055.1. Taxonomy (NCBI): domain Eukaryota; kingdom Metazoa; phylum Arthropoda; class Insecta; order Mantodea; family Mantidae; genus Mantis; species Mantis religiosa. Next base: position 261,331,100 of record CM060950.1, on the reverse strand, counting down.
AATGGATTCACATGATGTAATAGCTTCGACTTCTGCTTTAGCTAATCAAAGTGCACATGTACCTAGTAATTTAGAAGTATCCATGGCACCTAATGTTAATCAGACTCAGACAATGCAAGTTTCTCGGCCTTTTATTGATCCACCCTGTTTTGACAGGATAGCACTGATATCTCCTTCAGAATTTTTGAGAAAATTTAACTTAGTTTCTACAGCAAATGGTTGGTCAGATGTACAAAAGTTGAAGTTTTTCCCATGTTACTTGCGAGACACAGCAGTACTTTGGTACCGAACGTTTTGCCATAGACACCCTGAGCATGATTGGCATTTTCTAACTCAACAGTTTTTGGCAGCTTTTCAAATGTCCAATCAAGATGAATTGTTGGAAATTAAACTTAGGCAGAGGGTACAATTAGAAAATAAACCTGTATTAGATTACATTTATGATGTATTATCCTTGTGTGACCAAGTTAACGCTGCAATGACACAAATGGAGCAGGTAAAAAACTTATTGAAAGGATTGAAACCTCAGTATGTACAAGCTTTGCTCCCATTAAATCCACAAACAGTTGAGGAGGTTTTACAAATTATTAAAAGCGTTGATAAAGCTAATTTTTATGTGCAACATAGACAACATTTAGTACAAGCACAAACATCAACTTACACTTCTCCACCTGTGTCATCTGCACCTGTTTTATCACGGTTTGAAAGTGTAAATCACTCTGAACCAGTTATTAATGTTGTTTCCACATTGAGTGAACAGGTCACTAAACTTGCTACCCAAATGCAACAACTTCAGTCTCAATTCACTGCTGCTGCATCTACTGTGCAGCCACCCCCACTTAAGCCTCCAAGATATCATGAAAGGAGACAGCAGGCACCTATTGTGTGTTACAATTGCAACAAGCGTGGTCATATGGCACGTAATTGCTGGACTTCACCATCTGGTTCAAAAAACTCGAGAGGCCCAGCCTCCAACGACATAACCTAGAGGTACCCAAAGTAAGTTCACCTGTGTCTAATGTTGTTTCTCTTCCAGGTCAAATTTTGCAAATTTTGGGGTCCATTGGGGAGTCAAAACTTCCAATTTTGTTGGATACAGGAAGTGCAGTTAGCATTGTGAATGCAGCTCATATCAATGACATTTCTAAAATGAAACCTGTCGAGATTTTGCTTAAAACAGCTGGTAACAAGTTATTAGATGCGCCTTATCAAACAAATTTGAAATTTCAAATTAATGACTTTGTTTTTCAGGAAGATGTGTTAGTGGTAAAAGACTTGGCACATAATCTCATTTTGGGTAATGACTTTCTAACTTCACATAAAGTTACCATTGATTATTCTTGTGCAGAAGTTAAGATTCAAACTCATGAGGGAGAAATGGTACACATTCCTTTTGAAACAACATGTGGTGGTCCCTTTACAGATATTGCTGTGATTCCATTGAACGATGAGGTACAGATAGTTAATAAAGTTTCTGTTGTAAAAGATGTTAAATTGCCACCGCTTACTACTTGTTTTGTGGCAGTGCAGCCTTCAGCTGATATTACAAATGAGGTTATGTTCGAGCCTTCTACCAGTATTATGCATAAGAAGAATATTTCTATTCCACCTGTAGTTTGCAAATCTTCAAAGGACTTTGTGATACCAGTACATAATAATTCAGCTGTTCCTCAAACACTTTTTGCTAAAACTGTATTAGCTAATGCTCATGAAGTTGCATTTGTTCAAAGTAACTCAGTTTCACCTAAGGATGTTACTCCATTGAACGCTCCAAAGTTTGAATTTAATGTTAATACCAACTTAACTGAAGCCCAAAAGTCAGATCTTCATAATCTGTTGTTAAAATATGAACATGTTTTTTGCCACTTCATTGCAAGATTTAGGCTCAACTAATGTAGCTGAATTTAAAATAGAGGTAAAGGATGAAAAACCTATTAAGCAACGACCCTATAGGGTAGCTCATAAGCAGAAAGAGATTATTTCCCAACAAGTAGAGGAAATAAAAAATGCTGGTATTATTAGAGATTCTCAGTCACCTTGGTCATCACCTGTTGTGTTGGTAAAGAAAAAAGATGGCTCTATGCGGTTTTGTGTAGATTATCGTCAACTGAATAAGGTTACAGTAAACTCAGCCTTTCCCTTGCCTCTTATTGATGACCTCCTTAGTTACCTTGGAGAAGCTAAATGGTTTGCTTCCTTAGATTTGTTGTCAGCATACTTTCAAATTCCTTTAGAGGAGAATAGTAAAAAGTATACCTTATTTGTTACTCATGAAGGGCAGTATGAATTTGAACGTTTGTCTTTTGGGCTTGCTAATGCACCAAGATTTTTCAGTTTTGTTGCTGAGAAATTGTTAGGAGACTTGAAATTTAAGAAAGCTTTAGCATATTTGGACGATATTGTTGTTTTTGCCAAAACTTTTGAAGAATTATTAGAAAACTTAGAAGCTGTTTTTCAACGTTTGGAAATGCATAATTTTAAACTGAAACCTGGGAAATGTTTCTTTGCTATGGAAAAGATAAAGTTATTGGGTTTTGAAGTATCTAAAGATGGAATTTCCCCAGATTCTGAGAAAGTTACAGTGATCAAAGAACTACCACGCCCAAAGAATGTTAGAGACGTGAGAAAAGTTTTGGGTTTGTTCAATTTCTACAGGAAATTTATTAAGAATTACTCTTACATTGCCCATCCATTGATTCAGCTGACCAAGAAAAGTCAAAGTTTTATTTGGGGCCCGGATCAGCAAACAGCATTCCAGCAGTTAAAGAACTCTCTTGTTTCTGCCCCTGTGTTGGCTCATTATAATCCTGGAGCCTATACAGAATTACACACTGATGCTAGTGGTCTAGGAATAGGATGTGTTTTACTACAGAAAGTAAATGATAATCTTAGACCTATTGCATATGCTTCTAGAACTTTGTCAAAATGTGAAAGAAATTACAGTGTACCAGAGTTAGAGCTTTTGGCAATCGTTTTTGGTTTAACACATTTCAGGACTTTTGTGTATGGCTATAAAGTGCATGTTATTTCAGACCATCACTCCCTTTGTTATCTGAACAATTTAAAGGATTTGACAGGCCGGTTGGCTCGATGGAGTCTAAAGTTACAGGAATTTGATTATGATATATGTTATAAATCTGGTAAGAAACATAATGACGCAGATGTTTTGTCAAGGTTCCCTGTGTTACAGCCTGAAGAGCATCAAATTGAACAACTTGATGAGCTAATTACCTGTTTGCTATCACCAGTTGAGGTTGCTCAGAAACAAAATGATGATCCAGTTCTGACTCCAATTATTAATGCCCTTAAGGATCCTGAATCTGCTCCTGCTAAGGTTCAACGTCAAGCTTCTACCTATATTTTGAAAAGTGATGTCTTGTACAGGAAAAATTCGGGTTCTACTGGTCCCTTGCATTTACTAGTCATTCCTGAGGTGTTAAAGCATGAAATTTTGTCCTCATGTCATGATGATCCACTATCTGGTCATTTAGGTTTGTCTAAAACTTTTAGTAAGATTAATTCAAGATACTACTGGATAGGTATGAAAAAAGATATTGAGCATTTTGTGAAAACTTGTCCAAGTTGTCAGTCTAGGAAGGCACCTAAGAATCAAAAACCTGCTGGTCTTTTGCAGCCTATTCCAGTTAACTTTATTGGAGAATGTTGGGGAATAGATTTGTTAGGCCCTTTGCCTCGTTCTACGTCGGGTCATAAGTATATCATAGTTGCTACAGAATATGCTTCTAGGTGGGTTGAAGCTGCCCCTCTCTCTTTGGCTACCATTCCCCAGGTTACTAAGTTCATCTTACATCAGATTATTTGCAGGCATGGGGCCCCTGCCATGTTACTGTCTGATCGTGGTAGTGTCTTTCTGAGTGAAGTAACCCAGGAACTCTTGAAAGCTTTGTCTGTTTCCCCTCATTTTACTAGTTCATACCACCCTGCATGTAACGGCCTTACTGAACGATTTAACCAGACTTTACTAAATTGTCTTAGTCATTTTGTGGATTCAAATCAGCGCAATTGGTCTAATGTTTTACCATATGTGATTTTGTCATACAATTCTTCTGTTCAGGAAACTACAAAATTTTCACCATTCTATTTGATATATGGTCGTGAACCTTCCTTACCAAATCAGGTGCAACTTCAGGCCACTTCAAATGATTTATTTGTTCGGCAAACTTTGGAAGAGATTCAGAAAGCTCGTGAAGTAGCCATCCATAATATTAATCAGCAACAGATTAAACAGAAAGAAAGATATGATGCTAAGCATAGAGATACTCATTTTGCAGTAGGTCAGCTTGTTAAGATTTTTACTCCAATTAGGAAAAAGGGAAAATGTACCAAATTGCTTCATAGATATTTTGGGCCTTTTGAAATTGTTCGACAAATTACTCCTGTTACTTATGTGGTTCGTCGACCAAATGCTCCTAGAGTTAAGGAACAATCAGTACATGTTTCTAGGATATTCCCATATTTTGATCCTGTGGGACCATATAGACTGTAAATGCATTTTGCTTTTCTTTTGTGTCACATCAAATGTAAAAAGGTTGTATGTAAAGTATATTGTCCCTTGATTTCTGAGTGTGAATTTTGAGATTTAGTGTATAGTGTGCTAAGCTATTTTGTTTTGGAATATGATGTATATTATTGGCAAATGGCAATACTTGGATAGATGTTTGATGAATTAGATGTCAAAAGTTGAACATACAATTGTTATTATTGAAAGTCACAATTAATTGATATTACAGGTATATGTTCCCTAATAACTGTTTTGAGTTGAATAACCTCATTTTATGATAAATTTTGCAATGATTAGAAAATTGAAATTTTGTTTATTAATTTTAAGTTTACATTCTGGAATAGTGCTGTGCTACCTCGATAAGAAGGATGAATGAAATTATGTGTGATTATGTGAAAGATGTAGAGGTAAAGTTTATCTGGTTAATGGGGTTGCTGTAATGTGCCCGTTAATCCAGTGTCTTAGGCTCGATAAAGTGGCTGAAATGTGCTTATCGATGCAAGTAATTAAGTGTATTTTTGAGTTTTGTTTAGCATTGGTGCTGAAATGTGCATGCTAAGATGATGAGGAAAACCTGAATCACAGAGAGGTTTGTGAATGACTGTTATGAAGCTGAGACCTGGGGATGTTCTGTTTGTCATCCTCGCCATAGTTACCAGGTATTTGTGAGATAGCACATTACTGGTACAGATGTTTACTTTGTCTCTTTATTGCAGGATGCTAATAGTTTGAACATTTTGATAAAATTGTTTTGGATTAAGAGTGATATATATATATATATATATATATATATATATATATATATATATTGGAGTTGTGTGATTACCAGTATGCTTTAATGGTTTATTGAATTCTAAGTTTTATGTTGAAAAGCAAAAGTACCCTTCAATGTATACAAAAGTTTTTAGAATAGGCTAAGACATGATACTATATTTTCTCTTTTGTGTATCTAGGATGTGAAATTTTGAGGCCCCAGAACTTAATTTTTTCTTTCAGTTTTGTTCTATGTATTGTGTTGTAGAACGATTTTTTTGTTTTTTTTTTTGTTCTTTTTGTTGGTGTAGTAATGTGACAGTAGTTTTGTTGGCATGCAAAATGTTGATGTTAGTGGATTGTAAGTAGTTTTGTTGATTTGAAAGGTAGTAGTATTGATGATATTAAGTAGTGCGCGCACATAATAAATATGATTGAAATTATAATGGTAAAAACAAAGAGAAAAACTGAGCTCATTTTTGTTTAAGTGTACACGTCAGCTTTTGTTAAAAAGTTTATGGCCACGTGTAATATTTTGGGGTACCCCTCTAATTGTAAGTTTTGGTATTTTGAAAATTTGTAATATTTTTATTCAATGTTTTGGAAGGTCAAATTATTTTGTGCTGTGTGTATTGTATTATTTCTACCCTAAGGGGTTTTTGTAAAGTCTTGATTGTGACATTCCTACGTTTTATGTATTCTTTTGTGAAGATTATTTTGTGAAGATTATTTGATTTATCTTGTCAAAATTTGTAAGCTCTATATATTGCCGAGTGATGGAAATTATCTTAGTTTTATCATGTATCTTGCTACCCAGATGGGGTGTACCTAATTTTTTTTTATTATTTATTATTGTTCAGAAGTGAAGTTTGTTTTTAATGATGTAGTTGTCTTCTGTAATTGACGTACACTTGTATTTTTGGAAATAATGTTGTAGTATGATGATACGTATCAAGCCAGCCCTATTTATCTGCGTTCCTGCTGCACCACACTGTTCCTACCGAACTGTTTGCACCATGGGAGTGCTAAACCTGCCACACTGCCTTGTGTCATCGGGCTCTGGTCCGCCCTTTATGACCACTGTTCGTCAGAGCTTTGGCAGCTATTAGTGCTGTCACTTCGTACCTGTGTTGGGGGCAGAAGAACTATTAATGCCCCACATTGTTATTCAGTGTAGAGCAAGTACAATTGTGCTCAATTCAGTGGTCTTTATTCATCAGTGACTGCAGTGCAAGCTTCAAGTTTTTTTATTACATTTGTGAGACCAGTGGGAATGGAATGTACTGTTCAGGCAGGTTGTGAAACTTTTTTTGCCTGGTGCAGTAGTGGTGAAAAGTGCTGAACTTCATTTATTTTTCTTTTAGGGCTTTTTAATTAAAGTTATAGACAGACACTGGAGTAAAGAAACGAATGTGTAACGCCAAGAGACAAGATTTATGTTTGTAATACTGTTTGTGATGTTTGTATGCTAATTTTTTTTTGTTTGTTTTGTTCCATCACTCGAGCGAGTTTCTTTTCATTTGTAATTAATTGTTCTGTTGACCCTGGGTCAACAGCTTGTGGTCCGGGGGGAGGTGTGGCAACCCTGTATGGGTTGTCAGGCCTGGGGCCACTAGGCTGAACTTTGTTCGTTGGCTGCGCTGGGGAGGGGGGATGGCACATCCTCTTCCCCCAGACGACCGGCCGCCACCAGAGAGAGAGGACGTGTTTGTAGCAACCCTCCGGGACACAAACCTCATTGAATGTAAGTTGTCTGAAATTATTAAACCTCCTTTAAAATGCACTTGTGAGTTTTCCTTCGCTGGGCCTTCCACCTTTCACCACCATGCAGGTAAGCTAATTATCAGTAAAATAACATGTCCACCCTACCGCGTGGTGTGTAACTAGTGTTTGTTAAGATGGCTTAGCTCTACCGCTACGGGTTCCCCCAAAGCTAATAAATATTTAAATCTATTCTAATGTAGGGTGCGACAATATAAATTTCTCGTTTTTTTCGATTTATCTCCATTATGTATGGCTAGGAAAGCTTCCAAATAAAGGAATACAGACCTACAAAGTAGGTAAATAAAGCTTGATTGTTACTGTTTCATTCATGTTAATACAAAATGGAATTAATATACTGTACGCCCTATACGTGCCTTGTTAGATAACACACCTTAATTCGGAAGATATAAACCTATTATGACAACAGTCAAGCTTATGGATAATACTGCGAAACAAGTAACTTGAAGCATATATATAATTTAACGCGCACAAGAACTACTCTGTATTTCGTTTCTATTTCTCATGCTACATGAAACACTAATATTTGCAGAGGTTGTTAATGAATCGTTCACTGCATACATTTCATTTGTTTTGCAGTATCTCAAACCCAAGACTATAAAATTTATATAGCATTATGGAGAAAAGAGGAAATTAAAGATTTAACTTAAACTGTTGTTCATGAGGAGCTTCTCTTATTATCCATAAACGATTATGACTAATATGTAAACTCTGTTATTTATCCCACTTCTCCTCTCTGCTTTATAGTTTATGTTGCACACACACGCACACACACACACACACACACACACACACACATGCGCGCGCACGCGTGCGCAACCGGAAGACTTTCATTTTGCATTTGCGTTAAATTTTGGTATAATGTCTTAAGACATACGCAGTCTACTCAGATTCACAGATATTTACTTTTGAACCTTCTTTTGTTAAACAACAATGATACTGAACCGTAGAGCCGCATGTACAGCGATGTGTTGTATTCGCATGATTTTACTTACAGCTGTACACACTATTTTGGCATATGCTCTTCTTTTGTCTACTTCATGTAAATTGAGATAGACATTTGTCTAGATGGTTTAATATTCCCTTGTAGGTACACTGTAAGTGGGGTAATGCATTAGAGCTGATGATAACTAAATATTTTAAGAACTAATTACTATATGGTGGGTTTTAAATTCTCTCTTTGCATGGCTAGGAGGGAAAACAACGAATAAAGAGTTCTCATTTATTAAGTATTTGAAAATTGAAATCAATAACAACCTTTGTTTCTGAGATGGTTAGCTTCATAAAAATGTTATTTCAACACAACAGTAATTGTGTGCTTCGAAGTCCTCGTGTTTTCGGTAGTAGATATTTTCTATCTCTTACGATTCACCAGTTATGTAAAGCATATTCAGAATGAAGAGTACTTCAGAGATTATTTCTAGAAAATTCAACAAATAGATTTCATTTTTCATGATGATATCCTAAACATATGGTAATTTAATCATTCTTTGTTAAAACTAATATGATAAAACAAAAATATTTGAATAATTTTCACTGTTTTCTGTTTGACGGTCAATCTTCATGCCATAACCTTAGAACTCGTTGACCAAGTATTCGTTTTTAAATTACGCTGTTCACGGACAAGCGCTCTCTCCCTTACCCCATCCGCTCTCTCTTTCTCTCTCGCTCTCTCACACACACTTGCGAGCGAGCTCACGCGCAAATCTTTTCCTAAAATGTTTCAGGGAGTCCGAAAGCCGATGAAATCTGGATATCGAATTTTTAGGTGCAATCAAATATAAACTCCATCCGCTCTTCAGGTGGTACACAAAGAAATACCATAATCCTCATTTCTTTCTATCCAAGAATACTTTCATTTCCGGCTCAGAAATTGGAAGGCTTTCTCCATGTTCAAACGCAAGCCCTTGTTGACAGAGTATTTGTCATAGAGGACTTTATTGGTGAGGCAGTAACGAACAATACAGTCATGTAAATGATGCCCATTACACAAACTAGCCATTTCTTTCCCTGTCTCTAAAACGAGACAGGACACAGCATAGTTGCCAAAGAGTCAGAGAGCTTTGTTTACTTTGTTCCCAGACATTCATTCAAGAGAGCGAAATCCGTCCGTTATACCACTTTAGCGCACCATCCCGGAATAATATATGAGCCAATTTTGTAGCAGCGAAGGAAACTTGAAGAGAAGTTAAAACTTTTTTTAAGCCCGTGCGGATCATTTTTACCGTGGAAAAGAGAAATTCTTGGAGATGAGATGAAACTTGGGCATGTATATCACCAACCTAAAATATATGTCACCGCTTACAGAGAAAGAAGCAGATTTCATCAGTTCGGAGGGATTTATAACACTGCGTCTGACACGCATTAAAGCAGTATGTTTTATGTGCACATTTTGTAAATATGTGTGAGAGTGGAAGCGAGAGGGGAAATAGTGTTGCTTGAAAAAGGTATTTTTTATGTATTTCACTCGGCACTTTTGTCTTTTTACAGAATAAAATATTTATCAAGCTCTGTCTTAAAGAAGCACGGAGAAAGCACAGTAAAAGTTTAAGGGTGATTTTCGACATACTATAAGCTCAAACAACAGTCTGTTATAGACTGTTGTCCGTACCATCTGAATCAAATATATCTGTTAGGTAGAAGTATTTTAGACAATAAAGGAGACAGTAGCACCTAGATACGCAATTGAATAATCTGTATATATACCCCCAGGCGCAACGGATGAGACATATGGGCAACAACATCAAGAGATGCGCAGAACTTGCTAATACTTACCGGTTTGACTACTCGGCTGAGAAGCACCCGCGGTTAAGCGCTGTAGAGTAGTTCAGGTGCTCCCCTCCAGCGGGTGTCGCGGCTCAGATGACTATCGTCTGTCGCAAGGGTGGGAAGCAAGTCACTGCAAGTGTGATGTTACCGTCAATCTAGTCCGCACTACTCGCTAAACCAGGAAGACAGAACGCACAAAAACGGTTGTAGTGGCGTGGGGTCTTGTCATTGCAGTAGTGGAGTGCACTGTAACATGAGTGAACGGCGAAAGTTTAATCGGGACTTGGAAAATAAGTACCGCTTTTGTTTTCACGATTGTAAGGCATAGTTCTGATATTTCCTACCAATATTGGATACGTTACGAACTTCAATTCCTAACAAGGAATTTAAGTGCCGCTCATGCTGGAGCCTATAAAACTTCAAAGTAACACACAACTGAGCAGCTACGGAAAACGTGATTTGGATTTGTACACACATTTCAAAAGTTGTATACATTTTCGCAAGCAAATTACTGATGGGAAACTTAAGTGTGCTTTACGTTTAAGTATATCTAGTTTGCAGCCGAGCATTGAAACGCTACCACTATCACTGTGAAGTTAAGTTTTAAGAATACACTACAGGATGTATCTAAATGTCTTTAGCATCACAATATTATTTATCACAGCATAAAACAAATGTAATAAAAACATGAATTTTAAGGAAAATAGCCCTATATAACTGTCATTGTCTATCAATAGAAGACAAAGGTAATAAAGATGTTAATTGTACAAAACTGCTTTTTGTCAGCGTAAGGCTCGGCTAGAGTCAATTATGTAACGAGAGAGCGATTTCTCACACAGTACTAGTATGAGCCGTTTAGCATTGTCGATACCACCTTTATTCTTATTGTGTAATGTCATTAGCCTTGTTCGTGCTCTTCTGGCCAATTCTTGAATTCAAACATCTACATTTGACTACGTCACAAAATAACTTTCATTCGAAATCCAAATGACCGTCACTGTAGCACACAGTATTGTTCGTTATCGTTCCACTATGCAGAAAAATAGTACTTGAAATTTTGATTAAAAGTTCATTATTATTAAAATATTATTCACATGTTTAATTTGTGGGGTTAAAAGGGTGAACGGCGAAACTGAGAAAAGAAACTCGGAGGAAAAACCACAACCAGGAGCTCCGCTCATGCTACTGAATAACATTTCTAGATTCCGATTCTGATTCCTATTCCGAACCATCTCTCTCATCTTCTATTCGCCCAATTGTCGGACTCTATTTATGTTCTCTCTCTTTCTCCCTTCATGTCTTGTGTGTATGTTATGGAACGTCACCAAAGTATGGTTCAACTTAATAAAAAATCAGAATTAAAGCTTTAACCGTACAGAAAATTGTGTGTATTCAAAATTTACTTTTAATATTATCTGAACTGTTACCCATGATGGGCTTAGGTTGAAGAACAATTAATAAGGATGCACTTTTAAGTATCTATTTAACCATCTAGTAGTCACGTGCGCTAGATATGTAGCCCAGCCATTTTGTTTTGCAAGTGCTCATCTTCTTCTGCTTTTATGGTGGTGTGGGTTTGGATGGCTTATTGACGCTATGAGTTCTCAGTAGTCAGTTGGCTATAATATATTTGAGCGAGACAGTATTTTTGTTATTTGCGATTAAACTCGATTGGGTACAGCTGTGCTACATATGTAGCTCGCGCGATCATTAATGTAACAGTTTTGTAAATGGCTACCAACAGAAAGATTGGTCATGCAGAAGTTCATGATGACGATTCAATAATTACATAGCGATTTAATGAAGCTCTAAATGAAAGTATTGAAACTACATTGAACTTGACGACAATGATGAAGGAGAAGAGAATCATGTTTTCCCAGATGTGCATTACTCAGACATAGAGATATGCCAGTGATGCAAATGAATCAAGTGATGAAGCTACGGATGGTAAAATCACATCAGTGCGATCAATGCCATGTGTATTTTTTCTGCAATCAGAAGTATGAGAAAACCAAACGACGCTTGTTTTTGGATAAAATATCCTGTGAGCACATAAAACTTCATATAGGAAGCAGAGTAAAACTGAACACTATACCAGTCTCACTAAGAAAGCGTGCTAGAATTCCTCACGGAATTGAAGACGTTCGCAGAAAACAAGTCACACAGCCTGACAACAGGGTACGGAGATGCTACATATGCGCAGGAAGCAAAGATGAATCTACCACGAAGAGCTGCAGTATGTGCCAAAGAATTACGATAATCATTCAACGGCGGTGTGTAAAGAGCGTCTACAAGAAGAATTGTACACCAAATAATAATTTTGTGCTTGTGTCACATTTTGTAACTATTACTTGACATTCATACGGTGATTGCTGGAGCAATGTAAATATCATCATCATCATTATCATCATCATCATTATCATCATCATCATCTTCATCTTTCATGCTTTAGGCATACCTGCCTGTTGTAGTCCACACAATTTATTTTACTGGTTCCACCGTTTTATTGGTCTTCCCATGCTCCTCTTTCCTACTGGTCTATAGTTCATAAAATAGAGGTAATCTTTCTTTCTCCATGTTTTGACATTGGTTACCCATTTACTTCTATATTCTTGTACTCTGTCATTCAGGTCAAATATCTCTAGCTCTTCGCGTATATCTTCATTTCATTTGTGGTCGATTTTTGTATATCTCTCAAAGCTTCTTAGAAATTTCATTTAATTTGCCTGAAGTTTTCTTTTATCTTTTTCAGTTATGACCCATACTTCGCTACCGTATAGTATTTTAGGTAGTGACATTACTTTGTGAAATTTTAGAATGGTGTCTTCACATACTTCACTTTTTAGACTTCTTTTTCTTGTTGCTTTTATATAGCTGAAAGTTTGACTTTTTAATTATGTCTGTTCGTTTCTTATATGGCACGTAAATATTTAATACGTAATTCTGTATCAGATACTGTTTTCACTGTTATTAACTTGATTAATGTGATTCAGGAATCCAGGGGAACACTTTAAACGAGTTTATCATATATTTAAGTCGACACGCAGTATAATTTAATTTAACATCAAATTATCTTGAGACAGTCCATAACGGGCTACAGATGTAGCCCACGCGACCACTTACGTCAGAAAGTATCACGCTACTGATCGAGGGTTAAATATTCACTACATTGAAATTTTACAAATAATAAATTTGATTTTAAACATTCTTTTATTTTGCGTAGCAAATGCTTTAACCGAGCGTGATGGCCACGCGTTAAGGGCTAATCTCGCATTCGAATGGTCGCAATTTCGATTCTTTTGACCGTCCACACTCACCTTGTGTTTTTTAAGTATTCTCTGGCCAGTAAGCGAATGCTGGGTTAGTTCGTCATTTACTACGATTCTATGTTCACAATTTCTCTTTCATTCCGTTTCCTTGTCAGTTTTGAGGCAGCTTCTAAGTTCCGAGGCACACGTAAAGATCTATGGACACTGCATGCCATCTGCTTGATGATCAAGTTTAGCTGTTACCTTTCTTTGACCTAATTAATTTTCTACACTCAGGCCATCTTCTGACCTGCATTTACTGAAAGTATTTTATTCAGTAATGAAAATATTGGTAGCGTTTTGTCTTTGCTGATATTTGTGTTATATCCAGTAATACATTTTGTGGTTGTAGGATTTCTTAAAATATCTTGATGATGGGAGCGATGTACGCTCCTGAATTGTCGATTTCTAATCCTCTTTTCAGCTAGCTTGTTTCCTGAGAAGATTTGGAATATACCTATTGGTCGCCAGGAAAGCTTCAGGTCTTAATAAGCAGCTTGATTGTCATATTTCATATCCCACTAAAGGTCATTTTCTTTGGAAACAATATCTGAGGAACTGTGTAGTACATTTTCTAGGTGGGAGCTATGGTGTATTAGTCAGTGTTTCATTCGAATGGTTTGGGATATTCTTGAATGAAAAGGTAACAATCCCACACCAAGCAAGGATACTGACAGTTACTGACACTGAAAAACGTTGAACTACGCGTTCAACCATCCCTTTCAAGACTACATGCAATTATTGTACAGCTTGTTCGTGGATACCCTATTATACGTTTCTGGTACAAGGGAGATAATGTAAATAACAAAAGTTTGTTTAACTTCTGTGAGCACATGAAGCATAAGGGATGGGGAGTAGACAGACATGCTGTTGTATCACAAACCGCATTGTTCATGATATCCCAAAGGGCGTCATTCCACCAAAATATCGAAGTCTGTCTCATGAATTAAAAACTACAAAGCTACGAGCAATCGTTGGCTTTTCAGGTATGCATTTTTTTCCTTCTGTTGCAGCTCTGACGCTAGAGGAGTCAATAACCTTTTCTTCGACTCTTAGCTCTCCTTTACTTAGCTCTAGGCAAACTAAATTGCTCCGGAGGAAATCGATGGGAGGAAAAATAAGAAATATCCTGGTACGAAGACGCTCTTATGTGACTCTTCATTTCCGTGGATAAGAGAAGGTTACTGCAGCACAGACGTAGTATTAATTTCGGACTCGCTATATAAGTTTACTAAAGTTCTTACAACTATTCTTAAATGAAATAAAAATATTAGATTTAGTAGGATACTAACATTAAAGTTCAGAGAACCTCGAAGCATATACTATACTATACTTTCAAGGGAAAGGTTTATTGTATAGCAATTAATATAAATGAAGTCGCTTATGTGCGAGATCCCGCCAGGATCGTCCTTCCTGACTGCGGTTTTCTCCAGTTCTCCTCGGTGCTCGTAAATGCCAGGAATATATGCTAAACATAGGATCAAGTAAACTTTCTTTCCCTATGAATTGTTTCATTACGTGCATCTCCTACACCACTGTGTAATAAAAACGTGAGTTAAACACTACTATGAACTTAAAAGGTCAATTATGTTAACACTACCCAGTGATACATCTGCAACACCCAGAAGCGGTATGTTCAGGATTGCCACATTTCCGGGTCTACGGGCCAATGACAAATCTACGGGCTTGAATATGACGCTCTTTAATTATTCTGAGTAATTATGTTTGATTGCTAATTTCTTGTTGCAACAGAACGTTGCGTTTGAATTCTTATTCTCCTATGTTTCATTCTTGCGTGTGTAATATTCGACTCGCACAATAAGCACTGGAAAGTCACGGCAACGTGATTATGTACTGGCAACATCCATTTTTGTGTTCGCTCGTTCGTGCATTATCAGTTGTCAAATGATTCAGTTTTCCGGCAATTGGAACGCTTGGATCGTGCGTTCTTAGAACAAGAATATTCGGAATGCAACGATATCCTAAAGAAATGTGATGAACAATAAGGTGTGCTTTCGTAATGTTAATACCTTACTACACTTATTTTTATTTGGTATGGTATAGGTTCGGTTAGAGGCAATGGCAGCATTGGAATTAGCAGTGGTACATTTTCATTATCTGAGTAAAAACTGTCACCATAATAATAACAATATTCTGTTTAACAATTTGTCCCAAACTATGTCCGTGTTTTTTTTCCCGTGGCCCGTTGGTTGGTTTCCGAGCCTACCTGGAAGTCCTTTAGACAACCCTACCTACAGTATCAGAAGTGCAATTTATAACTTTTCTTAAAACCTTCATAGGTGCAACAAAGAATCAATATAGAAAATAAGGAGGCAAGAGTTTGCGCACAATGTCTTATACTTTCTTTCTTTTCTTTTTTTTCCCTTTGTAATTTACGTCGTTTAACTTTTTAAGTCATATGGGACGAACGAATGGAATGGGTGAAAAGTTGCTCAAATGGGCCCGGGGTCCATGACGCTTTAGTTAGCAGATATTAGTCTTTTAGGATAAGGGAAAACCCCAGAAAAAACCTTATCCAGGTAACTCACCCTGACCGAGATTCGGACTCGGGACCTCTTGAACGTGAGGCAGACATGCTACCATCTACGCTACCGATGCGGGCAATGTCCTATACTTATTTTGAGCAAACTGATAGTATAATTTAAATTTACACGCGCCGTACTCCTCCTGCTCTTTAACAACAAGAATTGGAATAAGGGGAAAGAATCAGTCTAGAGCTTGTAGGTTACAGGCCACGTTATTGCGACAAAGATAAAAATAATAATTAAGAAAACAGTCACAATAATAGCATATAATAAATAAATGCTACCTTCTGTTACTTTTAAGGTGTAACATTACATATTTCTCGCCATTCCCTTAATTTGTCGAAAGTAATATATTCGTAGTCCTTTAATTATGTCCTATGAGATCACACATGCAGTTTGTTTCTTGTATTCTGATTGGTCCTTCTAATAGAATAAATTCTATAACAAAAGTAATGAACTTCTGTCCTTTGTCATCCTTGTCTATCTCAGAGGCATGTCTCGTTTCTACAAAATATATTACTTAACCATAAATTGTGTAATTTTATTACTAAATACAAATTTGTATTCCAGTTTTGCAATGCCATGTATATGTTCAGGGGAATCAAGAACTCTTTGAATTGAACCAAATATAATATTCTATTTCGATTAATTAGCTATACTTGTTTTCGCTCTAATTAACTTCGAAAACCTTATATATACTACCAAAGAGTAAGCTTCGAAATTGTGTAATCCTTCTAAGTGATAGCATACCTTAAACACATCCATGACATGTAATAAAATGGACATTTTCGAACAGGTTTAATGGTGCAGTCTGGCTTCAGCAGCTCTTTTAGGTTATATTAAAAGGCAAGGTATTAAACTTTATAGAAAATAAATGGTTTAACGCAGCTCCGAGATTATGTTTGTTTACATCTGTTTCTTCTGTAAGCACATATTAAATATTATACATGCCTGTGATTGTTGGCTGAGATATATATTTTGTAATAATTTAACTGTTTAAATGGGACAGCTGAGCCAGTATTATCTAAGACTGGCTTAGAGATTAATGGTCTCGGATACGGTCTCTTTTCTTTTCTTTTTTTTGTGTAACCAAGTTTTCCGTGCTCTACCCTGATTGGTGTGCAAACAACTATGAAGGATTCACTGCTACTAACACGTATTTTCTTATCATTCGCGTCCTTTCACTTGAATAATAAGTTAGCAGCTTTTATTCGATCAGCTAATATCCTATTCATACTTTGAGTTTGCAGCGCATAGCAGGATATGCAGTAGATGTGTTTAGATGAGAAAGCTGTTTCTTCTTACCGGTCAAAATGTACCCGTAAGAATAGGATAAATACTTGCCCCCCTTCAAGTACCCAAAACATTTTTAATTTGTCTTTGTAATTTCATATATGTGATATGAAGAGCATAATTGCAAAAATTTGATAATTTGTACCTTAATAATTATCCACTTCAGTGTGTTAGATTCTTCCTCCTCTTCATTTAAAGTTTTCTCACAAGCACATCACACAATTTATTATCAAATATTTTGTTTATGTTCTCGTAACTGTACCACAAAATGAACAACCTCTGTCAGCAAAGGCCATCCCGTCTGTTTCCAACTTATTCACACTTCAACACCTGACTTGCCGAACAAAGTAGTCTGGGGTTACTAGTCTCGAACTCGATTATATATTAAAATAACTGACGCTGCAGGAGTTCGCCCTGGCAATTGAGCAGCTGGCTAGCAAGGCCTTAACTGACCTCCCGCCCGAGTTCGTATCCCGGAAAGCCACCTACTCCTTTGTTGACGGGGTACGAGTCACCAAGATACGTCAGCGCCTAATGCTCGGTGGTTACAAAACTAGCCATGAGGCGCTAATGCCATCATTGAGGATGGAAACGGCCAAGGTGACGGCTATCCCGACGTCGAGGACCAGGAGTATCCACTACACGGGAGACCGAAGGCCAGTCGAGGGACGCGGGCAACGACCTAGTGCCAAGTGCTGGAGGTATGAAGAGCCGGGACAACTGGAGAGAGACTGTCCAAAACAGGGAGAGCAGCCGGGAAACAAGTAACGGCCGTCGTGGCGAGGGGCCCGTCGGCGCCATCACCACAATCTCCTCGAGTGACACTGCGCGCCGTTAGGCGGCGGATGGATGATAGCCTTATCGCGGACGGTTGGGTGAGAGGGAAGTCGTGCCGCGTTCTGATGGGCACCTGGGCATCCGTACCGTCATCAGACCTGACATAGCTAAGGGTTTGCCGTCCAGAAAACCAAGCCGACCATACCAGCTGATGACGGCATCGGGCAATACCTTGCCTATGGAGAAGGAGGCCCTGCTGAAGTTGAACTTGGGGCGGAGTGGCGTGCGTCTGTGAGTGTTCGTCGCGAAGGTGGCTGAGCAGGTGATACTGGAACTGGATGCCCTCAGGAGCTACGAGGCGACGGTTGACAACGGCAAGAAAGTGCTGCGGCCTAACGGAGAAGAGGTCATATTCCGGCATCACGAAGAGCGCCTGGGAATCTGCAAGTTCGACTTGAAGGTTGACATGGTTGTCCCCGCGAGAAACGAGGTGGTGGTGATGGCGCGCCTGGAAGGCCAGCGAACCACGAACATGACGCTGGACCACAAGACGTGTGTGCACGGGCTATGTGTAGCCAGAACATTATTACCGTGCCGAAAGAAGGTGCCAGTGAGGCAGCTCAACCTAACGGACACCGATAACGACATACAGGATGGGACGGAGCTGAGGACGTGCGAGCCCGTGCTCAGCGTGACAGCAATCGACAAGAGCGAGGAGCTGGGGCTTACGCAACACCTGGGGCCCCGGCTGGAAGGCTTACTGGAGAGGGCCGCCGACCACCTGACCGCAGAACAGCTGGATAAAGTTCGGCAACTGCTGAGACGATACCAGCGTGTCTTCAGCCAAGGTAACACGGACTACGGCCGCACTATCAAAATGCTTCAAATCATCGACACCGGAGACGCCCGGACTATTCGGCAACCAACTAGATCCGTTCCAACAGCAAAACTAGCGGCAATACGAGACATGCTCGAGGCCATGAGATCCAGGGGAGAAATCTAAGAGTCTTGCAGCCCTTGGTGTTCTCCTGTAGTTCTGCTGAAGAAGAATAAGGGTCAGCTACGCTTCTGCGTGGACTACAGGACGTTTAGCGCTGTCACCAGGAAGGATTGCGTCGCCTTACCCCGGATTGACGACATTTTGGACATGTTAGCTGTTGCACAGTGGTTCTCGACCCTGGATCTGAAGTCGGGTTACTGGCAGGTAGCTCTGAACCAGGTGAGCCGGTGAGCCCAGAGGTTCTACTCCCATTAGTCCTGAACCCGTAGGAACTGGACCCGGGCGTCTTTCAACCAGGGAGTTATCCGAGCAGTCCCAAAGGGCACTCGGCGTCCTCCGTGGGGCTTTCCATAGGGCAAGACCTTGTTTCCTAACAAGCCCCCCCCCCATCTGGTCCTATGGACTCAAGACGGGATGGAAATGGAAAGACCACTTACGCGCGCCAACACCAAAGGTGAAGACTACCGATAACCTCGGTGTGGCCGCCTGGTGATCTAGCACACCTTCTACTAGCTTTGCAGGCTAGTACCCGGGAGAATTAATGGCTTCCCTCCGAAGACGTACCCGATTCCCACGGTTATCGGGAACACACTGCCTCCTCTATGCCATCCCAATCCGAACAACTCCCGAAGGAGGGGCTCAGATGTTCGGCCCAAGGTTCCTCTAGTAACGTCAGAGGTACCACGAGTGCTAAGGGTCCGCAGCGCCGGCACCACGGCAGCTGAAGGGGACGGATCCCCTCCCCTACGGGCTCTGGACACAAGAGACACGGGGAAGACTGCATTCTCGGCAGCCCAAGAGTTTGGCAGTTCACTGTAATGTGCTTAAACCTTTGCAACGCACCAGCCACATTCCAACGCCTCATGGAATCAGTAATGAGAGGATTGACATATACGCCTGCCTGCTATACCTGGACGACATCATCGTCGTCGGTAGGACCTTTGAAGACCACGTGGAAAACCTGAGCAAGGTGCTACAGAGACTGCAGGCGACCAACCTGAAGCTAAACGCAAAGAAGTGGCAGCTCTTCCGCAAGGGAATCAACAACCTGGGGCACATATTTTCACCAAACGGATTGGCCACAGACCCGTAAAGACACAGGCTGTTAGAGATTGGCCTTGGCCGAAGGATAACGGGGTATTGCGCAGTTTCCAGGAGCTGCGCAGTTATTACCGCCGGTTCTTTAAGGGGTTTTTCAACATCGCCAAGCCCCTCACCCGCCTGACAGAGGAACGCCGACCTCACGTGTGGACGGATGATGCCGAAGACGCTTTCCAGCGGCTGAAGAAGACACTGTGTAGTGCTCCTATTCTGGGAGTTCCACAACCAGGTGGCGCTTACATTTTGGGCACCGATGCTAGTGACCATAAAATTGGAGGCCTCGTATCCCAAGTCCAGGGCGTCCACGAGCGTGTGATAGCCTACTACAGCAAGACGCTATCCAAGGAAAAGAAGAAATACTGCGGCACCCAAAGAGAATTACTGGCGGTAGTAAATACCTTGGAGCACTTCCACAAATACCTGTAAGGCCAGCCATTCCACCTGAGGACTGACCACTCCGCCCTAACCTCGCTACTTAGTTTTAGGAACCTGGAAGCCCAGACAGCCCGTTGGATACAGAGGCTGCAGGAGTACGACTTCACCTCTGTACGTCATAGAGCGAAGAGCCAAGGCAACGCAGACGCCATGTCCCGTAGACCCTGCCAAGAGGAGTGCGGCCAATGCACAAGAGTGGAAAAGTAGGAGTGTGTCCCAGCTTTCCGATTGGTCATGGCAGTGCCTGCGGATGACTGGGATAGCGCAGGCATGAGGAGGGAGGAGCTAGCGGACGCCGACTTGGGGCCACTCCTGAGCGAATTGTAGGCTGGAACAAGTCCGACCTGGGATGACATCGCACCAAGGAGCGCCACATACAATTCTTACTGTGCCCAATGGAACTCACTGAATATCAGAGAGGGCGTGCTGTTCCGGGTATGGGAATCACCCGATGGGACATAACCGGACGATCGACAAACTTCGGCAGCGCTACTACAGCCTGAGGCTCCGAGCAGATGCTGAGAGATGATCCAGTCAATGCCACGTGTGCGCGGCGAGTCGGGGCCCCCAGACTAGGAACCGGGGTCACATGCAGCAGTACCACGTCGGAGCGCCATTCGAAAGTTCGCCGTCGACATAGCTGGACCATTCCCAGTGTCAGACCGAGGCAACATGTTCCTGATGGTGGTCGTGGACTACTTCACCAAGTAGCTGGAGGTGTATGCCATCCCGAACAAATAGGCCAAGACAATCACAGACTGCCTCGTGGATCAAGTGTTCTGCCGATTTGGGGTGCCGTTAGAGCTCCACAGCAACTAGGATACCAAGTTTGAGTCCCACCTAATGAGGGAGGCACTGGAGAGACTTGGGGTGAACAAGACCCATACAACACCCGTACATCCACAGTCGGATAGCATGGTTGAAAGGTATATCAAGACCTTAAAGAACACCTGAGGAAGGTTGTGGCCAGCCATCAGCGAGACTGGGACGTCAAGGTGCACCTGCTCTTGCTGGCCTACCGCTCGTCAACACACGACACTACTAAGATGACGCCGGCAAGCCTAATATTCGGCCGAGAGCTACGCCTCCCTTTTGACCTCGCTTTTGGGAGTCCCCCGGAAGCGAAACAGCCAACAAACGCGTATGTGGAGAACCTGGTGGACCATCTCCACGACATGCACGAGATGGTTCGATAGAACATCCATAAGACGAGCGACCGCATAAAGACCCGACACGACAGTCATGCCAACAACCACGAGTTTCAGCAAGGTGACCTGGTTTGGTTGTACAGCCCTACCCGGACAAAGGGACGCTGCCCGATGATTCAGCAACCATGGCAAAAACCGTACCGGGTGGTGAAGAGGAATAACGACATGGTCTACCGTATCCAGAAGGTACCCCGTGGAAAGATGCTGATGGTACACCTGGATCGCCTTGCCCGCTACGATGGTGCTGTTTAGGACGACCAGCTTTGTGGAGGGAGCAGTGTCACCCGATTATTGGAACGCATGTGACCCATGTGACTGGTTGGCGCTCGCTGAGAGGCTGGGAGAAGAGTAACACAAGTCACTGGACCTTCTCTTTCCTCTCACCCTGACGACTGGAAAAAACATGATGTTTCGTCGAGCCTGGAAGCTTCTGGATTCGGCAGTTGGTGCCTATATAAGCGATGCGTTGGCCTGGAGGAATTAGTTCTTGGCGAGTAGCCGTGAAGAGCACAGCTTCATAGGACCTGAAGTTTATTTTAATGTCATTTATGACAGTATTCTGTGCTCGCTACCATGTGGTAATTATCTACTTGAAATGCGCTTTAGGTGTGTAAGTAAAGGAACGCTGCATCGTGATAAATTTTACCTTGTTTTATGTTTTGCTCATATACGCCCCAATCTAAACTGTATTTATGTTAGGATTTTACTGCAGTGGACTTTTATTACAGCAGTGACCTTATATAGGGGGGTTTAGTTGCTTCATTATACTATTAAAAAGGGCGTACGTGATATTGGGCTTAATGGAAGGAATATTTGACTGTAAGTATATTCTCATATTCACACAATATCAATTAACAAATTAAATGAAAAAAACTAATATTTCAATTGTTTCTTCTAAGAGAATGGAAAACCATCCGATAAAGTGTGCTGAAATTTACAGCGTTCGTCAACCATTATAAAACTTTAGATGGAGCGTAAAATCAAATTACTGTGTGCACACAAGGAGGCTTTTTGCAGCCTTAAGTTAATCAACATTTTTGGATATCTGTTACGCTGTCCATCATCAGAAGATGGACTCGGGTTTCGGAGCGTGAACGCTGAAATGTAATTCTATCTATGGCTGTGTTTCTCTTCGCTCTCTCAGAATTGGAATTCTGTGAGTGAAAGCTTTAGCCGCCCCGGGCGCAGCACAGTTTACTTTACGGTCCGAAAAAGAGAGAGACCGATCATGAATTCGAATTACTCCTGGAAGAGTGAAGTGAACTTTTCCATGAAAAGTTTCAACAACAGGAGAATTAAACATCTTTCCACTGCTTCTGGCCAACTCCTATCGTTTCTATTTGTACCGGAAAAATCCTCAGCGGGAAAAAGAACACTACATAAATCCTTACTCCTTTTTCCAACCCGTATCGCGTTCAACGAAACAAGACTAAACGGCTGTTTCAGTAAACTTCAGTGAACTGTAATAAGTTGTCAGTAGGCTTTAAAATTAAGACATTATATGTAAAAGTTTCAAGGAATGTGCAGTTGGTGCAACACTCCTTTGTTATGGAAGTCATCCAATATTGGCGTTCACTTCCCACATTCACTTGTGTTAATAATTCCTCGTAACTTAAATACACCGTATGTAGAAAAAGAATCGCATTCCACCCAACGCAGTGCTGCATCTCTATACCGTAATTTTATCGAAAATGCCCGCTTTAAAATCTTCCGAACTCAAATCTAAATTCAGTACCCTCCGAAGTTGCGATTTTTTCAAGTTCCCCACCACTTTCGAGATGTTACTGGGTTAATGTTTAAAATACATTACTTCTCTCAAGCAGGAAGTAATTTTTTTCTTTTTCAAGGAACAGAATTTTCAAGCCATCATGTAACGTCCAGGTCTTAAAAGATCTGACTATCACTTAAGCCTACTAGTATTGCATTATTCCCATTCTATCTACATGGAACATGTGTTATAAAAGGATTTACACAAAGTTTTATGCTAATTAATATGATAAAATAGGTATACGCTTTCCGGAACAGCTTGTTGATGGTTGTTGGACAAATTCAAGTGAATGCTTCACACCAGAAGTTGTTCTTAAATTTCCCTTAGCTCCCCAGCAGCTATTTAAATTAGAAGGTAAAGGAAGTATGGCAGTCCATCCAAAATTCAATACAAAGATTGTGATGCCTTAGAATATTCTGTGGTCACCCTAAAAAAAGAACATTTTCAGAAAGATACCCGCACACATGTGTTGCTATGTCTGTGATTAGTCTAACTCAAAACGAACATTCATGTAAATGTCAAAATTCATATGTAAGGTAGTATCTCCAGGATTGCAGCATTGATGTTTTCAACAATATCTCCCCAATACCAAGCTACTATTTGGTTACAAATGCCATATGCTTAAGACGTTAACACAGCTAATACGATTATATGTTGAATTTACCCCTAATGATTGGCGGAATGGCTTCACCGTATTTAACTGATAAAACCTAATAAATCGACAAGAACTGGCAAGAGGATTTATTTAGCTTTGTCACATAATGTATTTAAACTGATAGTGGCATTGGCAATTTGCAACATATTTGCTGCTGGTTTCAGTTTTTAAGTACATGTCACCTTTTGAAGTGTAAATAATTTACCATTCGTATCTCGCGATATCATGGAAAGAATTTGAAATCTCAAATCGGCACATAGCGACCCATTTTTTAGTTTTAATGTCGCTTCGTCATCGCAATATGCATCGAAACCATTTCTGGAAATTTGCTTTACGATTACCTGGAAATTTGCTTTACGATTACGACGAAGGGACCGAAAAATGCGCCTCTGTAAGTATAGATTGTAGAAGCCACAAACGATAGCGGTTAGCGAAAAGTGTGTGAACGTAACGCATTTGATATTTTATTTTCTCATGCCTCATCATACTAAGCAGAGGAACGTAACACATTACACCCGAAAACTCCATATCGGTAGTTCACTGGAAATAAATATGCACTTACACATCTGCCGAATTAAAGGGAATCACTTTTGTGTGAGTTAAACCGCTTAACTAAAACCGGAAACTCAGTTAAGACGGACTTTATATTTAATTTGACACCCCCAGAGAGTATGACTTTAATTAACATGTCGTTTGTTCTATATCATGCCATATACCGACTACATATAAAATATGCATACGAAAAACATGCAACCTTTCCTTTATTTTGTTGTATAATATTACCGTTATCTAAGAAGGACTTCATAAAATTAAAACCAAAATTTACTTACGGAGAATTGGAAATTTATTAACACCAACACTTTATACATAAAATATTTTATCGTTCTATCTGTTTTAAGTATTAGATGCTACACCAAAACCATTATTCAATAAGTTTGAGAGTTTGCAGTAATCATAACCCTCCTTTACATTGTAATACCTTGATACATTTTATTGCTTTTTTCCCCATAGTAATTAAACACCTCTTGTTTAATTTGAAGTCGTTGTAAACTCCACACTGCTGAAGGAAACAATTGCTAGCCATCGGCAGAATAAATTTATCACTGATCACATTGCAGATAGTTGCAGTAGATTGGTAATATTATCAATGTAGGTAACACTACACGTCTTGTTTTCCATTTTTGTGGTAATTTACGTCCTCCAACGTTTAGTCATATCGGATGATGAATGAAACGGGTGAAATGGTGCTCAAATCAGTCCGGCGTCCATGGAGCTTAGAGCTTATTCTTTCAGAATAAGGGAAAAAACCCTAAGAACCTTATCCACGTTACTCACCCTGACCGAGATTCGAACTCGAGACCTCTTGAACGTAAGGCAGACACGATACCATCTACTCTACCGAGGCGGGCATTACACGCGTGTTTTACATTGCCGAAAGCTTCGGAAAAATGAGGGAAGTTATTTGAAAAGGGCAAACCAGCTGCAGTTATTTCGTAGGGGGAGGCAGACATTTTAACAATCGTTGTCCAGAGAATTAAAATAACTTCAGTTGGATAGACAGTAAGAATACTCATCTTAAGTGAAGATGTAGTATATAATATGTAATTTTATTTACATAACACAGTATATTTATTTAGTAATTTATTATTACTCCTTTCATCTGTGCTTTTTCTATTTACAATTTTCAAGTTTGGTTTTAACTTCTCTTTCTCAGCAAGAAAATTATTGCACTCCACATAAGAATTCGTTACGGAGATTTCCGGAAAACCTAGTCTCCTGAATCCCCTCCACAAATAAAAGGTTATAATAAACTCCACATTAGTGAAATTTCGGAGAAAATCAAAACATTTAAGGGCACTGGGAGGTTATTTTTACCCAGACAAGGCTAATTTTTACCAATATTAAAATTTGAATATATATAAAACTAAACATTATCAGAAATTGAAATTCGGAATGATTACTGTATAAGGATGTGTGCATTTAACTACTGTATAATGTTTAAATTACGTTCACATAGGTCCATGCAAATGGGGCATAAATCACACCGTGTGTCCTGAAAAAAATATTGCACCCTATATTTTAGGTGCACTTTACTTGTAGGGATTTAAAGCTACATGCACCAGGTTTTATCCTAAATAAACTAAGATACAGTTTTATAATATCGGCTAAATGAAAATCACATGTAATCCATACTGTGCACATGAAAAAATAATTAGTTTTGAGTAAAAAAAAAAGGATAACATTTTCAAGGACTGAATACAAATAACCAATCAAAATTTTGTGTCAATATCTTTTATAGTTTTTGACGAACATGCACCTAAAGTTATAAAAAAATCAAGGTTTTGGGAAATCACGATCAAAGATTAAGCACCATACTCAGGAAGTGGGCGTATCATTACGCCGCCATGTCTAAATTGACGAATTAAAGGAATTTAATGCCAGCTGACGACATGTGTTATATATATAATTTTAAACCTAAAGAATTATATATTTTTTTAACAGTTAAAACAAAGGATAGATTTTTTTGAAACCAATCGACCTCCCAGTGCGCCTAATAATACTTCCATGTAAGCGGTAGTTTGAGGCGGGAGTGTTTTCTCGAAAATCTTCGTATCACATGCTTGAATGATGCTTAAGTTAAATATCAACTTTGCTTACTGAGTTTTCGATTTTCTACTAAGCTTCACACGCACGCATGCACGCACGCACACACTCGCGCACGCGCATATTATATATAGTTCAATGTTTGTCCATTTTTGAACAGAATGTAATAGATTTTTTATTCACAATACCAATTTTCCTATTTTGTTTGTTGAGAATCTATATCTATATACGTAAATAGGTTTTATGCTCACTGCTGTTGATATACCAATGTAATAGCACTTAACTAATTTTATAATGGACGCCTTTTGGAAACTTAAGGATTTACTATGATTTAAGTACGAATTATTATCAAGGGCTTCCATTCTGACTTATTTCGTTATTTATCTTTATTTATTATCACTATTTTATTCTTTTGATTTGTTACAATCAATACTTCTTGCTGTCAGGCAATATCCCGTTCTTTGACATGTCTGATGAATGTTTTAGTATCATATAGAATGCGGTAAAATGTTAACTATGAAACAGTTTGGTTTACGGCTGGATATCTGACCAATTTAAAATAATCTTTGTTGTAATTGCATACAATTAAATATTCTGCAGGATTAAGTAAAACATACTGAGAATCTCATTTACCCACCGCTTTGTTCGTGATTTTGATAGCCTTATAGTTTTCTAAACCCTAGTGCACGAGAATACACTACTGAAAGTATCTGCACTAATTGTATTCTAATACAAAAATATTACAAAAAATTATATAAGAGACTCAACGATAATTAAAAACGGCATAGGAGTGTAAAATATATTCAAATTTAGTTAGTTAAAAAGTGATACCATACCTATACAGAAATACATACAACTAAAATTTAGAGGTCATTAAGATAATAGCAGAACTAAATAAGATTAATACAACTATTTAGCAATTTAATTTATCTATAGATAGTGTTGTGTCAAAAATGTTTTAAGGTATAAATAAATGGCTACTTCAGTGTCTATTACCATTAATATTACTTACATTAGAGCCTCTTAGCCTGACGATAATGAACTTTTGGCGCCTACGACGCCAAGCTCTACTAATTAGAGTGAGTGATAGTATGTTTAGAATTTGAACCTAGTATATCCTACAGGTGCTGCTGAATTAGATACCTCGAACTGAATATAACTTCCTGTTTCTTGAGAGCGATGTTGTACTGATTTTAAACAGTTGCCCAATTCATAAATGCGCCCTCTTTAATTCTGAAAACTACTGTTCCCAACTTGTGGTAAAACAGAAACTGTGATCTTACAAAAGAATTGCCTTCAACGTAACACGCTTATGCCGTGACCTGCTTGAGATATGGTTTATCCTGCTGTGTAGACCCCGATAACAAGTGCCTCGGGATTCCTATTAATCAACCTTACTAGAAGCAGAGAGAGCTCTTTTATCTTCTCCTCTTCTCATAGCGAATAACGAGGAATTTTCCTTAATTTCCTATAGTAACATACCTAAAGTGGGTGCAGCCTTACACTCAGGTTAATCAAGCTAGAAATTGCAAGAGGTACGTTACTTATTGGTACTAAATTGAAATTATTACTTCATTATACGAGCAGCCAATGCACGGTTTATTGACCGTATATATTTAACTTACCTCTTATGTTCTATTGTTTCCGCCTGACAGAGGACGATAGCTTACACGTTAGCTTGGATAACCCTCAATCGGGAATTCCTAAGCTCGATACCCATGAACAACCTTCCTAATTGAGCGCTTTCCCTTGTTCGTTGGGAAGGATAATTAATTTTAACTTCATCTTTCATCCTGATAGGCTATTATAGGGCTCTAAGATTTGGCGACAGTTTAATTTTGATATGAAAATATTAACAACAAATTCCAAAAAGCATAACTTATAAGCAGCTGGTGGTACTCTGTGACTATTTCACTTGACAAACCCGCATTTCCTTAAACTGAAACATTATTAAATTAACATTTATCATCATTAACATAAGTGGATAATTGAAACAGTGCGGCGCACAGGATGCAGAGGATCACTTCAGTCTAACCTCTGTTTTTCTGAAGATACGTATCTCTTCAGAAGCGTATATTTTTGTAATATATTTGGCCTACGTTCTAATTAAAACATATCGCGTGTACTTGCAGAACTCAATGTGGTTTTGGAGCCCAAAAATGTTAATTCTCCAATACATGTTGTCCATACATTGACCGAAGAAGTGGGTTCCGCGGTAAACTGTGTGGCTCAAATAAAGCAGATAAAATTTTCTATTTCCATTGTGCTGATTGTTCTGTGATCAGGACGCCTTTTCGTAGTTTCTCCGGATCTGTACAAGAATGCTGAAGTGGTTTCCCTTTTGCAATGAATATCCAATTTTTCAATCTTGTCTCCATCATTTCCTTTCCTCTTTTTCAGGGTTATAGAAACAAGCGATGGCTTTTGTGTGTTAAGGCAGCACGGTGAAATATGCCGAGCCGGTTAACTATCATGGAATACCTAATAGAATAAATAATCAGCCGATGGAGTATTATGTTGGTGTAAATGAAGGCATATGACCTTGTCAAAGTTCAGAGCGTTTAACATACAATGCATAGTGTTCAATTTTTTAAATTCTGTAATAATTAGGAGGACGTGGCTCGAGAACATACTTTTTATTTAAAAATTAACAAAAAACATTCTAGTCAACAAATTGATAAATACTGGTATCGATGGTCCGATTTTTTCAACTAAAGCTATACAAACACTAAAAAAAATTATTTTAAAATTGCGTAGTTACAAAATTACCCAAAACACTTAATCTACTTAAGTTATTGCACAATATTATATATACATATATTGATAAAAGCAGAAAATATAGCTATAAGAACAATGAAATGTTTTATAAATTATAAATTTTTTTATCAACTGTTCCGTACTTGCGTCAAGAATCTGGAAGATAAATGCAAATTATTTTTGAAACAGACATCAAAAATTGTAGAATTAACTATTTATTTATCATGCTATTTAGCTTTCGTAACAAATGAAAAGGAATTCACAGCCTATGACACCACATAAATTTTAGCATGTAATGACAACTCAATGAACTAAAAGTGGGAAAACAGGTTCTTTTATCTCTATTTTGGGACATTATTTCATTAGGCCCCGGACAATAGCTATATTTACCCCTAAGGACCCTGTTTAGACTAATTATTAATTTGGAATTTGAATTTTTCCCCAAGACTACGACGGGCCCAAATGACCTCGTTGTCGACGGGCCCTAAAACACCACTAATTCAATCCAATCCAAGACTACGAATAATACATGTTCAAATTTACTCTTGGTACTTTATTTCAATAGCGAAGTTTATGGAGATTGATAGGTTAACCCAATGTACGTGAAATGTCAGTAATATAAAATATTTATACACTCAATTTACTTGCAAATAAATCACTAAATAAGACATTATTGAAAACTAAATAATAAAAGAAAACATCACCTAAATCAAAAAATGAGGGAATATAACTTAAAACACCTAATAAATATGACAGTTGATAATATGGAACCAATAACCGTTTGCAAATATTGCACCGAGTATTATTTACGCAAACATTATAAGTCATTAGAACCCGGACCATGGTGATAAATCCGAAGCTCCGACAGATTCATCGGCTTCAGATATATCCTGTGGATATACATCAGTATTTGCAAAAATACATCGACAAGGCTTAGTATGTTGAGCAGAACATTTAAGTGAATATTTTTCAAGTGGAAACTGAGTCATAAAATACGTTTTTTGGACGCTGTAAACCGTCTAATTACGAACTGTATGGTTATGTGATGGGTGTGCGTTCTACATTTTGTCAGCAAATGTACACACTGTACAGTAATATTGTTGACTACCTACTTGACTGCAGTGCGTAAATTGCAAACGGTTCAATAAGTGTGTATGCTTAGTATTTATGTCAGTCAGTGAGTGAAATTGTGGTGTAAGTTCTACATCTGATTTTGTAGAAGCAACATGCACCATATTGAAATATAGAGTCATACTGAAAAATGCAATGCCATAGCCGGTACTTGAACTACGGATCTTTCGGTATCCGTCCGGTAGCTCTTGATCATTGAGCTACCATGATCAAATTATCAGTACGATACTAAAATTTCTAACTGACTCGTGTTCTCACGAGTTGTCTAGGAGTAAACCACTAGGAGTTCTCATAAACTCATGAGACAACTACATTAATAACGACTTACTATGCTGTAAGTACTTTAAGGCCCGGACTATATAGTTTTATAACTATAGGTTTTATTTATAGCTATATATGTATATATTTATAATGTTTCAGTCTGATTCTTCCTTTGCGCACTTAGTCCCACACACGGCTGGTGTGAAATAACAATTAATTACCATGCACCATATACTTCAAAGAAATTATTCAGGAGGTGTAGTATTATGAGACCGTAGTTTCCGTTACACAAGCCAACATCCACCAATGCATTTATTGATGACTCCAGGTAGGGTCACACATTTGAAACTCTTGGTTACATCACATTACCTAACGAACCAGTGACATCTTATCGAGTAGAGCAGAAAGAATATCGAGTTGTATTGGTCGTGTTTGTTTAGTTGGCAGTATATACTGCTCAAAGTCCTTACGATCAATTATCCCAACCTATACGTTCACACTGAACCTGTACAAATCACTCCTCATCACTTATGAATGCGGATTTTCATCTGCCCAAGCATGAATGTTTTGCACGTTCACAATGCCCTCTCGAGTGAAAGTGCATTCATCGATGAACATTTATCTACAAAGCTGGGGCTGGTGGTTGGTGTACGCATCACAATACATATAATTGAGCAAATTGTGCTCATCGTGGGTAGTGCTATCTACGAATGGATTTCTTAAAATAGTATGACAGCAGCTGTCGCTCACGGACACACTCCACATGTTGGTGTGATGTGCCTCCTACACTTTCACTACTTGACCAGTTCTGGTGGGCGAGGCATATTCGAAACGTCTCATCACGTCCCTTTTAACCCATGTGTTCTAACCTAGAACGTCAACTGTCCGCATCCGTTTAGACACCTATCACAAATGCGAAGTAATTTATGAGTAATCCGAAAGTCTACCATATAAGCAGTACAATTTCTCAATACCACACTGATCATTCTACAGTGGTTGTAAAAACGTATAATTAAAAATCGTACACTTTACTTTAAGTACACGCTACAAGTTGAAAACATGGTACCTGCTGATAAACTTCAGATTTTCTTAGTCTGCTCATAATTGTTATGAACGTCATACAATGCAATGTATGTCTGTTGAGAAACTTTCCCGCATACAGTCGTGCAGTAGTTCTACCGTTGTTATCAACTCTGTTCTGTGCAAGTAGTATATTTGTGTTCTGGTATTATTGTGCTACTCTAATTGTTAACATGCGCTATACCTTTGATCATCAGAAGCCTCTCATGTAATACACACCGCATGCAATGCCTGTTCTCGGAAGTCACTGATGTTCCACATTACATCAATGAGCGTGTCACTTCTGCCAGAGAAATCAAAGAAGTAAAAATTGACAGACGCATGTTAACTCCAAGAAGACTCAAACAGAGCGTTGCATTACCCCCGTTTCATCTCTAATTCAGTTGTTTTTCTCGTGGCATGTTTATCTGGGTCTTCTTAGAGAAAACTGACAACGTTGTTTTACGCGACATTGATATTCTCAAGCTCACCATTAGCTTAGCATAATAGTACATGTCATAATGCTGTTGAACACTTAAATGCACTGATAGAGTACACGAACTCACCCACCCTTTAACTATTCCGGGATGTACTGTGTGGGCAGGAAATTTAAGTCACAATTCGTCCATTCATTCTTTTTCATCGATAGCTAAGGGGTTACACAACTGCGTAAGGACACAATAAACATTCCAATGAAGCTATGACCTCTACTGCGTCCACACCATGAGTTTAAAAATGCGTTCCCGCTTCAAACATATTCACTTTAATGTCCCGGCTAGTGTTTTGGGTGTTACTTCTACATGCACTGTACATTTACCTTCGGGGCACCGATTTCATTATCATACTGTTAATGACATTTTCATCTATGTACTTTTAATTACTAAAATATAACTTTGACCCATAATTAATCAGATATTCTTTGTAAATTGTAGGTCAAGCATACCCTAGGTATGGTCACTAACAACTCTTCATAGAATTATGAAATAGCTTTGCAGTGCAATAGATGATAATTACTCAGGACAGATAGCATTGGGTTGTTTTACTTGCGGCTAACGGAAGAACACCACATGTTCTGCTTAACTGATCTGCGGAATATACATTCTGTCAAGAGAGTACCGGGAATTGGTCATCTAAAAATATCGTATAAGAGGGGATTCAAAATTATTGTCACTAAGTTGATACATCTTTCCTCTATACCCAGGTCAAGTTTGACTGTCATCTGTCATCTAGTTTGTTTACCGGATGTCAGTTTGTTAGTGCATCTCAAAGGTGTGTTGCGAGTTTACAATGAATAAAAATATTGAACAAAGAATCCGTCTCAAATTTTGCATTGCAAATGGTGTTTCGTCTGCCGAATCGCTGAAAATATTACAGAAGACTTTCGCTGAATCGACTTTATCAAAAACACGTGCGTATGAGTGAGTACAGTGAATTGAAAAGTGCTCCAGATGTGGAAGATTTGCCTCGCTATGGTCGGCCATCAACAGTTTCAACTTAACTGAACATCGCTAAAGTGAAGGAAATGATGTCTAAAAGCATAATTTAGTTCTGCGGGGGATTGCCCCTGAACTTTCGGTGCCTCGTAAACCGACTCGTACCATTTTAAGCAATTGTTTGGGCATGACATATGTTGTCGCTCGATTGGTTCCGAAAGACCTGAACCTTCTGCAAAAACTCAATCGCGTAAGTATTGCTGAAGGATGCTAGAACAAGCCAACTCAAACCCCACATTCATGAAACGCATTGCAACTGGTGATGAGATGTGTATTTACTAGTTTGACACGCAAACCAGTCAACAACCTTCTGAGGGGCGCCTTTCAACTGAAACGAAACCCAAAAGGGTACGTCAAACTAAATCAAAACTGAAAGTCATGTTGAGAGAACAAATACGGCGAAAAAAAAAAATTGTAGAAAGAAAACTCATAGATCTGGTGTCACGATATCACCCCAACTCACAAGGCTATCATTGTGAACGACTTTCTGGCCAAATACTCAACAAATATCATGAACAACCAGCGTGCTCATATGATCTGGTACCGGCCGACTTCTTTCTCTTTCCAAATCTCAATTTACCACTTCGAGGCATATGTTTTCAGTCGATAGAAGACATAAACGAGAAATCGCGGCGGAAACTGACAAAGATACCAAAAATGCTTAGAACAAATGTTTTGGTAATTATATTATTCGTTGGAATAATGTATAATTTCGGAAGAGGAATATTTTGAAGGTGATAAAAATTGCGTGAATAATGCATGCTTTGTGTTTCACTGACCAATTTTCGGAACTCTCTTGACACAATAGTAAATTTGTTACACGAGATGGTAAACAATCTATGCTTATTGATAAATGTCTGGAGTAATATCACAGTAACAATATGTAAATATAAATGCAATAATATTATTAGAGTTTATATTAAAGTATGCATAAAATATATTTATTAATAAGTATATTAGATATATAATGGTGTTAATAGCAGGCGAGCTTCAAACTCTTTGTACAATAAACGTCAGAAAGCTCAATTAATATTAAATATTCTTACTTTTAATGTGATCGTTTTTGTTAGTAGAATAGTTGGTAAGAAACAGTAGCAACATTTCCCATGAGAGCAACAGCTTGAGCAATGAAGATTCTGTGTGTGAGAAGGATTAAGTGACATTCCCCGAATGTATCGGATTGCCTCTCCGGGTGTGGCCCAACGGTTTTTGGTTTCCTCCGTGATACCATTGTCCACAGCATTCTTCACCTCATTTTATGCTGATATTGGATGAGGGGAAACACGCCATTGAATAATTGGAGGATCTTACAATGGCACCCAAGAAACGTGAAACCATATTTGTCAAGAGCGTTTCATATTTTGTAATCAACAAACGAAAAATTAACCAAAACGTC
The DNA here is from genome assembly GCA_030765055.1 of Mantis religiosa. Lineage (NCBI taxonomy): Eukaryota > Metazoa > Arthropoda > Insecta > Mantodea > Mantidae > Mantis > Mantis religiosa. The sequence goes on along the minus strand of CM060950.1, from coordinate 261,296,482 downwards.
AATGGTATGCAATGTACTTTAAAAGTGATGCTAAGATATTGCCAAATTACTGCAGCTATATATTACAGAAAAACATTTCTGAAGGTCATAATAACATAGCTATCTAAACCTAACTGTGTGTATGTATTCGTTTCAGTATGAGAACATAAGGAAATGTCATCAACCTCATTGAACGTGTATGTAACTGTATAATAAGAATCCCACCCATGGTAGGTTGGACACCATTGAGATTCAGGTAGAAAGGGAAACTTTGGTACCAGCCCATCATTGGAAAAGCTTATAATTTACACGGATTCTCTTTATTTCATTGAATATTCTGATAGCCCCATCATTGGGTAATATGTGTACATTTAATGTCTTCATAGAGTTAGTTATCAGTCACTGATCAAAAGTGTCAAATTATTATTTTCGCTTTATTCGAAGATTTTCTGTTAATATACATCCAGTGCTAATTTTTCCCGAGAAAGGGGCCAATAACAATTGCCCCAAACAAACAAATGCTTGACATTGTGAATTTAACATGGTATGCAGTATTGGAATAAAAATATCACAGGGCTCACCTGATTCTGGTTGAAAAAAAAAAATCCGGTCCATTTGAAACCCAGCCTGAATATTGGCCAGCATGCAAAATGTACAGCTGGAGAAAGAAAAGAAATACGGTGGTCAAACTTGTCTTATACAGTCTGTGAGGCTATCGATAGGGCTTGAGTGCAACAGATTCCAGAAAGCAAATACATACGCTATAGTCTGTCAAGCTCAGAAAAAGCTTTGATTGGCTACATCTTTTCAACAATGGTTTTTTCAGTATGATTCTACCGTTAAACACTTATAAAGACAGCACTGTGTGAAAGAACCGGTATATTCTAAACAGTCAATATACATGATTGAGTGCTTTTAGTGGGAATTCCTCAATGTTAAACATGGAGGTGAGGTTAAAACTATTCATGTTAAAAAATATTGGAATCTAAGGTTTAATTATGGAACTATCGATCAGTTTAGTCTTACAATTGTTACAATATGGGTTTGTAGGCCCACGTAAAAATATTCCCTGAATGTAGCACCTAGTAATAAAAATACACAATTAAAGAATACAAATTACTACAGTTATATACAGTATTTATTCATATATAACCTTACTTTTCGTACATAAGTTGTAAGACCCTTCGACTTCGGGACGCAGCAACTTTAGAATATGATGGGATTTCCATTTAAAATGAAAAAGTAACGATGCATGCAGATAACGAGAGGAAGGCCATAAGAACTCTAGGAGCCAGAAGGAGCAGTAAAAATTTAAAATAACACAGGTGCAAAAAGAAGAAGAGGAAGATTGAAAGGAGAAGCCGGGATGGCTAAGTGAATAAATGCCCTTTGACATTTACACACATTTAAATTATGTATGTATTTTTCTTCTCAATGCCTCTGATAAAACTGAAAGGAATATGCAAATTCTGTACCTTTAAAGATACTTGAAAACAAACTTAATCATAAACAAGTTTGTTCCACAATTGCATCAGCCATTTTCGAGATACCCCTCACCATTTCCGATTTTTCTAAAATGTTATTGTTTAACATTGTATCGTAATTCGTCTATATCTAGCGGTGTTATCTAAAGAGATGGGCATTTGAATTTGGACATTACTTCGATTTATTTAATTCCCTTTTTACTTACAACGAAATGTGTAATCAAAATAAATATGGAAACAATTATCCCGATAGTTTGAATTTGCCAGAAAAATAAGATTTTGATGTGGGGAAACTATCTTAAAATTATAAGTAGGTAGAGGAAAACCTTTTGAATGTATATGTCAGAGCTTTTCTGTGTTGTCACTATTAAGTAGCTTCTCGCTATGTTCTAAAGCTTGTGGAATTTTTAAACCGGCCCAGAGCATTCTGCTTTTAATCCCTTGCTCTCAATTCTGGTTCCACTGTTCCACTTATATCTAATATACATTATCACGAATTCCTGTAAATGTTTATCTCGAATAAAAAGGTTTTAACGAAAAAATAAAGTTTTCTTAAAAATGTGAAACAGTTATTTTATGTTGTCCCCAAAGAGTTTCAAATATTGTATTATGTGAGGTTAAGTAGAGTGAGTCATGCATAGAGAAGCTATGTAAGTGGAAATGACGTCACAAAAGTGTTGAATAACAAACTTATTTGGGATTGGTGTGACGCGTATATCGTAAAACGTGGACCAATCAGATATAAAAGATTTTACGTTGCCATGGAGGATATTCAATATTCCTCTAGGGGGGTCGAACTATTAGCGAAATGCTAATGTGTAGAAGAAGATGAACTGGTTATTCTTCTTCTAACAGTCACCGTGAACGGATGTAAAATTCTCTTCTTAAACGCCGCTGTGTGCGGAAGAATATAAGTCTATTCTCATAACAATCATCGAGTATAACTAGATAATCTTTACATTAAATATCATCGCTAGAAGACACACAATTTAATTATTATACACGGTAGTGAACAACCGTATAAAACTTTTGATTCTTGCACGCATCCAGATATAAACGCGTCACATCAAGTGAATCTTGTGTAAGAATAGTGTTATAAATGTTGTATCATACATTTTGTTCGAACTGGTGTTGATTGAAGTAAGGAAATAAAAGTTTCTACATTATTTAATACAGAGAAAAATGATTACTCATTTTACGTAAAATTTCCTTCCGCCGTACCACCCCTGTAAAAGAAGATATCTTGCTCAACCGACTGAAGTCACGCCGAGGTAAGCTGGGACTTCAAGAACCATCTATTCCATCCACCAAAATGTCGCCACATCGAGGGATATAATTACTCCATCACCCATTGACGTTGGGAATCTACCCAAACCACTTCAACCCTGTTCCAAATGGTCACCTCAACGAGGGGCATAATTCGTCATCCATCGATTCGATTCGACATAAACCCTGCCCCAAATGGCGCCCAACGTGGGGCTCGAATAGGCAGAAGGAGGATTACACCACAGGAGAATAAATAGTGTAATGGACAGGTAACTTCGAATCAAGAAAGAAGAAAAGTGAGTACGGAAAAATCTTAATAGATAATTAATAAAAAAAGTGACAAAATTATAATTTTCATTTTTATGTTATTAAGAAAGGGAAAGATATTACCTAAAATGGAAGGTAACAAATTAACAGACAATAAGAATAAAAATGTTGGGGAAGGAGTGGAAAGACTAGTTAGTGATAAGAGAGCAGAAATACAAGAAGTCAGGGAAGTAGTGGAAGGAATGATTAGTGATGATGCAGGAACAAGTAGAACAGAAATTATGCAGAGTAAAGATACTGAAATGATAATAGACAGGTTAGAGAAAATGATGAGTAATTTTGATGCTAAAATGGATAATTTAAATGCTAAAGTAGATCAAAGTTCAGAGAAATTAGAAGCTAGGATAGATCAAGGTTTAGGTCACCTAAGAAATGAAATTGAGAAGGGAAGAGAAGAGTGTAGAGAAGGCATAAAATCTTTAAAACAGAAAATAGAATCTCATGATGGAGAAATGTCTAGGTTAAAAGAGATGTTTCAGGAAATGAAAATAAGTCAGGAAAATGTAGTAAAAGATATAAGAAGTGAATTGGCTAAGGAGTCAGAAATCCTTAAGCAACAACAAGTAGAGTTTGTAGAAAAACAAAAAATAGAAATAGGGGAATTAGAGAATAGAATAAGACAAGAAATAGATGTAGTCTTATTAGATAATTCACGGAAATACCATGAGGAAAATATTGAAATACAGTATAATTTTGTAAGAGAGGTAAATAGTATCAGAAATGATGTTAAACTAATTGCTACTGAGGTGCAAACACAACAAGATGAACTAAAAGTTAAATATGATGAAGTCAGTAAGTTGAATAGTGAAATGATTACAAGAATAGATTTGGCACAGGAAAGTTTTGAGAGAGAGAAAGAAAACATTAGCAAGCTGAATCAAGTTGTGATTGCATTACAGGCAAGCAAAATTTCTGAGAACCAGAGGGTAATAAACTCTAAGAATATTACCTGTATTGACTTACCTGGTAATTCAGGTAATATTGTACAAAACTTAGAGAATTATTTGGAGAGTGACGATACAGAATCTTTGTCACCTGATTGTGAAGTAAATGGTAATAGACAAATACAAAACATGCACACACATACACAGTTACACAGTCAAGGTAACACAAATTGTACAAATTATTTGTTGCATGACATAAGTCCACCTACTTTCGAAGAAGAATCGGGAGACAATCCCAAAATATTTCTAAAGGAATTAGAAGAATATTTTAAAATTAAAAAGATTCCAAATGAATTTAGGATGATGATTGTTAAAAGGTGTTTGAAGAAAAATGCTTTAGAATGGCTGAGGTTAACATTAGCATCACATGAAACGTATAGTATGTTTAGGAACGTGTTTATAAATAGGTTCTGGGGTCCAGAAAGACAGAGAAGAATTAAAGTCGAACTGGCCACTGGTAAATTCGAGTTCAGGAAGGGTGTGTCCATGACTGAATATTTCCTAAAACTTGCTAACAAAAGCAAACTTGTGAATCCAGATATGTCAGAGACCGAGATCGTGAATATGCTAATACGACATTATCCACCACACATTAGAAACCACCTAATTGTGGCTAAGCCCGTCGACTTTACTGATATGATTGAGTTATTATCAGAATTTGAGGCTCATAACCTTAATTCTGATTCTACTCATAGTCAAGTTGATCCTGACAAGACTCATATAGAAGAAAAGCAAGTAAATAGACAGGAAGTAAGACCAACATTCGGGGAAAATCACAACCATACTAACCAAAACCAAAATAGTTTTAACCAAAATTGGGGCGGAGCACGTTCAATAGACAACTATGAACGAAGAGAGTACAACCCCAGAAAGACATATGAATCGGTAGTGCCAGGTATAGGAAGGAGAATTCCAAATACTCCTAGGAGGAATTATAATAATAACCAACCTGTGGGAAATGTGAGGAGTAATCAGGTGAATCAACTGAGGTTTTACAGGGGAAATAACCTAAGAACAGGTTATCAAAGTAGAGGAAGAGGAACTAGCATTGAAAACTCTTCATTAAGAGATTTTGGGGGTCCTAGGTTTGAAAGGGCAGACAATAACCTAGAAAGGACACAGACTCAGGGAATAGAAAGAGAAATAAATAACGATAGTACCAACCCAACTGCTAGTGTAACTACCGACCGCACTAATGCGGAAAACTGAGTACCCAATCATTTTGTGCCTTGGAAAGTGGTTCGGTAGAAATGACACAGGGCAAAATCAAAATTCAAAATTTACCAGAAGATAAGCTCACTCTCTCCAGAAGTAAAGATCGGGAATTAGTAAATCCACCTCAGATTAACCTTCGTATAGGCGATAGCGAATATAAAGTATTGATAGACACAGGAGCTAGTTCATCAGTAATAAGTGAGAACTTATTCAAGGAATTACTATCCAAGTTTAGGATTGAATATTTAAACGTGTGTAATGTATACTGTAGCACAGCTATTGGGAAAAAGAAAGATAAAGTTAAATATCAAGCGTTAATTCCTGCGCGAATAGATGATTGGAATTTCAATTTTATCGTATTGGTAATACCAAACTTAGCTCGTGATATTATTATTGGAAATGATGTATTGTATGGTTGGCAAAGTGTGATAGATTTCGAAAAACATGAAATGAAGGTCAAAGGAGATAATGAAGTAATAAGAATAAATTTGTTAGAAGAAATTATATTAAAAGAGGATGAGAAGGATAGTATAAATAATGATAGGTTTTTTGTAGAAAATATATTATACGAAGAAGATATAATTAATAATGAAGAAGATGATAGTGGTAAAGAAAATTTACTTTTAAATAATAAAGAAAATGATACGTTTGACCTTGGAGATCATTGTTGCCAAATAAACACATTAAATACCGACACCGAGCGAAAACAAGAAGAGGAAGAAATGATATTCCAAAGAACTTTGAAAGAAAAGTTAGGGAAAACATACAACTTAAATCACGCGCAAAGAGAACAGTTGAGGTTATGTATACTAAAGAACAGGAACGTTTTTAGTACGAAACCCGGATTGTGTAATAAGTACATACATACATACATTTAAGGTGAACGACATTGCTCCTTATACTCATAAAAGTAGATCTGTGCCTATCGCTATTAGACAACAAGCATCTGAAGTAATAAACGATATGCTAGAAAATGGAATTATAGAGATTTCTAATTCGCCTTACCTACATCCTTTGTGTTGGGTACAAAATATCAAAAGCAGAACGTGCGTAAATAAAATTTTAAAAGATTGGATACCAAAGTATGGGTCAATAAAGGCAATATTATCAGACAACGCAACGGTTCACCGGAGTAAATTGTTTACTTCAGAGATGAAGAACAATAATATTAAGATGTATTACTCTTCAGCATATTTTCCCCAAGGAAATCCTTGCGAGAGAGTGATGCGTGATTTAGGCTTGTATTTCAGAATTCTGTGTCATTCTAACCACCGAGGCTGGTACAAACACTGCCATATTATTGAGAAAATCATTAACAATACCCCAAACTCTACTACCAAATTTTCACCAATCGAATTAATGACTGGACTACAACCTGAACCTCTAGTAATAAAAGCACCGACAACCTTAAAAGTAGATGAAATAGAATTGAATGAAGAAGAAAAGTGTGCTGAAGCATTTCGAAGAATAAAAGGAAAAGCAGAGAAAAGATTATCAAAGATACAAAGAAAAGGAGCGAAATGGAATCCTGAAATAAATGATAAAGTTCTAGTAAAGACATTTAATATCTCCAGTTCTAAAATCAAATCCTATTGGAGAATGAATTTGTTATATAAAGGTCCATATAAAATAGTAAGAAAATTTGGGGATCATACGTACGAATTAAGAGACGATGATAATAAAATGATAGGAAAATATCACAAAACACTTTTAAAACCATTCAAAAGCCTTGACACTCACCAGAACAAATAAAAAAAAATAATATGTTTATGAATTACTGAAAAATGTTTTGTTTATTATTATTGTGTTCGAATAATTTCTGATTTTATATTGTTATTTTAAATTGTATTAATTGTTCATTGTTGTAATAATGTTTAATTATTGGGGCATTCTTTAGAATATATGGAACAATATTATTGGAAGATTTAAGTTAATTTTCCATATATTCTGAAGAGGGGCATCTGAAACAGTTATTTTATGTTGTCCCCAAAGAGTTTCAAATATTGTATTATGTGAGGTTAAGTAGAGTGAGTCATGCATAGAGAAGCTATGTAAGTGGAAATGACGTCACAAAAGTGTTGAATAACAAACTTATTTGGGATTGGTGTGACGCGTATATCGTAAAACGTGGACCAATCAGATATAAAAGATTTTACGTTGCCATGGAGGATATTCAATATTCCTCTAGGGGGGTCGAACTATTAGCGAAATGCTAATGTGTAGAAGAAGATGAACTGGTTATTCTTCTTCTAACAGTCACCGTGAACGGATGTAAAATTCTCTTCTTAAACGCCGTTGTGTGCGGAAGAATATAAGTCTATTCTCATAACAATCATCGAGTATAACTAGATAATCTTTACATTAAATATCATCGCTAGAAGACACACAATTTAATTATTATACACGGTAGTGAACAACCGTATAAAACTTTTGATTCTTGCACGCATCCAGATATAAACGCGTCACATCTAGTGAATCTTGTGTAAGAATAGTGTTATAAATGTTGTATCATACATTTTGTTCGAACTGGTGTTGATTGAAGTAAGGAAATAAAAGTTTCTACATTATTTAATACAGAGAAAAATGATTACTCATTTTACGTAAAATTTCCTTCCGCCGTACCACCCCTGTAAAAGAAGATATCTTGCTCAACCGACTGAAGTCACGCCGAGATAAGCTGGGACTTCAAGAACCATCTATTCCATCCACCAAAATGTCGCCACATCGAGGGATATAATTACTCCATCACCCATTGACGTTGGGAATCTACCCAAACCACTTCAACCCTGTTCCAAATGGTCACCTCAACGAGGGGCATAATTCGTCATCCATCGATTCGATTCGACATAAACCCTGCCCCAAATGTTTATAGACCTATAGAAATATAAACGATAGTGTACAGAACAATTAATGCGAATGTATCGTAGTACATCAGATTTTTACTTTCTTGACAACATACACAATAGATGGAGAAGTTATTACGGCCCACCCAAAAATTCGAATCTGTGATTTCATGGGATATATATAAATGTTTTCAAATCTACAAATCCACAAAATAATTATTAGAAAGGAGAAACCCTATGTGTGTGTTTGTGTGTGTGTGTGTGTGTGTGTGTGTGTGTGTGTGTGTGTGTGTGTGTGTGTGTGTGTGTGTGCAAGCGTGTGCGCGTGCGTGTGTGTAACTGCATCTGAATTAGATAATGAGCAGCGAGGGTCATCTTCCAAGAACAGATCTCAAGTATTTTCAAGAAAATCTCTCCACCTCGAGCATGAAAATATTTCGGAAATTTTATTTCTTCTCAAATCGTTCTAGGCTGCGCCATGGCTGACCACTTGACTCTCACCAGGGTGCTGGGATGGGTTTCCTCTGGTCCTCCAGTGTTTGTCACCATCATTCCACCACATGATTCACCTCTTTATCATCCAAGGTGTTGGGCCTAGCCCTCAACCCTGGTATCTCAGGTCAAATGCTTCGGCTCCCCCGTTTTGAGGGAAAGCGAACGACCCTAACACCAGCATTGGTGAGAGAGGGAGACATAAAAGATCGTTCTCATGATTTTGATTAAGAGTTATATTTTTAAAGTTATTTTCATGATAAGCGAAATACATATATTTTGTTTTGTAGAAATTACCTTTCAAGTCTTCTTTTCATATTGGTTTTACATAAGTGATAAACCGAGATAGACAAAGTCGTATTACACAGATAATTTAGTTCTCACTAAAGCGCTCAATTTACGTCAAATAGGTACATATTTTGGTGGCGATAAATTATTTCTAAGATATTCGTCACTACTCATTTGAATCTTTTATTACCTGTACAGGAAAGTTCTTTTTATTTCTCTGTCATCTGACTATAACACATAACTTTTATAGCTTAAGATGCCAAACTGTAAGGCCGAGTTATGGCTGAGTGGATAGACTGCTCGGCTCTCAACAAGGCGGCCGAGGTACAATCCCAGGCAACCTTAAAGTGAGATCTGTAGTGGACAACACGGCGCTGGAGCGGATTTTCTCCGGGATCTACGGTTTCACCCGCAGTCTCATTCCACTGGTGATCCATCTTCATCTCGTGTATCACCATCGTCACCGCCTGCTGTGCCGTATGTAGTAAAAGCGGGCGTTAAAAACACTACACATTTCACTTTGCCTAACTCATTTGAATACCATTGCAACAATATAGGCATAAAGTAGATAAAAATTCAGCTCCCTACTCGTTTTCAATTAACTAACAGCTTCCTTTTCCATTTTACTTGATCCAAAGGGCACATTATCGATCACAGAGAAATGGCAACGTATCAAATTAATGGAAAATTCACTATGCCATTGCTGATTTATGTTTTATTGATATACTCATCCTATATAAATAAATTTTGGTATGTTTGTGATCTGCAATGCAGAGGTTGTGGTGCTTCTCCGTTTATAAGCGCCACCAATACATTCCTGAAATTCCAAACTTAAGCGGGGGAAACTCTGTATTTATCAACGAGGAGTTAAAGTAATAAAAATTCCGAAGGTGAATAATGACACAAGCCTCTTTTCACCTATAGGAACATATTTTGTTCTGATGCTGGAAGTCTGCGGCGCTTCTCTCTAAGATATTAGGTTTTTAATAAAAATACTTGGAGGATTCCACCATTCAATCTTGGACATTCCAATCCCACCCTGCAACCCTAGTGCCTTCCCCAAGGTTTCAGTGACGTGACAGGTGATGGGGTGTGTTGCATATCTCATCATTTTCCTATTCTCACAGCCGCTTTCTTCAGCACATTTTGACTTCAGTGCTTTGGCAAATTTACTCATACGTTTAATGTATCTCTGATAACTATTCCTATATTGCCTGTAGTGCTATTCTTTCTTGCTCAAAGTATTTATGGTACGTTTTAAGCCAAACAATCAGTGGCAACACTAAATTACTTTATTAAATTGGTTGCAACAGCTGCAGTGAAAATAAAACTACTATATTCCTAATTTCACTTTTCCCCTGCGTATTCCATACCCACATGGTATTTGCATATTAAAATCCTAACATACAATACCAGGAGGAAACAAGCGAATAACGACTTCACGATATAGAAAAATATTTGAAAATTCAAACCAATATCTCCAAAATTGTCAACACCAAGAAATGTACGAAAGGTGTGCTTTAACAATTTCTAAAGTTTTGATCGTTGTGTATCTCACATATTTAAGTTATGTAAGGGTATATAATTCCGAATGAAAACAGCTTGAGGAGCCATTTCCATACATTTCAATATATAAATTTCAGTTACTAAAATATCTTTAAAATATGAAGCTTCAAGCAAAATCATTACAGCCATTTTTAGGAAAATTAAAATGATCTAAGAATTTTTCATCCAATGGTAATATGCGATTTGCGAACTTTGTTGAAGACGTTCATTCCGCATCCTTGGAACACACAGATCTTATTTCTCCTGCTGTTCTCTCTCTCTCTCTCTCTCTCTCTCTCTCTCTCTCTCTCTCTCTCTCTCTCTCTCTCTCTCTCTCTCTCTCTCTCTCTCTCTCTCTCTCTCTCTCTCTCTCTCTCTCTCTCTCTCTCTCTCTCTCTCTCTCTCTGCCTCTCCCTCACACACAAATAATAGACATGTTAAAAGATATATTCTTTATATAACTGGTAGTTAACTAAACGGATAGGTTTTGGGCGTTTCTGTATGTTTCATCGATTTATAAATTTCTGGACACAAATACTTTTAAAGCAGAACTTTATTTCATATTAACTTATTATCATTTGCTGAAGTTGCCAAAATATTTGTTGTTTCAGTGATTAAACTCTATCCAGTAAAGTACACGGTGCATCTCTTTAGCGTAGCTGCATCCAAATACACCGCAACTAACTTGTTTATCCCGTCAGTTACAAGAATGACAGCAGCCCGGGGCAATGAAACAGTTTGCATTAACTACCTTTCTGCGGGCAGTGTTTCCTAATCCTGTTCATGCCTTTCAGTGACGTCCGTTTCTGATGTCATTCAAATGATATAGGTAGGTATAACTAACATAGCACTTTTGTGCAATGCGCGTCGAGTTCTCTTTCTAGTCCGCCATGTACTTGATACCAATACTGAATACTTTCTTGTTAAAAAGTTAATGCATAAATTTGCGGAAGAGGTGCCTGAGATACGGCCGCTCCTCATTAGGAAAATAATTTCTTCTTTCCTGTAATGTTAGAATTCTTTTATAAACAAGATAAAGTGCCAAGCGAAATTACACGGGTTAGCAGTCTGTATTCGGAGGATCCCGTGTTCATATCCCTTGGCCCGACAAGTGTGACTGGGCTTTTTTCGTGATTTCTCCAATCCCCAAGGTAAATGCCGGAGTGGATAATTAATAAAACGACCCAGAGTTATTCTTTACGTCTATACCTATAATGAACATCTAAAGAAAACGGTAATAACGAATGCTCTGCTGTCTCTCCACAGACAATGCAAGCAGAGAGAGAGAGAGAGAGAGAGAGAGAGAGAGAGAGAGAGAGAGAGAAAGAAAGAGAGAGTAAACGGCAGCTAATGTCATCTACGGGCACGTGAAGAAGTAGATGTACAATTGCCTAGCACTATAACGTTTGTGGACATTGTGGAATATCTATTTTCCTTCAAGCATATAAACAGAGCTACAAGTGCTTAGCAAAAGTATTTTGTACATGGGTGTCGAAGTTCCATCTGTCAATCACGTACAGAACCAAAAGTATAGTTGACTGGCCGGACGGCCTCTGCGAATTCCTCCATTGGCCACGTATAAAAGCAGAGGAACAGTTGCCTGGCGCTAAGGCCTTTGTGACGCCTGTCGAAGCTCCATTACCGTCTTTAAAACAGAATTGCGCACACCAATACAGGAAACATTTTAGAAAACGTTTATACAAGGAGCGTAAAGTCCTGTATTTCGGTGAAATTATCATATTGTATGTTTCGGTGTAATTCGACAATTTAATTGGCTGCTATTTAAATATACACGTGTTACAGGAAGTAAAATGTGTCAGATTTATCTTTTCACAATCAACGGGGTCTAGCTCTGAGCTCTTACCTTACTTGCATCTGAGCATCACCTCTGGTTACTATAGGTATTTGTTGACATTTTATTCCAGCAATAACAGTAGTTTGAACTAAGGGTAAGCTCACTTGTTTGGGGATGAATGTAGTGTAGCTATCTGAAAGGCTTTTCCACATAAAATATGCGTTATTAACCAACTTGGAAGCTGTTAACTTCGTTAGACAGAGGTATCCAAACATTCCAACCATTTATATATAGCAAATCCCTGGAGGTCGCCTATCCTTTCGCTAACCAAGTACACGACGAGCCTGGCCATTAATTGACTGCCTAAGGAACAGAAGGAAAGGAATGAACAGCTGCTGTCCATTATGTACTTCCATTAGCACAGCTGAGACCATCTCATTCCTAATGAAGGATTTCCACTTAGTTTTCTGGCTCTCGAACAGGTGCCTGTGGTTCTACTCCCTTCGTTCCTTCTTCCCTTTCACAATTAGATATTCAAGTTCATTTATAATTTCCTTCGTATTTATTTTCTCTATCACGCACCTATTAGGTACAAAACGTTTTCACTGCACCGAAAGTTGATATGCACTATTCACCTAATTGAAACCACCTAAATATGAAAGGTGCCTTTATATACAATTTGGTGTGTGTGTGTGTGTGTGTGTGTGTGTGTGTGTGTGTGTGTGTGTGTGTGTGTGTGTGTGTGTGTGTGTGTGTGTGTGTGTCTGTGTGTGTCTTTGAACTGTATAACGGCTAAAAGAATTAAATGCTAATATATCCAATAAATACCAATCTTCGCATGAATTTTAGTTAATTGATGGAAATTAATCATTTCTCCACACTAGCCGTATATAGGCTAAGATGTTTGATGGATAAAGTCAACATGAAAAATTCAATGCCATGGCCGGGAGATCCAGGAGATCCGTGGTTCAAATCCCGGCCATGGCATTGAATTTTTCATGTTGACTCTATCCATCCTTCGCATGAATGTTCACATTTTCCAAAATACGGCACGCAAAGTTTAGAGAAAATTCACGTATAAATCCACCTCCCTAAGCTAACCCCTATATGGGAGATTTTCCGAAACCTTAAATTATCATACATATATATATACATATCCTAAAATTATGCATTTGTTTAAAACAAGGAATTTATTTCACAAAAGCTTTTTATGGCCATCGACCATTTCCAAGTTACCAATACTAACGTTTTCAAGTTAGTTATTTCTCACGATTTCGTAGTAGGACACCACTTTGAAGGTCCGTCTAATAACCATATTTAAAACGTCTGACTATAAGATTTAGGTTTACTCTATCTACGGGAAATTCACTGAAAATATGTTTGCTACATAAAATGAAATGTTACTGTTACAGAAAGCCATCTGAATGTAAACCATTGAATCCTTTTATGCCGTTATTCGTATTACTGCTGGTCATGCATAGGGTATGCAATTTAAAATATTATCACTTAATGTTATAACTTATCAGATAGAGATTCGTTTATTAAACATCCGACTATCACACACATTATCGTTCTTCTGCATAAAACCAAATGCGTGTGTGATGAAAGCTTGTCTTGATTAAGAGCAAGGAACTTGAATAAGCTTTAGCATGAATATTTTGTAGATCAGTCAATTAGAGAAATTTATACAAATGTAAGGCAAGAAATTTTGTGTATCATATATCATTTGACAGATAACATATTATATGTGTGTGAACTACTCTATGTCTTAAAATTAGTGATAAAATAGTACTCTGCAAAATTAATTACTGATATATTTTCCCTTTCATAATATTACAAACATGACCAATAACACATGTAGTGGAAAACAGGAGACAGGAGTCATTTCCTTATCATGATGACGATATTTATTGTTTATTAATTATTTAATATGATTAATTATTTACCACTAAATTATCATTATCCTTATTACTATTGTTATTACTATTATAAATATTATAATTATAATAATTATAATAAGTATAATAATAGTAATAATATATATTATATAATGCATATTATGCAATTATAATATAAGAGTATGTAATTACACCTTAATATTAATAATACAATTGTTATGTTTTTAACAGATTAATATATGGAAATCGAGCACGATATTTTGGCTTAAACAATGATCCAAAGACGATATGCAGAATTACAGACCTATCAGCTTGATTATAAACATGTAAAAAGTATTCACCAAAATATTGACAAGACGACTCACAAAGCCACTAGCCGGAAACCAACCGGTAGAGAAAACTGGGTTTTGGTAAGGTAAAATGGATCACATACAGACAGTAAACCAGCTCATACAGGAAGTTCAAGAATTCAATGTAAATGTATACAGATAGTCAAAATATATAGCACTAGTAGATTACCATAAAGCTTTAGATTCTGTGGAGCACGACTATATGCAGCAAGCACTGCTACAACAGGGAATAGAGCCTAAGTACATCAGGATACTTGATAATTTGTACAAGGATAGCACGGCAAAGATAAAGGCAGAGACTGAAGAGAAAGGCTTCACACTGGAAAGAGGAGTGAAGGTAGGAGTCTCGATATCCCCGAAACTATTTAGCTGTCTTCTGGAGCATCAGTAGGAAGTTAAAATAAGGCAGCAGATGTGGCATAAACAAAGATGATATCCGATTAACACATCCAAGGTTTGCAGATGACAATTTTTGGTTTCTACTTCTGCAAAAATGCTACATGCAATTTTGGTGGACTTCGAATGGTTTAGCGCAGCAGCGGGATTAAATATGAACTCCCAAAATATTAAAATAATAAGAAACGCCGTGGAGGAGCAAATCAGGTTCTACCGGGAGAACTTGGGGTATTTCAAAGAATATATCAATTTAGGCCAAACAGTATCCTTTTGAAATAAATCCACAAAGGAAATATAAAGACGCATCAACGAAGCGTGGGAGAAAAACTGGAGTCTCAAGTTCATCCTGGAAGATAAGTTCCATAAGCAAAGTATAAAGAAAGAAGTAATCGAAACCTGTGTGATACCAGTGTTGATCCCATTCTTGTTCTTTAACACACAAGCTGAGTGCCATGCTACAAATCTGTCAGAGTAAAATGGAGCGGAATATATTACATATGATATGGAAGGACAGGATGACAAATGCGGAAGTTAGGAGAAAGACATGCATGGCCGAAGTGGCAACGGCTGAAATGGAGATGGGGAGGGCATGCCACCAGACTGCACCACCTCCGATGGACGCAACGAATGACAATGTGGGACTCCAAAATAGAACGTCGAACGGTAGGAAGGCCAAAGATGAGATGGAGAGATAGCTTCAAAAATGTAGCAGGAACACAGTGGTCAACAAAAACTAAGAACAGAGCTGCATGTAAGACACCGGAAGAAGTAGCTGCCCAGGTGCTATGAACTAAAATTAAATGTCACAGCTAAATAATTTAAACCTTGGTGTAATGTGTTAAGTGTGTAAATTAAACAGTGACACTGCTAAACACAGTAAAGTACGCCGTTAGTGTTGCGCAGCAACTGCACAAGGCACTTAGGTGTTTCAACCCTAATAATTTTCTGAACTGCTACTCCCTGCGCAGCAGCAGATTTTGCCCTCAAGGGATTTACAGGCCGTTCTTTCACTCATTCAATCACTAAATCATTCATTCACCCACACATTCACTTATGCACTCTTTCATCCATTCATCCATCCATCCATCCATATATATTTTGGCAAGTTTTAGAAGATTCATAAGGCTTATAAGCGTATATGCTCTACTGTCACATTTAAACATCTGAATTTTAATAAATTCCATAAACTCCTGTAAATGCCGCTTTAAGTAATGCTTGTTTTTATATATTAGAAATATTACTGTACTACTATATTGGTGTCATTAGGGATTGGCATGTACAAATGTTGAAATCCTAGAAATAATTTTCTGTGTTAGCGTGTAAAACACTGCGCCATATCCATTAAAGACTTTACGAAAATTACGTATATATTTATATAATTTTTTAAATAATCCATATAACGCGAATAACTTGTGGTTCTTCAGGCTAAAGCACTAATAAATGTATTTTATCTCCTGGGATATTTCAGGAAAACATTCACTCCTGCTTGTGCAGCAAGTTTATTGTGTCAGCTGTCGTTTATGTACCACTTTAAGGAGAAGTTGGGACTCCAGAAGTTTGTAGACTTGCTCGTATACATGTCCATGGTAGCTTGAAATAACTGGTAGTGAAGGGTCTGCAGGAGCAGTGAATAAATTACTGAAGTGCTCTTTGTGTGGCGATAGAATGGAGCACTGGAGCTTATCTGTGCGTGATGCTGACGGGCATACGGTCATTATCATACACAAAACGTGTCAATGCACGGTACAAACAACGGGGCGTAGAGAGTCTATCGACTCTCGGATTCTTCCATCCCCGTTGCTTCACGGGGGACCTATTATTTCCTTGTTAACAGTGCCACGTCCACTGGCCTTACAAAAATGAGAATTAACACACTCTAAGGAACATCTGTGGTACTTAGTTTGACGCTATAGTTGTTTGTTTCACTGATGGACTTAAATAATTTATACACATACATACGCCCCTCCACACTCTTTTTAAATATATACTAATTAACATTTCAATTTTACTTTATTGTCGCTCTGTTTCAGCTCTCATATCGGTTAACAGGATGAGAGAGCTTTCACATTTTGCAACTTAGAGGAGAAGACAATCACTCCTAAAACCCAACAAAATTGTACGTTTAAATAAGCTGGTTAGTGTGTAAGCAGTGGTGCAAAGACACCATTATTTATTAAAACTGTACTTACATACTGCTGTTAAGCACCAATGCTAGATACTCACTTATTACAAATATATAAAGGCTGTTCTGATTGCTGATTGCACCCTCTCGCGTGAATGTCTTACAATGAGACGCAAATACCAGACATTAAATCACTTAATGATAATGCGTCTATAATTTCCTTTGTCATGCCGCTCTGAGTTGAGATAGACTAGTGTTTGTAGCGCGTGACTTGTATACTCGGTGTTTACTACCGGGGGGACGTGTCACACACATAGGGTTTACTATCGGAGAGACGTACAAGGAAACTTCAATGTTCGTCCATCTCCAATAACCTCCCCACCATCATCATATTTCAGGTTCCGAGGACACCAAGTGTGTCAATTTCTAAGGTGTGATTGGTTAGTTTATATTTCTGAATCTTGCTGTCGTCGAAATGTTGTAAAATCCCATATCCGAAATTTGGTGGAAATGTTCCCAAGCGCTCGTCTTAATTTATTCTGAAGCATGCACCCGAAAATCTTTCAGGAACTTAGGTAAGTCGTACTACTTTTGTACTGACAATGTCTTGTGAAACCTGAGAGAAAATGTACGCGACAGTCTGGACCTGTTTCAGACCTGAGGACGAAGTTTCGCTGCCTCGGCATTGTCTTAAACAAAAAGAACTACGCCTGTTTCTCTCTAGACCTTCTCTGGACAGCTCACATCTTTACTTCTTCACTCCATGTACATTTTTAGTTCTGCAAAATATTATTTTATGCCTATGTGTCCCTTCCTACAATAATTATGCATCTCCTTCCAATATAAGATAGTAATAATAAAATAATGTAAATTTAATTTAATTACCACACGTTCCTGACCAAGGGAAACGGTCACAAATCCCTACATATAATGGACACATTCTGTTGAAAAAAAAATTCCACTTCTCGCAAAGTAACACATAATTTTTATGATTTAGGCCGCACTGTATAGGGTTACGATTAAAGAAAAGAAAAATAACTCAATATAGATTAGTTTCTTGAATATCGATGCTCACGGCTAAGTATTTTGTACTAAAATGTTTAAATTCAATATTTAAATGAAAACAAAAATATACAAATTGAAGAGTAATGCACCAGTACTTCTCCTATTCCATCTGGTCAGTGGATAACATGAATTCAAAATGACCGACTAGTCACATTTTACAGGAACCATGCCTATTCCATATCAGGTTAAATTGAACAATTCCTTTTGAATTTTCCGAGTAACACCAATAAGGAGATACCTTTCTAATGCACTAGCCTTTAAAATACAATGGAATGCAATCTCGTGTTTCTAACGTTTCATGAATTAACATTTTTACATCTGCCGGACGTAATGCCGTTAATGTGTTACGGAGCCGGCCCCCACACTAGTACAGGTTAGGGCATTAACATCCGACAGATTTTAATACATTCTGAACATTCGTTGCCTCATCACCAAGAAACATATATTTCGTTAGATAATCGTTTGCACTTTATTTTTCTTCTCTCAACCCAGCATTTGGTAACAACTTCCTAGGACCACAAAGCTTTACTACTGAAGTCTTACTTCTAAGTCAGCCGCAGATCTCCGTGAGGGTACATGCGGGTGCTTACAAATAAAGGCAAGCTTTCCTGAAGCCTGCCTGTAAGGCCTTCGGTCTGTTCAACACTAAAAGTTAGAATATACACTTTTACATTCCTAAGCCATTAAAAGAGCCACAAAAGGTTTTCTTTCGACATATATCAATATTAAAATTCACCTCACTTTAACTTCTTACAGGACATGTAATCAAAACCAAGTAACAAATATTTTGTGTGTACTCGCATCACTTTCTGTACTACCTCGTGCGAAAAACACTTTTTGAAAACGGGTATGAAGTTTAATTTAAGTAATAGAGATACACGTATGTAGATATTAATTTCCTCCACATATCCGTATAGGTACAACGAGAATAGGAGATTACAGTAGTAGTCTCAATCAATAAACACAGCCAATCTTTAAAGAGCTTGTCGCTATGTAATGGTTCTGATATTCCATTTTCTTTACATTGACAGGACATTAAAACAACTAATAACGACATCCCATTTGAGAAAAGTATAGATATTTCAAAATTAAAAAAAGGATAAGCTGAATCGTCTAAATGGTTCTTCTGAAAAAATGTATTTAATATAAATTGTGCTTCAAAAGAGATCCAACATATTTGCATAGAAAATTTTTGTTAAACTCTTATGATTTACCAGTTATGAAAAGTTGATTTAGAATAGAAGGAATTTTTTAGGCTATGTCCAGAAAATTCAGGATATAGATTTCATTTGTCAAGAAAGTGTCTTAAACATATGACTCTTCATTGCGAATCTTTAGAACTATTTTTCAGAAACTCAGATATTTAGGAAAGCTTTACTTGTAAAGATAGTATGGTCTGAGAGTTTTTTCAACCCATTTTATGCATGTTTAGAGAATCCTGATCTTATCGCTTTTATATGTGCTGTTTACTCACTCACTAGCTCACTCAGTCACCACCTCACTCAGTCACTACTTCACTCAGTCACTACTTCACTCACTCACTCACTCACTCACTCACTCACTCACTCACTCACTCACTCACTCACCCACTCACTCACTCAGTATCTCTCTCTAACACACATGCAATGTGGCGGACCTTTTTCTAAAAAAGATTTTTTAATTCAGGGGACCTCAAAATCTGTATTTTCAGTGAAATCATGGTATCGAATTTCAGGTTGGAAAATAATACCTTTTCTATCTAGATGGTACTCGGTGGAGAAAGCAGAATCAACGAAACAACACAAATAGTAAACAATAGTAATTTACAGCTTATTGAACACGAACGTGATCCAATTATGTTATATGAAGTATATAAATATTCAAATATAATGAATTTCTACACATAAAGTAATTACTTGAAATCGATCTAGTGTTTCTTAGATTATTGCAGTGCTGCTTTCTCAACCGAGCAACATGCAGGTACAGAAGGTATTGCCTTCAACACAAAACTCAATGGTAAGATTTCTCTGAAAATGCACATTTTGAGGTCCTTCGAGTAAAAAAAGACATTGAAATTCAAAATTTACATGTGTATGTGTGCATATGTGAGTGGACAGCGTTATTAGACAACGAAAAGGTTCAGCAGCTTTAAGTAACCACCATATGCATTTAGGTTCTCTGAGGCCCAAAAAGCATGGAAAAATCAGAGTAACAGGAATGGAATTATGGTTGCAATTTTGGACTACGTAAGCGTACACCAGAAGGCCAGACCTACAGCGTTAAAATATTGTCCCCTCGTGCAAATCATATAGCTCAGTTCAACATGAGCTTAAAGCGTTGGGTCTGAAACAATCTGCATGGAAGCTGAGCTGTTGAGATAAATCTGTTTATTCCAACTTTTCCAACCAAACATGGGAATTTGCAGGTTTGCAGATCTTCATAGATTCCGGTTACAACACATTTGACTTATGGCTGCTTCTCAGAATTATGAAAGTTCAAAAGAAAAGAACTCAGAAGGTGACGACACAGAGGAGTACCATTTGTAGAGAAAAATTTGTATTTCTAAAGTCTCAAGGAGTATGGTTTCAAACTGCAATCAGTTTCATATGGGTATTTTCTCCTGCATTTTTGTGTAGAATTTACCTGGATATTCAATGAGTCTGGAGAGTACTAAGTGAAAGGAATGTAATGGGAAGGTTTTAAAGCCACACACACACACACACACACACACACACACACACACACACACACACACACACACACACACATATATATATATATATATATATATATATATATATATATATATATATATATTTAAACGTAATCTGCAACTGTTTATCTACACCTAGAAATTGTTTCTCAAATCAAACCCACTGTTATGATAAGAGCATAAAGACACAACTGTTGGATACCTCGATAAGATAAAATTTACTCTACATTTAAAAAGTGGTAATGGAATGAAGTATTATCACAAGAAAACGTAAAAAGTATATATTAAGAGCCTAAATATATCACTGAACGGGAAGAAAGGAGCATGAGCAGTTTAGTAGCTTCCTGTGATCAATCAATATACTTAAGCTGTATCAGTCACATCACACCGAAAGTAGGACTGGGCCTTCTGTTTCGATGCGGTGGTATGCATTTCCACAGACAGTGCAAGTTGCTTCGCGTGACTCTCGTAGCTATTGTTTCAAGTTTCATGTACTTCACGAGAGTGCTTCAATAGTGTACTTTCGCTGTAGTGTAAGCTTTCAGAGCTCGCACATCACAGATCTCAGATAACTTGCGGTAAATTCCTGAGGCTTGCTACTTATGAAACATTCATTTACGTTCATAAGAGCGACAACGAAATTATTCAGTAGACCATACAGAAACCACTTTGAAATTTCGTATTCACTTTGATCAGGTATATGTAAAGCAAAATACAAATGCCAACTTACTCACATTCTTTACCTAGAGATATGAACTTTTCTAGTGGAAAGTGCAGCATGAAAGAAGACCACTCAGCAGTCTGTGGCATTATTGTAGGTTACGTTGGAGGACGTAAATTACAACAAAAAAGAAACATAATCAGAGTCAACGAAGACAAATGAGAATGTTGATGCAGTCTTAAGGGGATATCAACGTACTTTAACAGAAGAGTTTTGAAACTGAATGGAGGCGCGAAGCTGAGCTACGGTTTCATGTGAAGGTAATATAGAGTTCGCATTCTGTGGCTAAAACCAGAATGAGAGGACGTAAGCTTTCACGGCCGGAATCCATAATACAATTGGTTGTTTCCGGGCTGTTTTGCCGTGATCTGTTGGAGTAAGAACCAAACGTTTCGTCCACAACTACGGTAGACATCATCAGTGGCGCGGTCGAAGCTTTCTTGCAGCCAAACTCTCTGCAAGAAACCTTCGACCGCGCCACTGATGATGTCTACCGTAGTTGTGGACGAAACGTTTGGTTCTTACTCCAACAGACCACGGCAAAACAGCCCGGACACAACCAATTGTATTAAAACCAGAATGATGAAAACTTAGACAGTTGGAGGCCGACATTCGCAGTGCTTATGCACAGAACACAGTTATGTTGAAAGTTACCTTGATGTAAACGTGTCAAATGAAACTTAATATTCTAGTTTTTCGCAAAGGCGATTCGCATAGCAAAATACAAAACTGTCTCTGGTAAGCGGAACTGATATTGTTTATTAAAATTTCATTAAATATACTTTAAGGATATTTCCTTAATGCTCATAGTACTTTCAGCATAATTTTAACATTATTCTAATGATGATGGCATTATAATAAAATGATTTTCGTAATAAACTACTCAGGGATGTGGAATTTGCACTGCAATTGAATATAAAGAGCTTTAAATAGCGCCAGTGAGTAACGGACAACGACCAACGTGTAGTGTTTAACTCCCGCTTTTACTTCATACGGCACCGCAGGCGGTGACACCGATGATAAATGAGATAAAGATGGAGTACCGGTGGAATGAAATGGTGAGGGAAACCGGAGGTCCCGGAGAAAACCCGCCCGGCGCCGTGTTGTCCACCACAAATCTCACTTTGTGGTCGCCCGGGATCGAACCCGGGCCCCTTGACGAGAGCCAAGCGGTCTAACCAGAGCTACGGCGCGGCCAGTGAATAACGGAGATTTCAGTTCTTCCTCTCTACAGAAAACTCATTTATGATGCACTTTGGTTAGCTCTTCTGATAAATGAACTATGTTTGTGTCAACTTCGTTCATTATATTGCATAAAAAGAGCTAGAAACATTGTGGATGGAAACTGCCAACATTATTGCATGGCACTGATGACGGCCCCGAAGGAAGAGGAAACGGGCCAAGTTTGAGTGGCTTCGTTAAACCCGAAGTAACATTGTTATTAACAGGAGTTATAAAGCAGCAGGCAGGCGCGCTGCTAGGTAAGTAATCCCTTAGACCCAAACTAAGCACATACTAAGTAAGTAAGTAGGTTATAACATTCCCGAGAAGCCTTCACTTCACCTTGTCTTCTGCAGCTGTGGTAGTTTTTGCCATCGGTTTTCATTTCTTGCACCAAGTTTACTCTACGTTTATCTACAACACATCTTCACGCCGTTATGCCAGTTCGTGATTTTCTTCAAAATGCATTAGCTGTAAATAAATCATAAGAAAATTCACAAAGAAAATTCAGACTCTAATTAGTGATTTCACGTTAAGAGAAATAAAGGGAAAGTAAGTTTAAAAACAGAATATGGTTTTTATTTCATAATTGTGTATTCAGAACCCTCTTATATATGAGTCACGTATTATTTAAAAGCAATATTCTTCTACAAAAATGAATTACAATGGAAGCATTTTCTTGGATTATTTCTAGGAAAACATGGGTTACAATAAGAACTTGTCTTTTTGAAACGCACCTTAAGATGAGTAACATAATTTCAATCAGCAGCATTTATGTTAAGCAATGCAGGGATTATTTTGGGAGTTTGACCAACAAACTAATGCAATGGACTGTACCACAACTATTAGCGCCCACCTCGTAGAATAGATGGTAGCGTGTCTGCCTCACATTCCAGAGGTCCCGAGTTCTAATCTCAGTCAGGGTGACTTACCTGGATAACACCTTTTCCGGACTTATCCTGAAAAACAAATGTCGGGTAACTCTAAGTTCCATGGACCTCTGACTCATTTGAGCTTCATTTCACCCATTTCATTCATCGTCCGATATGACTTAATGTTGGAGGATGTAAATGAAATAAATTAAACACCACTAATGGCGTCATTGGTCAAATACGTAAACAGTAGTACTTAATTGAATCGAAGAGCCTTAACGTTTTAAATCTTTGCTGCAACCGAGATGAAAGATCATCATGAGATACTTGCCTTATAAAAGGAAATTGTTACTGCCTTAATATCCTCCCTCCAAAAAATAAATGTAATCATAAGCAACATTTCTGTACTAGTAATTTCTGTTTAAGGTCAGTGTTTCGTAACCATGGAAACGATAAACTTGCAAGAATATTTTATGAGGCGCTTATTTGCTTCAAATTATTATACATGCTAGACGAATTAAATATTTAGACGCCTTCAAAATATAATTGGTACTTTTAAAGCGCTATGAAAGTGAACCCATTACACAGATTTTTCCTGCCTGCACTGCATCACACTAAATCTTCGATTTAGGTATTTTCCCGGAATTACTTGTTTTCACATCCGTTGAACAAAATGAAGTTATAAAATGATCTGCGTGTGTATATGTGTGTGAATGTGTGTGTGTGTGTGTGTGTGTGTGTGTGTGTGTGTGTGTGTGTGTGCGCGCGCGCGCGCGCTTGCATGCGTATCTTAGAAACTAAATGCTCCATAAACATCAAAATTTATATTTAATTTCAATATCTTCCAAGGATGCATAACTACGATTTTCAAGAAATTTCCTCCTCTTCAAATACAGTTTACATGGAAATGTAAGTATATTTGATTTTCTCACACACGATTAACAACTTATATTTAAATATACGTTTAACATGTTTGTATGACACTTCCAATACGTATTTTGAATTTTCAGGAACTAGCCCACAGGTTTACAAGTATGGCGCTTTGTGTCACAGTTCGGTGACGTAATTTGTCCCAGTACTGTCGACCACTATGTCAGTATGACATCTGATTGACGAGTTCTTAGTACAGAGGTGCAGTGACCTCCAACACACAACAGGGAACAACATTTCCAGAATACGACTTTAGAATGTCAAGTGAGATAATTATTATTTTGTTATTACAACTAATTATGAAATGAAATTATCTCATTTTTGACAAAATATTACATACATCACCGTTCAGTGTACAACGATATTTTATACGACATAGAAAATAATGCGGCCTCAGGAGGCTTCAGGTACGCAATATTATTTATATCATTATCGAATTTCTATTAGTAATAATAGTATTGCTTTTATTACTGTATAAGAGGTTCACAGGCTTTGCATCCATCCGTGCCTCCCTCCCTCTCTCCCTCCCAACCCTCCGTCAGTCCGTCCGTCCGTCCGTCAGTCCATCCATCCACCCACCCATCCTTCCCTCCCTCGCTCCCTCCCTCCCTCTCTCCCATACTGCGTCCGTCCATCCATCCATCCATCCATCCATCCATCCATCCATCTATATGTAATAAGGCCAGAGTTAACATTCAAATGTGAGAACTAAAGGATCAAGTTCAAGAAGTAAAAGAAAATCGGAAGGCCTCCACAGATAAACAAAAAGAAAAGACTGTGTGTGCAGACTCCGCATAGCTGAGCATAACTCACCATAAAGAAAAAAATTCAAAATTACTTAGTTAAGTGTAGTTTATAAAGGATGCTCTACTAATGGATACAGAAGAAATCTCTCCTGTAGGTAGATGAGTTAGTTATCCAAGAGAAATACTTTCTCGTGGAATCAAGGAAATGGAAAAGGACGTGTCCAATCTGCTAAAAAAAGAAACTAAATCATCTTTGCCTTTATCTGGCCCTTTGAGAGTCTTATGATACGACAGATTTTGCTCGTTTAGGTGAGGAGGGCGTGGAATAAAACTTCAAGTAAGAGCGTTTAGACACTAGTCTAAATGATTTTGGGCACAGATTTGTACTAGTTTTAATTGTTGCAGATGGAGCTGCCTCCATGATTGGTCGAGTGAAAAATCTATAGTAAATTTAAAAAGTTTTTGTCCAGGATTAATTTACCTCGGTCAAAACTTAACGACATCCTTATCCTACCAATCAAAGGTAAGGTGGCTAAGTGGAGGAGCATTGTTAGGACTATTTCTTTCTCTACTCCCTGAAAGAGAAAAGTTTCTGACAATATAAGTTTTCACAACACATAATCATAATTATATATGATAATGTTTTAGTTTTGTTCGATTTCAGCAATAATATACAATACGGGTATAACCAGAGTATGTCTCTTTCATTTCTGTGAATGTCTCTTTCAGAATACAACAGTAGCAGATTATCGCAACCATATTGTGTGTGCGTCACAGGATATGTGACGGACTTAGACCATTTTGATTTATTGAACATAGCTCTGCAAGGAAAAAATATAAACATTGTTTATTAGCCGCATCATACCATATATATAAATTTCACAAAATAGGATAACAAACTATCAGTGAGAGGTATGTGTAACTTCCCGTGCATGCATTCCCTATGTGTTAGAGGACCATTGGTTGGCTACAGTCAAGTCCTACATGAACTACTTGCTATATTTAAATGCATATTTCTTGATCTAAAGGTATAACATCTCCCTAGTGACAAAATCTTTCAATGTTCGTTCATTATCAGCATCTCTCAGCCTGGTAGTATATTTACAGCATATAGAAACCATAATTACTGATCGAAATACCAAAAACAGGAACTTCGGTTTCTACACACAATTATCAAGTAAATGTTTCACCAAAATACACTGCCTGATAGTCCACCTACGCAACTTACGACACAACATACTTATGTGAAAAAAAACTTTTAGATAATGAGTTTAATCAAACGTAATATACGGTATAGAGTAACTGATATGTATTTAGGTGCGTTCCTACAGTTATGTATAACGTCGTTATATGTATAACGTCTGGATATTGAGGATCCAGCGAGATCAAAACACCTGCAATCGTCATTACAGACAAGTAAATGAAATGCCCTTCATACAAAACAACAAATCAACGACGTCACGCTTAAGCACATAAAACACGCTTTTACTACATAGGTGATATACATATGAAGTTGGCCACTGAACAAGTAGGAGCGGCTTCGTTATTGCACGGCAGTGGAGGGAGGACTGAAGCATTTTTACATTCACTGACGTGAGTTGCACATCCGGTAATATAAAAAAGTGTATATTGCTTTAAAACATAAATGCAGTTGTTTCTCACGATGCTCTGTAAAGAATAAACGCATATACATACACGCACACAAATAAACACACAGATTCTAATTGAGAACTTTAAGCAGTTAGGAATGGCTACAGTTATTTAAGAGTATATTTTCTTCTGTCTCTATGATCAATGTTAATTTTTGCGTATCTGGGCGGAAACCTCTTTTCTCTAACTTAATACTGGCATTTGCAAGCAGCGTTCAATATCATTATGTACAAAATGGTGCATTTTAAAGTCATAGTGCGTAAAGCGGTCTCACACATATGATTTCTGGATGTTATAATACATCAACAAAATAAATTGCCAAGCCCCGGAGCTGAAATAAATGTAGACGGCGAATGAAACCCTCGCTGCGAAGCAGGAGGCGACAAATAGCAGCTTGGCCGAGACGATGACCGCAAAAATGACCGAATTAGCCACAGAAATAAAGGCCGAATTGACCACGGAAGTGAAAGCGGCGAACGATAGCCTTGCAAACGAAATGAAGGCGGCGAACCAGACCCTCGCCACCAAATTTGAACAGCAGTTGGCCGGCGTGAAGAAGGAAGTCACGGAGCTGGGCAAGCGGATATTTCAAATGGACGAGCGCGTTGGAGACCTGGCGAACCGCGTTAACGACTAGAGGGAAAGGCCTACAGCAACACCAAGTCCCTAACCGCCATGGTGGAGGACATCGTCTGCTAAAGGATAAAGGATGAAGGATTTAAAGGCCGACGCGCCGGGAGGCAACACATCTGCGCGCGTCAAACCACCAAAGTACAATGGCTCGTCAACGTTCGAAGCCTTCCGCCGCCGCCAAGCACAAGTGTTTTACCAGAGGAATAGGTCGCACAACTCATAGCCAGCCTCCAGGGAGGTCCTGGTAAACCGCTTCAGGAACCACCGCTTGGTTCAGCCTACCGTAGCCAACTGAAACTTGAAGAGCCGTGGCAAGAACCGTACCGGATGGTAAAGAGAATTAACGACGTGGTCTACCGCATCCAGAAGGTGCCCCGAGATAAAGTGTTGGTGGTACACCTGGATCGTCTGGCCCGCTACAATGGTGCTGTTCGGGACGTCCAGCAATGTCGCTGATCCATTGTTGTGACCACGCGCGGCCGGTATGTACAAAGAGGCAGACAGTGTAGCGTGGAGATAAAAGCTTGCCAAAACAGCTACAGAAAGAGACAAATAGATGCCTGGAAGGTTCGTCTTTCTTCTAGTGCCGTCTTGATTGTTAGAGAACATGAGATTAATTTCTAGAACAATCGGTAAAGGTAGAAAAAGGCAGCCGCAATTAGTTGATAGTCGTAATTGGACTCGTGTACGTGCAGTGGTGTTTTGAAAGTGAACCCATTTGTTTAGTTAGATGTGCAGAATTGACGAGAGATTGTGTGGATTTATGTTACGTCATCTTGCTGCTGCAAAGCGTGTGCAAACTGTGTTTCTACGGAAATAAAGAACATTTTGGATTTCTGCAACTTGGACTTTTAATTTAACGCACCCACAAGGTCACAATATATAGAATCACGTGGTTCCATACTTGAGGCAAGAAAGACGATACTTATTGTTTCACCGGCGATCCGAGCAAAGTGTGCAAGATTAAGTCCAGCATATTTGCCAATCGGTTATCAAAATTCTCCTAATCACCTCCCCGTTTGCTAATTATTCTAAGAGCCACACTACTTAGGGGGAGTTGCCACTTCATTTGCACATTGCTCAAATTTTATTCTTTCCAACCTAAAGCCTCTCTAATCCGGATAAGACTACCATACATAATCCGGGAACCTTGGATACTGGCATTTACCCTCTCGTCGCCTAACCGAGCAAACCCTTTCTACTGCCTGATAACTTGTCCTCATTAATTACCGTACATAATGTCCCCTTACCCCGAGCCAGAGTGTACACGTAATCTACCGCCAAAACTTAAACCTCTTATAAATTAACAAAAATGCATAAAATATTCATATTTTATTTTATTATAAGTATTCATTTATTCAGCTAACCATAACTCCTATATCAACCCGAATATGGGTATACACTTTCTTATGGTCAAGAATAAAGTAAAGATCCAAAAGATCTGAAAATGCGGGAATATGTGCACCAACAAGCTATAAGAAGTTTTGAAAATACAATGTATAAAGACGCCGAAATTAAACAAGTTGCTTTTTTATCACACGTACTTCTTACTCCATATATTTAACTTCATATAATACATTCAATAATGCATTTCGTAGTGCAGGAATTCGAAATAACTTTAAAATGAAACATCATTTCAGCATTTGTAAACGTGATCCTCCTGAAGAAACTCTGCAAAAGTCAATTCCTATTTTCAGAAAAATAAATAATACATTTGATGATGATGATGATGATGATGATGATGATGATGATGATGATGATGATGATGATGATGATGATGATGATGATGATGATGATGATGATGATGATGATGATGATGATGATGATGATGATGATGATGATGATGACATATATATAAGGTCATCAGCGCCCTTTAGAAAACTAGTCATGGCAAAAGCCAGATATAAAACTTTCTAAAAACTATACAAGTGTAACAAAACCTATTAAAAATACACGTACATAAAAAAATCTATCAAAACCTACTAAAAATTTCGTTCACCTATTTCACGTTTTTGTTCCCCTTTCCACCGACACGGGTCTCCACGCACGGCCTACACGTGGGTGGGCCTGTTGACCGTCTCCCTCAACCACGAAGACGAGCCCACACGAGGGAGACTGTTGGCTCGGGTCCCCGGGTACGAAAAAACCCGTACCTACCAAAGTAGGCCCCTGGGGGTAATATTACATTTGAAAATCTATTTGGAGTATACTGTGTAATGTTTCAAATTCTAGCGCTGTATGATCCTCAAAGTCGTACGCCGTGGCGTATTACGCTAAGGCATAATGCTTTGTTTTCCTGTCACGGAATGCGGCCCGGGATCGTTTCCACCCCTGGGGGTGCGGATTTCAAGTCTCGGTCATAAGACTGCTGCCCACTCAAAATCGTGAGGAAACTGAAAAACTTAGGATAGGTAAGGAGCCCTTGTGCACAGTGGTGCAAAAGTTAAGGAAAATTGGCCTAGTCTATATGTCTTCTATACAAAGATACGAGAAAATGCCAAGACATTCTTTCCAGTACGAAAAGGTAAAGCAATGCCCAGCTTCTAAATTTTTACCCAAGATGTCATCTGGCGGTAGAGTATCATTCATGCACATAACTAGAATACATATGCACTTATTAAAAAGCCAAACATTTTAATGTCTTTAATGACACCAAGGAAGATGTTGATGCCCTTGACGAAATATGTTTAGTGTTGTCTACTATAGCGGTTTCCAGGTCATGAAGGAGCATGGAGAATTCACGATGCGTTGCAACGTATATTCCTCTGCTGTGATTACCGTGCTTTAATTTAAAAGCAACACTGTATTATTATTATTATGACGATGATGAACATTATCATTTTCATTATTTATCATCATCATTTTCATTATTTATCATCATCATCATCATCATCATCATCATCATCATCATCATCATCATCATCATCATCATCATCATCATCATCATCATCATCATCATCATCATCATCATCATCATCATCATCATCATCATCATCATCATCATCATCATCATCATCATCATCATCATCATCATCATCATCATCATCATCATCATCATCATCATCATCATCATCATCATCATCATCATCATCATCATCATCATCATCATCATCATCATTATCATTATTATTATTATTATTATTATTATTATTATTATTATTATTATTATTATTATTATTATTATTATTATTTTGTTATAGCATATCTTACAATGTTACATTATTAAACCCTAGGTAGTACATTGTGTATTAGTACACTCAACGTGCATTTTAGTAATAATTGCCTTCTCAGTAGATCTAAGAATTAACAATGTTTTACTTGGGGAATATAAGAATTTTAGAACATAACAAGGAAGATTAATTCAAGTATGCATGCAATTAATCTGATTATTTTTACAGAAATCTGAACCCTTTTATCTCCCCACGAAGACTTAGTTTACAATATGTCATACACTTAACAATTATTTAGGTTTCTTATTATCGCTCGTAAACTACATCGGGAGCTTGCGGTGTTTCATTTGAAAATGTCATACCCTGCGGATTCTGGTAAAGTTTGCTTAATTCCATAGCCTAAATAATGCAAAGACTGAAAAATACGCACACCAACTATGCCGTAGTGTCCAAACGGCTGATAACTATATGCACTGCAGTTGGCGCAATATTAAAGGAGATAGAGCCCTCGTATTCCTACACTGTCGTGATTTATTTATTCCTTACTTGCACCTTAAATTTACTTTTCTTATGTTTCCTTAATGTACACTTGCTCTTGCATTTGAAGACTGATAACATTCATGTACAGTGTCTCCATAGATTACTCGATTTAACTTAAACATTTTCTAGAAGCAAAATTAACGGCGAGAAATTCTAGTGGTTAATATCAGAAAGTGCAAGCTATATTCAAGTTTAAATTCTCTAAAGTTTTTTAAGAGATTTAGTTTTTATCAACTTTATTTTTATGGAAGTGACTTGTGAATAGAAGTGCTAGAGAGTAAAAAATACTGAAAATTTCACTGAGTGCTATGACAAGTTGCAAATGCTCTGATGTCCCAAATGGCAACAATAGTTTGAGACTTCGAATGGATGATATGTATCTTTTATCTATTTAGTGGTGTTTAATGCTGATTCTTGTTACTTGCTGTACCATAGGCGATGGGTGCTGATAATATCTACATATAATGCAATTCAATGATATTTATGAAGGAAGTGTTCCTGGTCTAACATCAGGACACGTCCGCACCACGTGTTACTTATGCGAACTGAGGAGAGCATAAAAATCTCTTACCCTCTGGCGGAAATCAAACTGCGTAGCTCCCTTTTACTACTCCCGAACTCCTGCTACAAATAAACACATTAAAATATGAATATCGTAGCCCGGTACTATACCGTTACGTACGTTCAAAACTAACAATTAATAACAAATACATTTAATTCATATAATTTTCAGAAAAAAATTCTGCTACTAAGATAGCTAAAAACTAAAATGTGTTAAACAAACTTTAGATGATAATTAGTGTTCCACTACTGGAATCCATGCAAGACGGATTATGATTAATTATTGTGCGGCAATCAGTAGGGTATATCGATTCGATAACGTACAGAAATATAAAATATAAATCAGATATGTAAGTGCATGTGTATGTGTGTGTGAATTTGTGTAAATATAAGAAAAGCAACGAGGTGAGATGATTCCGACGGTAATGGTGAGCTTAGCTTTCGGGAGATCCCGAATTTGATTTCTGTCATCTGTCCACATAACCTTTCGAGTTCTTGTGGTTTTCCTTATTCGTTAAGCGAATACTGTTGTGATTTGCCATTCCGCTATGATTTCCTTTCCATAGCTTTCCTTTTTATTGTTTTCTTTTATTTTTTCTTGTGTGCTTCTATGTTAATTGACGTATATTGGTGTACATATTTGTTAAAAGGAAAAAGTATCGTTTAATCGATGGGCTTTTCATCCCCCAATGTGTGGTATGGGTCTCGTTGGCAGCCTATGGCCTCCTATGGTCCCTTTCTCCTAGCGGTGTTATCTACACAACATAAAGCACTGCGTCCTCCTCCTTTGTATATCCCATATCTATATAAGGAACACGACTGCGTAGTATATGTGTATCCCGGAAAATGCTTATGCATTCCTTTACATATGATTTACTTCTCAAGAAGTGTTTTAGGGCAGTGTTTTCCAAACTCGGGGCTATTACTCACGTTAGCAAGCTGTGCAGCTTCACACTCAATAGTAATTATAAACATTGTTTCTCACAAATACTTGTATGTTTCATGAAGAATGCAGAAAAAGCCACAGTTTACTCTGACCAAATAAATTGCGTTACAGGGTTTAATACCTGGAAATACCTGAAAGTCTTTATAGAGTGCATGTTCAATATGTATAGCTGCACATATGCAGTTATTTTATCATAGAACAATAGTGGAAAAGCAAAATTTTATCACGTGCTTGTATCAGAAACGAGCATAATTTTCATATTGAGACTTTTATCAGCAACGTAAAGAAATAAAATGTTTAAGTTATATAGCACATGATTTACCACCATGTATATAAGGAAACGTTTCAAACAGGCGCTTAAACATCCTTATATGTTGTGTAGGTTTAAGATAATTTATAGCTACACATTTAGTATTAAAACCGAACTACTTCTTGCTCCTCTCAGAGGAACATTACTGTGATTATCTCAAAAATATCATTGAATCTCAGTACCTTTCCAGTTATCAGGCGTCTCCACGGTGAAGACATGTAACTTTGCTCGTGTGTTTAGTTGGTCCTACACAATGAAGGTCTGTGAGTGCAGCGCTAATAGAGATTGAGACCTCACTGAGAGATGCAAGCTGGCATTGCCTCTTTCGAGCTAGCTGCAGGGGCAAAAAATGGCATCCCTATGGGCGATCGGTTGGCAACCTAATGATGTCATTTAAAAATTCTTTGTCCGTTTCGAAACTGTGTCCGAAACTTTTGATGAGTTAAAGCCCAAAATTGTAGCCTTAAACTCTCAGCCTTGGTTGCTAATGCTTTCAAGAATTAGTGAAACTTGAAGCTCTGAGAGGCTTGAATTTCGAAATATTATTCACAATTCTAAACCAACAGTTCGAAGCACAATTAAGCTGCTCGTTTTATATTTGAGTATTTAATGGCGGAGACGGGGGAGGTTTATTGATCTGACAAGCAAACAAAGATTTAGAAATCCCTAACAAGAACTGAAATAATGGTTACGTAAAACGTAACCACGTGTGTGTGTGTGTGTTTGGGTGTGTGTGTGTGTGTTTGAGTGTGTGTGTACTGATTTATATAGCTATGTTTTTGAGAAATGCAAAGATAATCTGCTGTAGAATTTAGAAAATAACATGGAAATAAGGGCATGTCCTTGCCTTCAAATCATTGAATCCCTCTATCCCTAGGTCATCCCTTCCCGAAATTATAAAACTCCTCATTTTTGGGGAGATCCATTTTGGCACCTTCGCTTATTTTTATCATATAAATATGTACCGTTACTTAGACTTCCAATCCTATGACTTACACAGTTTGTAAAAGGAAATAGCACAATAGTAAACGCCTTGGCAATAACCTTCATTTTAGGTTGGTAACAGTTTTTAAAAACCAAAGCAATATATTAAATACGTCAAATACGCCAAATAAACAATCCGGAATATTTTGCTCATTATGTAGCCTTCTGCGTCTGCCTCAATGCTGCTTCCCTAATTTGAAGCAGTTTGCGTCTGCTTCACACTTTAGCAGAGAAATCTTATGTCAGGATATGCGTGGGCGTATATTCAAAGTCAGGATGACACTGGACTCTAACTTTTAAACGTTCAATAACACTTTAACGGAGAAGTTGCTGACCAATAGAAACTAATGTGTATAAAGGTCCGGAGCGGTTTGCTCTATCAGGTGATTATACGCGGTTCTACCCTTGAAGCAAATATGACGCCTTATCCAGCTTCCTTTTGTTCCACCAGCGACCCGAACGAAGTCTTCTAGACCCTGCTCAGAATTACTCAGCTATCAAAATTCTCTTTATAACCTCCCCGTTTCAGTAATGATTCTAAGACCCCCAGTTCCAGCTTCTAATACCATGTTGCCTCTTCATTTCTACATTACTGAAATTTAACTCTTTTCATACAAAGATCACTGTATAAATTTAAGAAATATTCTCACATACTCCAAGAATTCCAAACTCACTTACCATATCTAATCTGGCAGCATTGGATACTTTCACCCTCACTAACGTAACCTACTGAACAACTTCTAAAAGTTTGCCTGAAAACTAGCTGCTTCTAATTACTGTGATTAATGTCATCTTACCCCGAGACAAACTGCACTCATAATTTATTGCCAAACAAATGTTAAGCTATTCATATTTAATTTTACTACAAGTACTAATTTATTCAATGAATCTATAATTTCTGTGTCTATTATTAAGCCGTTATACGCTAAATAAAAAGTTAATACACATAATATTTCTAACAAGTTTATTTACAAAATTTCGGCATTGAATAGCGTATATCGTTTCTCTTATCTATTTGTGTGAACCGATTATCGCATAAAAACATAAGAATAAGGCACATGCATTTTAGATATATTTTAG
>CM060950.1:261233917-261256417 GCA_030765055.1 Mantis religiosa | reverse complement strand
CCAGGAATACGTTTTCTGAGAACGAATTTATACCTTTTGCTATCCTCCAATCCATGATATGTGAATAGAATTTCTCGTACATCTTTCTTGACTTCTGTGGCATCAACGTATTGGTAACATTGACTGCATTTGTCGTAATTTCTGGGAGTGTAAGGTCAATGGCACTGTTAGTAGTGTCACAAATTTTGACTTTTTTTCTAAACTGGCGCTAGTACCGTTGTCGATCGAAATGAGAATAGTCGATATTTACGCTTTCAGAATGTTACGCGGCCACTTCAGTTTGGTCGAATACCAATAGTTTAATGAACAGGTGTACTTTAATAAGGCCCATTAAAGTACTGCTACCAGTCGTATAGATACTAAATTTTGGCCTGGCCGAGGATAAAGAAAATTATAAAATGGCACATCACCTACCAAGACGAGAGCAGCGTAAATAGTACAACGCTTTAAAAATGGCGTCCATATGCGCTTTATCCACCCTAGCGGTTTAAAGATTCCCGGATGTGTAATTTTATGTGCGATGCTTATTTGGTGCTAAAAATAACATAACAATACTCCCTTTACCAAAAGGTTAATATAGCTCTTCGCCCTCCTCTGCTTAAACGTGACAAACCCTTATCATATTTACTGGCATGTAAAACAACTCCTGTGGGTCAAAATTTCGGCACAACGGCCTTGCTTATATGATCCAGGCAATCAACAGCTTCGTTAACGAACTGAATATTTAATCATTTTCGGCACCCCTTAAATAGAAGTGCAACTCATTGTTTGTTTTTAAGTAGTCATTATTAATTAAAGTGTTTCCTGTTCTTTATTTTATGAACAATTTTCATGATCTAATTCTCTATTCAGTGGACATATTTATTAGATTTGACAGACTTTACATATACCCAAAATTTCTTTTGTTTTAGTTCATTTATTTAAGGGCTCTTGAATAATTTAAGTTATGGTGACCATACAAAATTCAGAGGAAGCGATTTTATTTTTGTCAAAACAAAGGAACTTTTGTATTTTTGTTACGGGTATTTCAACTAGAGCTTTTTAGTAAAAACCAAAGAGTATATCACAGCTGTTATTCTAGTCTCGTTCAGCATGGATGTATGTCATTTGTGGTTTGGCATATAGTATACGCATAAATGTACAGTGTTGGAGCTATAGCTTATAATATTTTTAATTATTTTTAAAAAATATCAAGACCATTATCATATGCCTAAACCTTCCCATTTTGAACAGCAATGCTCAGATGCGCGTAATTAGTGCATATTAATTCAGCTGAAAATTTAGTACATTCCTGTATCATTAGGTATATCAAGGCCTTACGTCATGGCAAGAGAAAATAAGTACCTCTCTAGTCGAAGAACGATACTGCTGGCCAAATTCCACTAACGACCTTCCACTCAGTCAAAATCCCTCCATTTGAAGGTTTACAAGCCAGTATGTTAGTAGGTAAATATTTTGATATAAACTGAGAAAAGCAGGTTTTGTGTGAAAACTTAGGCACTCCTATAATGTATCTCATATGCAAACAAGCACTAAGGAACTTACTTTTGATAAGGAATTTGCTTTGTGAATATGGTATTCTATGGCTTACATTAATATGTGTATATTATTCCTTATGAAGCGGTTGTATTTTTCTTTGATGTTTCAGCGAAGACGTTATCTCAGGGTATGCGTGGGTGTATATTATTCAATGAAAGGATGATGCCGGTTCTGACTTCATAGCGTTTAATGAACTGTGTACACTTAAGCGGAGAAGTTGCCAAACAATGTAAATTATTATATGAATGTACGGTATTGAAGTATTTGATCCCTTTACCAGGTGATAAGACGCAGTTCTGCCATTTAGGCAAGTTCACGCCTAATCCGGCTACCAAGCTACATCTAGTCCCGCCAGCAATCAGACCAGAAATGTTTAAGATTATGCCCAACATGTGCAATAAAGCTTCAAAATTCTCCTAATAACCACCTTGTTTGGCAATGACTAAGAACGCCATTACTGCCTTCTAATACGAAATTGCCATCTCGTTTCTACTTTTCTGAAATTTGCTACTCGTTACTCAGAGTATAATATGAATATAACAAATCCTACCTCACATTCCAAGAATCTCCACACCTCTGACAACCTTGGATACTGTTACTAGCGTAATCGTCTAAAGCACTCCTACGGATTTGCCCGAATGTCAGCCGTCGCTAATTACCTAACTTTACCCCGAGGCAAAATGTATTAGTAATCTATTGCCAAACCTACAACCCCTTAACACGTAACACAAATGCTCAAAATATTCATATTTAATTTAATTAAAAGTTCTAATCTATTCAATGGATCCATAATTTCTGTATAACTTCACATTTACAAAGGATTTGTACGTTTTAGTTTGTTCATTAGATATGGATTTCCTTTTATTGTCATATTCAAATTGAAGTAGCAATTCATTATTTCAGAATAATGAACTCAAAATCGATGCACAAGGAACAAAATATGTATTCCTGTAACAGAATAGAAATACTTTAATTTATAACACGTGCAAGTTCAATTTTTTATAACATAAACACCCAACAGAAATATGCTTATAAAGCACAGCAGTGAGTAATTGGCATTTTAACCAGTCTATGTTCTAATATATGTTATTATGTGTTATCTGCTCCTACGTACAAAAATATCCTTTTACCACAATTACAACCCATATTCCGACCCTTCTTACAAAGCTGATGAAAATAAGCTGCCCCTACACGCGCCAGAAACAAGTGAAGAACCATAAATCCATTAACGGGAAGCCACGTGCAACCCGTATTCAAGCGTAGCACTTGTGAAAGGATTTGTATGACGTCACCACCCCAGACCGACCTGCGCCTTTTGTGTGATTAAATTAAGGCAGCCCCTCACACTTGAGCCCTCTCGTACTACGGGAATTCTTAGCAACATTTGTAGGATAATTATTACCTCAGCTTAAGGGTCCTCCACAAGTAAACTTCAATTTGATATTTTCATAAATATTTTTCCTCGTTCTTTCCTCAACTAAAGCCAATCGCGTAGGTACACTTTAGACGATCCAACATGAAGTGTGAAGTTAAACTGCTAATAACATACGAAACACCTTAAAAACCAAGCAGGGTGACTGTTCCGTCGTGGTGTGAGTTGTGGCCGTCAAATCAAAGCTCACAAACTAAATGAACTGTATGAAGAAGAATCGGCGAATTGTCAGAAAATGAAATGCCTGACGTATTTATTTCATTTCTCTCAAAGCCAGTACATCCCTGCACTCACACATCTAGTACACTTTGCACATAATGTATAAAGAATGCTGGCTAGTTTAAACACTAAAACGAGTTACAATTCAATCTAACTGCAGCTGCCATGAAACATGCTTCTGTACTTCATCACAAAGATTCTCAACTTTCTCTCTTCATAAACATGTTCACCAACTCCCTAACACACAATGCGACCAACTGTCACTGAAGATACTGACCGCCAAGATATAAGTAACATTTCTTCAAACTAAAATTAACTAAAAGTATTCAGCTGCAAACAAAATCACAATTTTTTCTGTAGGAAGAGGGCAAATTATTGTAATAAGTGTCTTAAATGACCCACTAGCTGTGCGAATAGCTACAACACGAACTAGTCCGGCGTCTCCTGGATGTACTTGTTCCACCAATGCCAGCTTCCAACAAAGAGGAGGAACGTTGTCTTCCTTCACAATGACCAGGTATCAGGCTGAATATTTTTACCCTTACTAGTCCACTTGGCGCGCTGCTGAAGATGATGTAACTGTTGCTGTAGTATCTCCTACCAGGTTAGCAAACTAAGCTTCACACTACCGAAATCTGGCGGAGGTAGGCTGGTAAGAGAAGCACCAATCAAGAAATGATCAGGAGTTAGAACCTTCGGATCATTTGGATCAGAAGAGAGGAATTAAGGATCCGGAATTCAAACGTGCTTCAATTGGACAGGTTAAAGTATAAAACTCTTCATAGGCTAGATAAGCTGCACTCATCACACGTCTAAGATGATGTTTAAATTACTTCACCCCAGCTTCCCAAAGAACTCCAAAATGGGGTGTTCTTGGAGAAAAATGACAATTTATACCCTCAATATTAGTAATGTTGAATTTCCTGCTTAGTTTGCTCACATACAAAACGCTCTTACAGTTCTCTGAATTTCCTCTCTGCACCTACAAAGTTTGTGTCATTCGTTGTGAAGAAACGTGTCTCCTTACAGCTTGCTCACAAAATTCTTGAATCTCAGACACCCTATTACCAACAAATGTCTTCCATCTTGTAAAAGTTGCTGATAACTATGACAATGCTACTGTAGAATCCGTCCATAAATATATGGATTTGAATGATAAGTTTAGTGCCCCTTTCACCTTCTTTAGTAAACGAGCAAGCAGTAATGCACCACGGATTTCTAAACCTGGAAGTGATAATCTCTTCAAAAGTGTAACTCGTGGTTTTGAGCAAAGGAGTTTTACAAATGGCCTTCCATATTTAAGGAGCATACGTAGATGCACCCAACATATGCTTCTTCTGATGCGTCGCAGAATCCATGTAATTCTCTGTAGCTAATTGAACCATCGCCTATTAACCTGCGATCAATTAGACGAAGTTGATTGTAGAGTATCTTCCAAACAGCTGTCAATTCCTCTGACAAAGGCTGATCCCAATAAACTTGTTCCTGCCATAGGTTTTGAAGAAACATCTTGCATAAAAAACAATAGGACCCGTGAATCCCAAATGATTAAAAATTCCAGAATTTACTAACAAAACTATTCTTTTAGTAATTTCAGATGAATGTTGTGCACCTAGATTGCTCATAATTTGAAACATCTATATTCGGATGTCATAATAATCCAAGGGTCTTGACTCCATTTTTGTCAAGCTGTAGTGATAGTTTGGTTTATCTCAGGTGTAGTGGAATGTTTGCTAACAGTTCTGGACCCGCCTCGGTTGCGTAGATGGTAGCATGTCAGCCTCACGTTCAAGAGGTCCCGAGTTCGAATGTCGGTCAGGATGAGTTACCTGGATAAGACCTTTTCCGGGGTTTTCCCCTATCCTGAAAGACGAATGTCGGGTAACTCTAAGCTCCATGGACCCCGGACGCATTGAGTATCATTTCACCCATTTCATTCATCGTCCGATATGATTAAATGTTGGAGGACGTAAATTACAAAAACAGTTCTGGATTGCTACTAGACCATTTACGCAATGACAATCCACCTTTCCTCAGCATAGAAACCAATTCCTGTTTACGCTCAACTGCCTCTTCTAAAGTAGCAGATACTGAAATGCAGTCATCAACATAGAGGAAAAGATATGTGCTTCTTCATGAGCCAATTGCTGCAGAAAGCGAATAGCTAAAAATTGAGAACTGGCCAAACCATATGTCACAGTCTTCAACTGATACTCAATAATCGCAGATGCAGGGTCACTTCTCCATAGAATTTTTTGGTACACTTGATCATTCGGGTGCACCCAAATCTGTCGATACATCTTTTCTATGTCAGCTCTAAATGCTATCTCATGTGTTCTGAACCTCAAGATAATTGAAAAAATGTGCTGTTGAATAGTGGGACCAACATGTAACAAATCACTCAATTCAATTCCATTTTTCGAAGCAGCAGAACAGTAAAAAACTACTCTGTTCTTTGTAGTCGAGCTGTCTGACTTTACAACGGCATGATGAGGCATGTGGTAGCAACGTCCTCTCGTTGGAGTTGCTACCTCCATATGACCTAATTATTCATGTTCTCGTAGAAACTCTACATAATTTTCCTACATTCTCTGATTTTTTTCTAGCTCTCTTTCCAACTGATATAGCCTTCTGGTGGCTAACATCGCTGAGTCATCTTAACTTCTTTGGGTCTTCCTTAAATGGGAGGTGAACCGCAAATCTTACATCAAATTCTCTTGTAGTATTTTGAGAGAGTGCTCTTTACATGCCTTTTTGTCCTTGGGTTTTTGTGTTTGGTGCAGCTCTTCTGCGCCCAATAAAATATATATTCCTCCAGGCTCATAGAATCTATGATCCACAAATGAAATATTCTCACTACAGTCAATTTTCTCTACTGGCAGGTTTTCTGCAACCCATGGTATCACTAAATATTCCTCCGACATTGCAAAATCACTTACAAGCGATCTAATGTGAATGCAAACACCATGTTTAGTTTTTGAAACTGCGTTTCCAATTCCTTGAACACGTTAAGGATCATGATGCCTTTTAAGCATTAATCTCTGAGCACATGCCTCAGATATAAAACATGATTGTGATCCTGTGTCTAATAAGGCTCTACAAGTCTGCCACTGACCTATATCATTCCTAACCTTTATCACGTCTGTAGATAGGATAATGTGTTTTCGAAGTTCAATTTTAAATGCACAATAACTATTAATGTCATTATCTCTTAATGAGATGCTTGTGTCTGCTGATATTTCAGCTTTACTATTGTGTTGCTGTTTAGAATTATCAGGGAGCGCTAAGGTATGATGTTTATGACCACAGATGCAACAATTGCTAGATTTGCAATTTCTAACCATATGACCTCCTATCAAACAGTTGAAGCACAGATTGGCAATTTTACAATTTTTCCTGCGTTGCAAAACCGGAGTCTGCCTGAAATCCTTACATTTTGTTAACGCATGAGCATTATTACAATATTGTGACTTTTTGAGTTCCTAGAATTGAAAGCCCAATTTGCCAAAATTCTTAATATTCTTTATTTCCGTCGAAATACACTGTTAAGTTCCCACGTAACAACATTAAATCACACATACACACCACAATCTACCAACGTCGATGGCAATAAGAATCAACCTTCGTTACACAGCATTTGTTCACAGCTGTTTACTGTTTACTCAAAACTCTCTGCTGTTCTCCGCTTACCTCTCCCGTGACTGTTTTACAACTGTCCGCTGGCGTGTCACAATCTCTTAAATACCTCATTAATAATTCTAGATACTTCTGGAACAAAAAAAGAAATCGAAACAGTCAAGACGTCACCAGAATGTTCCATACGCGTAACTTAATCTGGGCCGGCAAGTCCTTTACCTCGCGCTATGATTATCTGCTTTTTGCAGGCACTTTATTTCCACACTTTCCGCCTATCATTCCTTTGTGCGCGCAAGCCGCCTTATCGCGATCGGGTTCGCGATAAGGCGAACTTTATTGCTGTACAAATGTAAGTCTGTGGAAAGCTAGACTTTTGTTTGTGACTTGTGGTTCTCTGAGAGTGAGAATTAACGTTGTTTGTGCCAGTTGTATTTAACTTCCAACTTCTTATTTCTAAGGATTTATATTTTCCTTCTAAAAAGTTCTTAAGATCCTGGAGAGAAGGGAACTTCTTTGCATCTAAAATATCTTCAAATCCTTTCTAACCACTGTATCTAACTTATCTAGCACTAGTTTTGACACTATTAGATCATCCAATGAAATGTCTAAGTTTAATTACTTTACTGCACTTAAAGTACTTATAGCTTGATTTATCAGTGCCCTTAGCTCCTTTGCTGATGCTTTATGAGCTACAGGTAGGTTCAAAAAATGTGCAAGATGAGCAGAAGCAATGAGTCATAAATTGTCATAACGATTGCAGATGGTTTTCAATGCAACATCAAAATTGGAACTTCTCACTGGAATGTTGGCCATCAAATTGTGTGCTTCGCTAGTAAGCGACGATAACAGATAACGAAACCTTTGAATATCATCTAAAGGATCAACAACTAAGCGCTCAAATGTTTCGAAAAAGTGCTTAACGGTGGTTACATCACCACTGAATGAAGGTAATGAACTTAATTGTCTACTTACTACAAATTTGAAGTTGAAAGAGAATGGCTACTGAGATTGTTTTCAGCACTGCTCTCTGCACTTTTTGCTATCAATTTAGTCATTCTTGCTTTTACTTCATAGTAAGCTAATTCAAACGCTTCTCGTTAAGCAGCCTGGCTTTCAAAATCTTTAAATAAATCTAGCTGTGACTGAGTATATTCAAATTTATCTCTAATATTGGGAAAATCTTCCACTCTTAGATTTAGCAAATAAATTATTGAACCTGTTTGAAATTGCTTATCAAAATTGACAAGGCGAGCAAGGCTTAGCTCACAACCTAAATGGACTGCATTAAGAAGAATCGGTCAAATGTCAGGTGAATGAAATACTTGACGCTTATCTGGGTGTATTTATTCTATTACTCTCAAAGCCAGTACATCCTTGCACTCACACATCTGCTACACTTTGCACATAACGTACAAAGAATGCTGGGTATTTTGAACACTAAAACGAGTTACAATTCAATCTAACTGCAGCTGCCATGAAACATGCATTTGTGCTTCACCACAACGGTTCTCAACTTTATTTTTTTAAAAAAAAAATATTCACCAGCTGCCTAACACACAATGCGACCAACTGTCACTGAACAGTGACTAAGGCGGTAACGCTGGGAACTCGCATTACGGAGGTTTCAGGTTCAATCCACGGTGGCCGACTAATCTAACCCAAGGTTTTCGTTGGTCTCATCCCTCCATTTCATTTCAATCCAGTCCTTTCAAGATAACAAGAGTCGGCAATGGAAGAATGTGTCTTTGCTATGTGGGGACTTAGCACAACCTAACGCTAATCTCGGCGTAGCAGTGAGTTGTACTTGCCCGCCAGTGACAAAAACTGTGCTGCTGGAGGCTGCATGGCGATTCCTGGATCGATGATGAATGTCTAGCTCACTTGTTATTTAGTTCGTACCGCTCGCACTGGCAGATATGACTTGACGTTGGAGGACCTAAATTACTAACCCCTAGCCCTGATTTCGGCACAACCTCAGAGCACTTCCATCTCATCCCTCCTTCCCTCTCTCCATCCCTTCCAGGGTCTGACATACAATAATCTATCTGTAGGTTCAGTGTGAAATCCTCTCCTCCAAAAACATAGTCTTCTAATAATGTTAAAAAGTGGAAAATGTGATACCTATGTGTGACTTGGATTACCATATAAAATTTATTTGCACGCATTCCAGTAATTTATACACAAGAGAAATAAACAATAAAAGGAAGAAACATAAACAAACAGGCCAAGAAAAGGTGTGCTGCTTATCCATGACCATCTGAAAGCACGTGTTGCACCTAATTGTATGTGTATCACTAAACAAGAAAAAGTCTCAGTATCCTTAATGTACATAGTGTTCACTTTGAGTTGCGGGAACGTGTTTATTGTATTCAGATTCTTGTTGGACACGTTCATTTTCATATTGTCTTTAACACCTCTATTAGTAAGTTGTGTTTGCTGCAACCATAATGTATTATTCATATTTATCCTGTAGCACATGAAGTACCTATTGTCGAGTACATTTCATTGCCTCGCCTGCAGGATAAACAGAATTTAGTCAGGTATATTAACTCACAGCCAACGTATCATTTTCAGAGATAATTCAATTTCAAGCATCAGTGCCTCTCACCGCCGAGAACAGAGTCAACAAATTGCAATTTCAGGACCAAAAACGATGATAAGCTGAGACGACATTGGTGTGTTGTCTGAATGCC
Organism: Mantis religiosa; assembly: GCA_030765055.1. NCBI lineage: Eukaryota > Metazoa > Arthropoda > Insecta > Mantodea > Mantidae > Mantis > Mantis religiosa. The sequence continues at coordinate 261,246,898 of CM060950.1, read as the reverse complement.
TTCTCCTTGCATGCGCCAACTTCAATAGAATCATCGAAGAGGGCACGGAGCAAAGAGAGGTGCACATGACGTCAGCCACGATGTTCAACAGAGCGGGAGAGCCAACGAAGCGATGATATGCCACCTCCGTATAGTCCCACTCAGTTAGAATGATGAGAGGACCCGGATTACTTCCACATGTTTTGCGCGTGGTTTACGTGTCATATTTTACGTAAATTTCTCCAGGTTTCTACCCTCTCACGGGCACGCATAATTTAATCTTGTTGCAAGTGTTTATATCAGCTCGTCACTACCGCAAGTGGAGGTCCTGCCAGCTTTTATTTACCTTCCCGTGTACACAAATTAACAACAGAGAGAGAGAGAGAGAGAGAGAGAGAGAGAGAGAGAGAGAGAGAGAGAGAGAGAGAGAGAGAGAGAGAGAGAGAGAGAGAGAGAGAGAGCTGCCAGCGGCGCTAGCCGGCACTGTCTACTGTTTGTGACAGGCAACCTCATGTAACACAGAGGGTGGCCCCGCATCGAACATTTTGCCGTTGCAGAAAACGTCCTCCGTGTACTGTGGCGGCGATAGCTGTTACAGAAGATTCGTTGAATTGAACCGTTTAGCTGCAAAATCTGTCAGGTTTCATAGCGTACATCCTAAAGTAGCGATTGCAAAGTTTATGCCACAAGCTTGCCAAATGTGACTATATCTCACGATTATGAACCAATTCCTTTAGTGCAAGGGTGCTCAATTGTGCAGCACACGCTTTCTTCCCCTACACAGGTTGTTTTCCCCACAACAGTGACCACGGCAGCGAGAGACAGAGGTAGCAGTCAGTGGCGTTGCTCCTAACGTTTAGCATATCTTTGTTCTAGGTGAAGCCAGATGACAAAAACTGAAAGAAATGAAATCATCTGTTAAATATGGCCCTAATGTTGAAAATATGGTACAGCTTTCTTATAAATTGGCGCAAATTATTGGAAAAAATATGAAACGGTTTAGTTAAGGCCAATTTATCAAGCAAAGCTTGCTAGTTGCTCTGAAGGCATTATGTCCCGATTTAGTCGATTTGTTTGCATCAGTCAGTCTCTCTCGAGGTATAGTAACGAGACGCATAGAAGAATTGTTTTGTAATTTGTATGGGGAATTAAAGGACAAAGTAAGGTCATTAACATGTTTTTCTCTAGCCTTATACGAATCGGTGGACAGATCGGACGAGTCGCGGTTAATTGTATTTCTGAGGGGAGTTGATGATGAACTAAATTATCATATTTATGGCACAATTGCGACTGTGGGAAGGACATCTGGTAGTTGCAGATTTATATCATTTCTCTAGCTTACGTTTCGTGTTCATAATAAACAGTATACTTCTGAAAAAGTATGCAGAACTTCTAAAGCAGTCTCATGACACCTTCCCTTCGCAATTTGAAGATAAAAGACTTGAGAAAAATATCCAATTATTTTGCACTGATTTTAAGTTTCCATGTAGTGAGGTCCTACACGAGCTACAAATGAAACTACTTTTACTGCAAAATTCCACGACATTAAAATGTTCTGAGAAAGAAGGTTGGAAGTTATTTAAATCTTTTCTCTGTAGTGATTATCAGAAATTACGCTTGATTGTATCTAATTTAATGATAATCTTTGGGTCTCCATATATCTGCGAACAAACCTTTTCAAAGACGAACTATATTAAAAATGAGTATCGCAGCAAGAACAGAGACAATCACCTTGATTTTCTTTAGAGACTGTGCCCTTCGTCTTTTGCACCACATATTGCAGACCTTGTAAAACATAACTTGTTCCATATAAGTCATCCTAAGAAGCATTAGTTATGTTTAGGAGTAGACTATGTGTGCGAAAGCTTATGATTTCCTATACGTCAGAATGATAGCGATGTTCCGCAACTGGAACTCAGTAACCACAGGTAAAGATCCGATTCTATCGCAGCGTGTGGAATGAGGTGATTTTGACCTCCCATTTCCTGCTTTAATTGAGCACCCCAACTTTAGTGGATGAACCTGTATGCAAATCATATGTAAAATTTCCCCTCCTAATAATTTCCCATCCTAGTAGTTCCCCTCCTAATATAAAACAGAAAGGTTTTGTAAATGCTGTTTATATCATAACACATTTGAAAAATTTTGTCGGCGAAGGCCTAAAATAAGATTTATGCAAGTACTTAAAATTAGTGTACTGAGTTATATTATACACTAACTTATACAGGCTGTATCATTATTGGTGTCAAATATTTCTGAAACATCCTCAATACTAAAACAGTTAAAGAAAGTTCATATTAAAATGACTATGAAAAACACTTATTGCTGAGATAGAAGACGAAATTGAAGATCGTAATTGGATTCTCCCTGCTTCAATGTACGCCCTATGCTTGCGTTCCATGCAATCTCATACCTTTTGCAAATTCTTGAGTGTTTCATATTTGGTACAGATATATTTGCATGTGAATATCCCACTCAGGATTCGTACAAACTAAGGGATATACATTTTCCCAGATAAAGAAGTCTAATCGATTCCAATCAGGAGAAAAGATAGACCTTAAAATGAATTAAGTGATGTGTAAATTTATATTTCCAGAAATTGTGTATTATCAGACTGAAACAGCTGGTGAAGCTGGTGACCATCGTGTAAAAACCACACTTGATGGTCAATTCCAGAGAAAATACATCAATTAAATGATGTAGAACCCATGTAACTGTAGAAACAGAAACTCATGTAGCAGATACCGTAGATAGGTGTCTATATTCTGTTACAGGGGAATGAAATAGGGATCGATACTGTAATCATGAATTATTCCATACCAAACATTTAGGTGGAAATTCATTGATATCTATCGTGAGGTACGTTGTGAGGGTTTTCGTAGAAGCGGTTAGGAATATTATGAGGACTGAAGAAGCATCGGAAGTAAACCAAGTCTAATAACTGAACAAGGTGCACACTAAGAAATTCATGAATAAGAGGCTATTCGTAAAATGGAATCATACAGAGTTCTTGATTCAACTCTGCCAAGTTTAATCCTTGCATCTGCTGAAGGTGATAATGGATCAATTTTCCACTCAGGTTGCTATCACCTTCCCTTACTGTAATGCGTTTTGTACTACCTGATGGATTTGGGTCCACATCACAAAATACTAAATCAATGATCCGTGGTCTCCGAACTAGCACCGAAATGAAGCACTCTCTCTAAACCGTTGGTGAACTGCCTATCGGGGTACCTTTTCGCATAAAACGCACGCGTTCCTGATGCATTATCATCTGCAAAGACTTATCGGTCTGTTCACTCAAAGAAAACCTTTTCCTTCCGTTTTCTGAGGCACACTACAAGAAAACAAACAAAAATCAGTCAGGCAGCGGAAAAGGGTTTCATTCAATTTTCTTTGTTCTACAGCGAGCAAAAAGACGAGAATCAATCAGCGGACAACAATACAAACCAATTAAGGGACATATTCTTTAATATCTGTCTAATAAACAATTCTCAGAAACATTTTAATGTGAACCTCTTTTATACTCTTTTAATATTTTAATTGCGCCCCCGAAATATTTTACGTCAATAAATATACAACATATACATACATATAAGTACTATTCCAGCAGAAGCTGTAGGGATAATAATAAATAGCGCATAACCTTAAAAATAGTATTAAAACACTTGTATATTCCTTTCGATTTTTGTTTGAAAACCCTAAAAGAACACTGAGAAATTAGTTGTTGTAGAGGCATTGATACAAAGTTATCATAATTTCCCATAAATATTTATTCTAAATGAAGTACTTTGCAGCCACACCACACAATGTTAAGCATAAGAACAAATAGCACGCTCTCATGTAAGGTAAAAAGGGAAAAAAATGACTTGCAAAAGAGAAAACGAATTCTTCTCGTTTAATGTAGATTATCTTAAATATTAAATCATTACGAATTAACTACTCAGTGATAAAAATATGTATCGTGTTCATGATTATTTAGTACAATTATGAATGAAGATATAAATAGGGCAAGCTGAATAAAGATTGGGTTAATATTTCTCTAAGTCTATTGCTTCGATTCAAAATTTTTGTTAATGTTCTAATTTATGTAAATCGCTAACGTTTTAATACCTATCTTGACACTTTGCACAATGTGTTACTCATTCTGGTTAAAATTTCCAAGCTTATTTACAAGATGAAGAAATGTAACACACTGAATGTAGAAGTATGTGTGAAAACATTCTTTTTGTTTCTATATACACACTGAAACAAAACATTTTAATGCTAATTAGAACGACACCAAAAGAATAAAATAAAATAAAATAACAATAAAGTGTAGAAAACGTATGTCATTCGGTCCATTGGAAATCACAATTTGCAGAAGTAAATGCTGGCCGAAAATGTAATAATTTTACATTACATACATGTATTTGTTTTTCATTTTCATAAATTGCTCATTAATTTTTCCAAGCTGTTAACTACTGGTGAGCGTTCACCTTCACCTTTATGAACTGACTGCATTCTTGCGAAACCTGAGAAGGAAAAATACACTCGAGCAGCGGAACTACGCACAGTGGTCAACGCCTGATGTGCACGCACTTCCATTAGCTCTAGTTCCTGTCTCTGTGCGCCCTGGCCACACTCACCACAAGATTGATGAACAGTACGCATTACTTGGAGTACATTACAAACTAAATATCCTTGTAAAGCCTCACAATATAACCACTGCATTTCATCTGAAAGAAGCTGTCATGGATACTGAACATTTTTGCTGAGGAGGTGGCCTACCTATACAGACTGCTCCACCTTAACTACCCCGCTACACAATTTAATGCAAACAGAAATTGTAAGATACAAATCGGCATATATACGCTTTAGTTTCGCATATATATCATTTGACGTTTGCTAGTCTAGCAAAAACTCGAGAACGGTTGAACCGATTTGCCTAATTTTGGTTTCGAAACATTTAAGTCCAAGAAAGGTTTAAAAGGCGAGAAAAAAACTGAATTGAAAATGGACTCTGTTAGTAACTAAAATAAAGTTACACACGCAAACTTTTACGGAACACATATACCTTCTTTTATTTCCGACAAAAAAGTATTATAAAGTATAAAGATACTCCACTACTTGCCAAAATATTCAAAGCTATTACACTTAAGCTATTTTATTACATAACATTTATTCGTTTGTTATTAAGATTGAATCATGATAACATACCTTTCGAAGATTAGACTCAAAATTATTATTAACGTCTGATCGCACTGTCGAAGTATGTCCAAAATTCCTTGTTTGTGTCCAATAAGTTCACATGCTGCTATTACCTGGTTAATTAGATTCTTTTCTGAGGTGCGTATTAAACAGACGAGGGAAAAAAGTAACTGCATCACAGGAACCGAGTAATGAAACTAGGAACACCAAATTCCGGGGTTACAAATTGGGCATCCAGAACAGTTACAGAAACACCACCAGAGTAGGCTACATGATGCAAGAAAACAGTTCATCGCTGATCATTTTCTCACTGGTCGGTGATTTGTATGAGATTTGAGACATCCTTGAGGCATTAGATTTTGACAACGCCAATAACGAGCCACTAAGCATCGATATATCTATGCTCGGGAAGCAGTTTTAAAGACATCATAAGGCATTGCCTGTCTCAACTTGTTTTTATTAGTGACGTCTACAATCCCTGAAATTTTTACGGTGTAATTCATTAACAACCTATATATACTCAGATTATGCAAGTGAACCAAGCAATATGTTACAGATGTGCCACAAGAGAAGAGATCATCATCATATCATCATCATATCATCATATCACCATTATTATCATTGTTATTATCATCATTATCATAGTCATTATCATCATTATCATAGTCATTATCATCATTATCATAGTCATTATCATTGCTATTATTATTATTATTATTATTATTATTATTATTATTATTATTATTATTATTATTATTATTATTATTATTATTATTATTATTATTATTATTATTATTATTATTATTATTATTATTATTATTATTATTATTATTATTATTATTATTATTATTATTATTATTATTATTATTATTATTATTATTATTATTATTATTATTATTATTATTATTATTATTATTATTATTATTATTATTATTATTATTATTATTATTATTATTATTATTATTATTATTATTATTATTATTATTATTATTATTATTATTATTATTATTATTATTATTATTATTATTATTATTATTATTATTATTATTATTATTATTATTATTATTATTATTATTATTATTATTATTATTATTATTATTATTATTATTATTATTATTATTATTATTATTATTATTATTATTATTATTATTATTACTATTATTACTATTATTACTATTATTACTATTATTACTATTATTACTATTATTACTATTATTACTATTATTACTATTATTACTATTATTACTATTATTACTATTATTACTATTATTACTATTATTACTATTATTACTATTATTACTATTATTACTATTATTATTATTACTATTATTATTATTACTATTATTATTATTATTACTATTATTATTATTATTACTATTATTATTATTATTATTATTATTATTATTATTATTATTATTATTATTATTATTATTATTATTATTATTATTATTATTATTATTATTATTATTATTATTATTATTATTATTATTATTATTATTATTATTATTATTATTATTATTATTATTATTATTATTATTATTATTATTATTATTATTATTATTATTATTATTATTATTATTATTATTATTATTATTATTATTATTATTATTATTATTATTATTATTATTATTATTATTATTATTATTATTATTATTATTATTATTATTATTATTATTATTATTATTATTATTATTATTATTATTATTATTATTATTATTATTATTATTATTATTATTATTATTATTATTATTATTATTATTATTATTATTATTATTATTATTATTATTATTATTATTATTATTATTATTATTATTATTATTATTATTATTATTATTATTATTATTATTATTATTATTATTATTATTATTATTATTATTATTATTATTATTATTATTATTATTATTATTATTATTATTATTATTATTATTATTATTATTATTATTATTATTATTATTATTATTATTATTATTATTATTATTATTATTATTATTATTATTATTATTATTATTATTATTATTATTATTATTATTATTATTATTATTATTATTATTATTATTATTATTATTATTATTATTATTATTATTATTATTATTATTATCAACATAATTCAGATTGAATTTGGGAAAACAATGTTTTTACATAAGTACTTCCGTCATTAATGCGTTTATACAAAACATATTAATGACATTTTAAGAGATATGTTGCTCGAGAACAGAAACATAATTGTACAGCATCACAAGGTATGAAGCAATCTCAGCTTCTTACGTATATGTAACAAATCTACTTGTTAGCAGACCCTTTTTTAATTTGATGGTAGATATAATAGTCCTCAGTGTTAGGATCCTTTACGGAAGAGTTTAATATTGCGTAACGTGTGAAGGTACCTGTTTTTGATTAGCAGTATTAATGCACATGCAATCAATGATGCCACTAAGGTTCAGTAATCATTATCGGTGATAACCACAGTCTTCCTTATTTTGTTAACCATTATTGGGTAACTAATCACTTTGTATTTTTTACTTTTGGTACTGCTGACGGGTAACTAGTCACTGTGTCTCCATTTCTTCTTTACAATGTAATCGTTAACGTTATTTCCTGTTCTTCCCTTATAAGTATCATTCGTCACTGAGGTTTATTACACACGTGAAACGCTATAAAGAACAAATGAAGCACATAGAATTACAAAGCACATAGAATTACAAAATATTTTTGTAGATAAAATACATTAATTCGGTAGAAATGGAGAAGTTTAAACATCGAATAAAACGAGAGGGATAATGATTTTTCTGATGACTGCAAAAATTACAAAATTTTCTTTGTTTCTCTTCATTAAAGGGTCATTCAAAATATAAACGTAATTGCTAACGGAAGGATGTAAACGTGTGCTGTAACCATAAACGTAGAAAAGCATTCATAAGGAAAAATCGTAAACGTATAACCAAATATAAATTATGTGACTTAAAGTGGCTCCTACTCATGAAGTAACATTCATACACGTTCAAACAGCAATAACCAATTTACTTGGTGTCCTATATTTGAAAAGAAAACGGTCATCTTGGCATATTTGGTGGATTCATCCCCTGAATCAAAGAAGAACTTATCAAGGAGGCTTTCATAATTTACTTCGTGAAAAGAGAGATGATGATTCTGTGCGATTCCAAAGATACACGAGAATGACTCCTGCACTATTTGATATCCTATTAAACCTATATAATAGCATGAGTATAACGTTATGGTGAGTGATAGAGGCAAAATAAATATTCATGTTGCCACTTTCTATTTTTGCCCCTTCACATGTTCATAGCTGCTGGTAACATCTACGTCTTTATATCATATCTGTTTTTCCACACAAACCAGCATAGCTCTGATAAAATTCAATAAGCTTTTCGTCAAAGGTGGCCATTTCACACTGTTATTGTATTGGTAGAATTATTGTTTCTGCATAAATGCAAATGTAGAAGCTTGGAGGTTGCAAGAATTTGCGTTTGCGTCTGCGAAACGAGTTTCCGTTAACGTTTGCCTTTTCATTAAGAATGGCTCCCATTAACTTTGCTGGTCGAAAACTTTGCTTTGGTTTTGCATTTGCGTTTACCTTTCATTGTGAATATAACTAACGCCAGATAGTTACGCTAAACTTGTTGGTTTGTAGTTTGAACGCTGATTATGAACAGGAAACTGCAAGCTCAACATCGTGTTTAAGATGGGGTGACAGCTTGTATGGTAATTTGCTGAAGTAAAGTGGGAGTTGTGCGATAGTTCCAAGCCAGCGATTGGAAAGCGTATCACTCAAATAAAATTTTAGCACAAGAGTGGCCAAGGTGCAGTACATGCCGATCGACCTACGAATACGAACTTACATAAAGTTATAAAAAGAGAGACCAGTCGGAACTCTCAGAAGAATGTATTAGCACACAGAAAGATACAACAGGTGGTCTGCTCTAGTCATGCTGCAATTTGGCAATTTAAAAAAAGTTGTGGTTTTCTTTTTTAGCTTCGGGGACATGCATTTCATACATCTCCAAATCTTTTCTTTGCTATTCTAATTCCACTAATTTGGAATAAAGCTTGAAGGAGATATTTCCATTTGATGAGTTTTAAAGTATTGAAGTTATGATATATTAAATACGTTTCCATATGAAGAACTTTCAAATACTGTAATTAGGATATATTTAACCAATGTTACAAAATTTATTTGAAACTTAAACTACTTAATTGCAATTCTCATATAGTTCTCCGGTCATCCAGGTTGAACTGACAAACAACACTGAAAGGACAATCGCCAGCCTTCGAAATGAACCTGTTGAAGCCAAATTCGTACTCAAATTAGTAGGATCCAACAGAGTAATTACATGTTTAAATTTCTGAAGCCAAAATAAATATAAAGATAATATCTAGAATTAAATTTAAAATATACAAGTTTTAACGTGCGAGATATGCTTTAAGTGGCTCACAGAGAAAAGTAGTAAAACAAGTAATTCAAAGTATCAAATATATGTGCTCTTGGCTCCCATTTAAAATAAGATCTCCATCTTTTACATAATTTAATCTCCTACTCCCCTATTATACATTTGTAAATATTCACCGGTTTTCTAATTTTTGGAATTTTAATGCATCATTTTAGCTTTTTATATTTTTATTCTAGCAATAGCCCATACAGAGTCTATAAATCTCATAAAATCACTTCATATCATGAATCTCATAAAATCACTTCATATCATGTATTGCTCGTATAAATATGCACAGTATTTGCGAACAAATGTTTATAATTTTCAAATGTAAATGAAGACTAACTTTAGAGGTACATTATATATGATTTTGTGCCATGACTTGGAAATTATTGAGTTTACCGAATCGTATGCTTTATTGAGGTATAAGAAGACTCACACATTTTTATAAAGTTAATACTTGTAGTAATATTCTAATTTTCATCAACACGTCAGAAAGTCGTGTTATTGCCGGATTTATAAACATAATGACATTTACAGATTACACTGGGAAGGAAATAGATGAAGAGATAAAGAATGGAAGAGACAGGAAGAAAGTGTGTTTTCATGTTTCTCAATGATGCCTGAGCGGTGTAAGGAGGGAGAGATAGGAGAATGCTGCTGTGCATAAACACTCGGTAGGTAAGATGTAACAAATATGCATCAGAATGGTTATTTCCTATGCATTTTCAGTTGTTTTAAGCTGATAAATTAACTTTACTAAAAGCATTTCGTAATGCACTTTGCTGGTTTAAGTAATGGTGAAAGAGTTAGGACACAGGAGTTAAGGATTTTAACGATCAATAAGATAAGTGGAATTATATTTCTTCAAGTTATATTGATGTTGAATTACTATGATATTTCAAATAACATAAACAATATGCTTTATTACCTGCCTTCCAGGACAACTTAAGATCAGAAGTTATTTGTCACCTTTTTTCTCAGTGAAACTCCACTACCACATTCTGCAAGCTCCTTTGTTCAGACAAACAGGCCTTACCTGTAACAAATAAAATTTGTAAATTAGCTCACTACTGCAATAACAATTTAAAACATTCATAATTATATCATGAAAGTCAAAGCAAACTTAACAGCTGGAGGAATCTCTCAAGCATTGCAACGTGCAATGGACAGTACAAAGAAAACCTGTGGAATGAGAAGTGTGAAATATATAGGTGATTTCAACAGTATAAACTTACAGGCAATAAGACAATAAGATTAAACACTCCTATGGGAAGGAATATAGTAACACAAGTTTAGGAACCCCGACTAGGTAGCGTAGATAGTAGCATGTCTGCCTCACGTTCAAGAGGTCCCGAGTTTGAATCTCGGTCAGGATGGGTTAACTGGATAAGGTTTTTTCCGGGTTTTTTCCTTATCCTGAAAGACGAATGTCGGGGAACTCTAAATTCCATGGACCCCAGGCTCATTTGAGCATCATTTCATCCATTCCATTCATCGTACTATATGACTTAACGCTGGAGGACGTAAATTAAAAAAAAGAAGTTTAGGAATACTGCATTTTGGCATGGCTTGTTTTATATAAAATTCATTATCAATAACATTTTCACATGTGAGGTTATTCATATATGAGACAAAAATCATTAGTCGATCTGTAGATTGGTCAGAATTTAAATGAAAATATAGCATATATATATATATATACAATATATAAAATATAATAAAATTGTATAAAATGGTAATGTTTAACTAAATATTTGATTGGTGTTTCAAATAATTGCGTAATGATGAAGCAAAAATGGACAGTAATATAGTTCAAGAGTGTGGTCACTGCCAACTATCATATGCTAATATTATATAATGAAAAGTAAATGAAAAAAGGGTCTACAAGTAATTGACATGAAATTCCTTGGGACAATTGCAGCATACAAAATAACCGACCGTAAAAGAATTAAAAAACAGAAGAAGTTGAAATATACAACCAAGATGACAAAATATGAATAAGCTAATGGCTGTATTTATTTACATAAAGATAAGTGCTATGACTATAAGCCGTACGTCCTTTATGGTATACTAAATAATAATCCAGTTTTAAAATGTTAAAAGACAATAAGAGACAGAGTAGCGCTACGAAAACAGCATTATACGGAAACGAAAGACAAAATACATCTTAATGTAAACAACTAATAGAAGCAGTGGTAAATAATATTATTCTTATTTCCATTTCATCATTCAAATCAGAGTTTCAAAATAAAGAGTAAAAATTCAAGTACTCAGAATTATCTTCCTTGTTACAGTGACCGGAAAGAAAAATAACCAATATTGCTAAAATTTAAATATGTGATATTAACAAAAAATTTAATAACTGATTAAGTACACAACCTGTTCACACTGTCTAAGCAAGAAGACATATGAGAAAATATTGTATCATTTATTACTTCTCCCTCCAGTAGAAAATTTTGTCCACTTGTTTCAGTCTGTCTTGTGTTACAGGATATTGTAATATGCACAACACTTTAGGTGTGTGTTATAATTAGGGCTCAGATTTTCATTACCTAAAACCTAAATAATGCGCAAAAAAGTACTATATTTTACTTTGTATATTATTACATTTACCAGTATGAAGATAAGATAATGTGATCTTTTTCACATTCACCTTTTAAATTCCGCTTTCGAGCCATGAGTCACAATACGACTATATACAAAGAACATACCCTGTAAAATTTCAAACAAAAACATTTTGTATTGTCAGCCTTAAAAGCCTTGTAATAGGTAAACCAGTCATTTTTATAACCCACATGACAATTCAAATGGAAACGGAAATAAATTCCGTGATAAACATTCAATTCTTTTTGAAAGTGTGAAAATATAACGAGTGGCTATTTACTTATCTATATAAAGCAGTGATTCTGTAAGAAATGTGTCAATTAGGAGAATGTTGGACGAATTAGGAAGCATAATGCAAACAAAAGCTATTTCTGTTGTTCCGTCTTGCAGATACGTACAATGATTAGCGACGAACTCTTTTAGTACTTTAAAGTAAAGCTGAGTAAGAAGTTTGAACCAAGACGAGTTATTCCTACAGAACATTTGAGCAGCTAACAAACTCACCTTTTGCAGAGTATTTCTTAGCCACACACCAACTGGGAAAAGAAATTAGCTTTCTCACTTTGTTATTATTTGAACAGTGTATTCATGTTACTAAAACATTCTCCTGATATATCGGAACTGCAAATATTGCTTTACTCACACTGTTTTTATAGTGCACTTTCTCATATTTTAAGCCCGAAGATGGCGAATATGAAGGAGCAACGGAACCCCTACAGGTGTTTGATAGTACGGACAAACACCGCTTGCCGTTAACTTA
>CM060950.1:261168917-261226417 GCA_030765055.1 Mantis religiosa | reverse complement strand
AACCTGATTATGGGGAGGATTAAACAACGGCTAGCGCCGTATTACATTATCATTACATTTAGTTATTAATTTAGAGAGCATTATTTAGAGCACTTCATTATTTGAAATCTTACGCCAATATTTCTGTTTCAGACACCTCAAATCGTATATCCTCTAGGGAAAAAGTAAACAGCACTAGCCATAAAGGTACATAGTATATAACAAAAACATCATAACTTGAAATGTCCTCAAAGTGAAAAAAAATGGTTCCTACACGTTTAGAAGTTAAGTTACCTTATACATTATGTTACCTCATGGCCAATAATAGTGTGTGTCAGAAAAATAGCAGTTTCAGAAAACTAAAATGCAGCTGTGCCTTTATACGTGTCAAATATCGAAGTGAACCTTGCCAATGCGAAAATGATAAAACAAACAAAGAAGCAAACAAATACTTTATATGTACGTGCACCTGAAAATTGAGTTATTGAAGGATTAACTATGAATTGCATTGAACTTTTGTCCGCTCCTGTTTTGTTTGTTGTAGGGCATCAATATAGACGAAATTGTGTTACTGAACGAACAGACCGATATGCACTACTTGTATGGCTTTGAGCTGGGAATGCATCACGAGCACGTCAAGCTTTAACCAAAATGTCGGTACCTCGAAAGGAATGAACATTCTTACGAATTCACCAATGCCTGAGAGAGGGAGAGAGGGAGAGAGAGCGAGAGAGGGAGGGAGAGGGTCATTTTCGGAGTGTTTCGGATATTGAGAGACCAACAGAGGTACGAAGCATAAACCGTGAACAAATTTTTCGTGATATGGAGCCAAATCCATGAGATATCGCAAGGCGTATTGCAGTAAGGGGAAGTGCAAAGCCGCAGGACGATCTATAAATTTGGGGTGAATATCCTCTGTATCCCTATCACCTTCAGGAGATATAACAATTAAATATGGTGTACTCTTTAGTCAAGAAGAACTTTCTGCCATTGCTCTCATAGAATTGTTCGAGAATTTCTTAGTCTGCACCTTGTATTGCGACGGTATATTCAGTTTACACAACTATCGTAACTTTGCCTATGAAAATTCTCGTGAAGTACGGCAGGACAGACATTAACAGGGGTTCTGTCTAAACGTCTCACTTTATTCGTTCCTATTTCTTTCGTTCGCGGCTGAATCCAAAGACGCATATATAATTTCTCAGAAATCAGTTGCATTATTTAATTGGAAATGTGTCTCAGAACATCATTCAACGAATTACTCGATGATGCGTCAGTTCATTTCAGTCGGATACTGTAGAATTTTTTGAGTGATAAATTTTCGCATAGATGGATCGATCGAGCATGATTCATTACATGGCCTGATCGATCTCTTGATTTGATTCCATGAGTTTGTTTCTTTAGAGGCATTATGCTTCTTGCTTTATGCAACTCCCCGTACAAAGTATAAAGACTGCGTTAGAGGTAAATATGAAGCACTCCCAAATTTGCAACAAAGTATGCGACCGCATGGAATACACCAGATCGTAGATCGATAAGAAGGAAGCCGCTCTGAGTCATTTTTGTAGCCTTGAGTATTATGTTGCAAAACACAAATGTAGGAATTTTGAAAACCTTGTTCATTTGAACGTCTTTACTGCTTTGTTAGTGTAGCATACTTTTGAGACGCCTTCCTAGTTTCATATGGAGAACTAGAAGAATTACTTATTGCAGTGCAACCGTTCATGTGGAAGAGCAGTTCAGGAACGACAGTGTGAACCTTCAGATCGCTGGTTAGAAATTTTTTCTCTGTATCTTGAGCATATAAACCTGTAATTTGTTGCTTAACTATACACGTAGAAATAAAATAGTTCCAGAAAGATGGACAGATAATATTACCTAACGATTTGCTTATTGCTATTGCTATTATTGTGATTATTATGATTATTATGATAATTATATTATCATTATAATTATTATCATTATTATTACTATTACTATGAAGATGATTATGATGATTAGTATTATAATTATAATTATTATAATTATTAATATAGTTATTATTATTATAATTATTAATATGATTATTATTATTATTACTATTATTATTACTATTATTATTACTATTATTATTATTACTATTATTCTTACTATTATTATTATTATTATAATTATTATTATTATTATTATTATTATTATTATTATTATTATTATTATTATTATTATTATTATTATTATTATTATTATTATTATTATTATTATTATTATTATTATTATTATTATTATTATTATTATTATTATTATTATTATTATTATTATTATTATTATTATTATTATTATTATTATTATTATTATTATTATTATTATTATTATTATTATTATTATTATTATTATTATTATTATTATTATTATTATTATTATTATTATTATTATTATTATTATTATTATTATTATTATTATTATTATTATTATTATTATTATTATTATTATTATTATTATTATTATTATTATTATTATTATTATTATTATTATCATTATGATTATTATTATCATTATGATTATTATTATCATTATCATTATCATTATCATTATCATTATCATTATCATTATCATTATCATTATCATTATCATTATCATTATCATTATCATTATCATTATCATTATCATTATCATTATCATTATCATTATTATTATTATTATTATTATTATTATTATTATTATTATTATTATTATTATTATTATTATTATTATTTATTATCAAGAGTACAGTAGCAGTACTTTCCGAGGAGCATGAAATTATTTGTTATTCATTCTCTATTTGCAGCCTGCTGTGGAATATGATGAAACTACCCCAAATCAATCTCATTATGGAAATGAAGAAGATGAATATCGTTATGAAATATTTCCGAAAGAAACTTATCGTTATACAAATACTACTACGGAACTTCGAAATCATCAAGGGAGTACCTGTAGTGGGTCTAAATGTGTTAGAATACTGCTAAGGCAAGAGCTGACTAAATAATATGCTTCAATTTTAATTCATATACCTCAAATACTATTTAACTCATTCCCTTACACTGGTTTTGAAAGCATAAGGGCTTTTCAACACAAAGGTTGCTCTGTTGGTTTTCACGATGAACTTACAACCTCTGTATTAACAATCCAATTACAGCATCCTACTTAAACTTAGTCAACTCTTCCACAAAAAGGCACCTAAATGAAAAGCCTTGCCTTTTCCCAAAAATTCTTCACGGGTGAGGGTCAGATATGTATAACACGCTAAGTAAAAATTAATTAACACATTACTCAGCCTTCTCTTTTGTACAGAGTTGTGGGTGAGCGAGAGAGAAAGAGAGATAGAGAGGGAGGGGGAGAGAGAGAAATGTTGTTTTAATCCTACTCAAGTACTGCAAGTAATCTTGCCTCAACTAAAAGGAAATGGGTTGCATCCTCTAACCCTTCCATTAAAGTTTCGAGTGTTATTATTTTTGTTCAGAGAACCCTCGGCAAGGATACTGTACGTCGCTCGAAATTGCACGAAGCAAATAGTACATTAACAGCACTTGTTAACTCTCATATAACCTTCCATTACAAGTGAGGGGACCTTCACTTCGGTTGCAAATCAATGGTGGTATCCCACTGGGAAAGAAACCCTTTCCTACAAGAGCAGCCTGAAATAAAAAAGCAGCAGTAGCTTTCTATTACAACGAAGAAAACGGTATTCTATGAAGAATGTAAATTTATAACCTACTATGAAATACTGAGTGCATGGAACTTTTCTAGAAGTGCGAAGCTTTATCGGATGAGTCAAGGAAAATGAATACCTACCAGAAATGTATCTGATATAAAAACTACTTTAAAGCACTGTTCTCAGATTTGAGGAAAGGCAAGAATTACAACAATTTCCCAAGGAAAGATGACTATCGTTAGTTTCCGGTGAAGGCCGCGAAATCTTGGTCGTACTTGCCAACGTTTCGCTCATCATTTCGTGAGCTTCTTCTGGGCTCTTGTCCGATCTCTGCGTTGCTGTTGTTCAGATCGGACAAGGGCTCAGAAGAAGCTCAGGAAATGATGAGCTAAACGTTCGCAAGTACGACCAAGATGACGTAGACGTCATCGGAAGTTAAAGATACTCGTCAAAACACAGGCCACAGGCAAAGTTCTAAATATCACTACAACATTTATTTCTAATATTAACTGAGATTTTCGAAATGGAAACCTTGGTTTGAAATATTCCAGTAGTGTCAATGGTTTTAGCTTATAATTTTTATACTTTACTCGTGCACAAAAATAGGTATCACACTCCTCAGAAGGTAGGATACCAAAATTTCCCTGTAAATACGTGTATTGAGATTCCCTGGATTAAACAAAGTATATGTAGAATAACGTCTGTGTGTGTGTGTGCGTGGGTGCTTGCGTGCGTAATATGTAACTCCTAAATGAATAGTCAGTTAAACGCCAACTATGAATTTACTCTAGCGATATAATACAACCATTTTCATGAAAATTCTTCCACTTCAAACTATCTTTATATTGAAAAGTTTTCGATATTTGCTATTTTTAGAAGATATTTGCATACGTTTCAGATACTTTCACGATAAATAAAACCTGTAGATTGAATAGCCTCTAATATCCCCTTATATTGACTATAACTGGTATACTGCAGAATATATAGTCTTATTACAAAAATATAGATCTTGTTATGGTTTATATTTTATGTCAAAATTAATTTGTGTGTGAGTGTGTGTCTGTGTGTGTGTGTGTATGTGTGTGTGTGTGTGTGTGTGTGTGTGTGTGTGTGTGTGTGTGTGTGTGTGTGTGTGTGTGTGTGTAGGTAACCCTTTCTAAGATATTGCTTAATGTTGGGTTAATTTTCTATAATTTTACTCTGAACAAATGCAAGTTCTCCTCCCTCTTCTCGTCATATAATTAAAGCTCAAGTTAAAGGCAATCACATAACGATCAGCTCCTCAGCAGTGTTGTATTACTTCATCCCCTTTGAACCTACGGGGAAATATCTAGTAAAACCATTTCTGTACATAACTTTATCAATTAACATGAAGCAGATAGTAGAATAAGTTTTCTTAAGAACAGCATGTTAACCGAGTGAGATGGCTCAAGTGGTTTCTTCTGTGGCCCGAATTCGTGAGGAGCTGCTTCGATTCTCGTGGCCGTCAGGGACCCATGGGTTTTTCGGGGGGTTGCCAGCTTCCCAGGCGAATGTTGGGCAGGTTTAATTAATCTCCCGAAATTCCTGTGCCTCCATTTCATATTATCTCTCATCTGGTCGTCTCTTTTAGAGTAGAAATATCGGCGGGAGTCTCGGCGCTGCATGTCCGGATAATACACTCTGAGTGAACCGGTTGCTGGGACCACTTCCGAAACACAGTAGGGAGGAATGTCCGTTGTCCCGGCCTACCGGAGTAGGTTTCCAAGTAAAATGTATTGACCGTGCCTATCGTGGATCCTTGGAATGACAGCCTTTTGTCTCCTCCTTCCTACCGGAACATAGGTACAATATATCAAGGTTGGTCGCAGTCTGGAATCCACTCCGCAGTAATCATATCTCTAAGAATAGTATGTTGGAGGACTGGTGCATGCGTGGGGAAACTCGTGTGAATGTAAACCATCAGATGAATTGTGTTACATATTTTCATTTATCCTTAGTAAAACACGGAAATATTTTATAGTTTGCTTGCGATTAAAGCTACAGTTTTTACTTTAAACTTGTTCTGACTTGGAAACTGTGCGTGATGCACTGCGCTTCAAAAGAAAAATGTAAGGTATAAAAATACCTGCAGTAATGCAGCAACTACCTTGATGGACGCTTTTGAAGACATTTCTGTTGTGGTGCAACTTTCACCTACTCTCTCAAACGCGGAATTTACTCACCCATATGAATGAAAGCGTGGACATTTGTAATGAGAAATAATAGAAGAGGGTTCTATGGGCTTTCACTGTATTCGACGACAGATATCAACTATTTATATATGCTGTAATAGGTGCATATCAATAGACTATAATAAGAGAGAAGAGTAATTGGAGCTGTCAAAAACAGTAAAGATGCTCTTTTCTATGCGTATTTGACTTTCTGCTTCTCACACCTCCAGCTTCTCATTACCTCTCACAGAGGTCCTTTATCAGAGGGCTCAAGTACTACAGTATGTAAACACTGTGATGCTATACTTCAGTGTTCTTATTGTGGACGTACTAAATCCACATAGGAGAACCTGCAACTCCACTTTTTCCCTTTTCTTTCTTATACAGGGTTAAGCCACTTTGCGAGCAAGTTAAGCCTCTCACTAGACAATTCAAAAGAACCTACCAGCTCGCGCTCTAAATCTCTGCCAGGAAGTGTTACAAATGGACACTTGAAGTTTCCTTTGCTTTAGCGCCGCTCTCCTGTAAGTCTAGAGGGTTAACCTGACATAATTATGCTATTTAACGCTTTGCTGCGGGGGTTCTTAGTTTCCTTTGTGCGTAGCCTTCGGCATTAAAGCGTTGGTTCAGAAGTGGGGTATCTAAGCACCGGTCTCCAATCGGCCGGCCATACATATATGCCGTCGTTAAAACAGAGATATTGATTCATTGATTCTTCGTTACACGCTCGCTTTAGGATGCTCTGTAGCCGATTTTCCCTTTGAAAATAAAATGATGCTCCTGTGTTTTCAAAGTATATGCTAAACTAGTTTTACAAGTACATCCTGGCCGTCGACTTTCCGAGAAAAGATGTGCAGTACTCACATGATATTTCTCCCTACGGCGTCAACAAATATGTTCTTCTATCTGCTTCAAATCTTCATATTAATGGAAGTAAACGAAACTCTTTTCAGAACTGAAGAGTATGCAATGGCTCTGAAGTTCTATCCTTTATTGGGGGTTTGGGGATAACAGTAACGACTTCCCCTTTCAGAAGCGTCTAAGGATTGCAAAATTCAAACTAATAGCAATGAATACCTCGAAAATGATAACTTTATACAGGTGATATGCTCGTATCGAAATTGTTCTTCCTATTGTAAGTCTTACTTAGTAGAGAAAGTAAGAACTAGTCACGCCATGAATTTACATATTCAAATTAACAAGTAATAATTATTTACATGATCGTAATTAGCTTAGAACTGCTGTCTATTCATATTCTTTGTTCCTATTCCCCTTCCAGTAGTGGTAGTTATGTGCCTTGCAGGTATATCGAAGTGCTCCATCAGCAGTTATCCTTTCGTGCATTGGCCGCCTCTATGGAGTATGTGGTAGAGTTTTGCCGCATTTGCAAGAAGTTCTGAATTCGAATGATGGTCAGGATTAGTTGTCTTAATAAAGCATTTTCGGGGATTTCCCTGTTCTGAAGATGAATCCGGATACCTCTAAGATCTAAGAACGCTGGGCTCATATGAGCATTATTTCACTATTTCATTCATCGTTCCATGTGGCTTGACGTTGGAGGATTTAAACGTTTTAAACAAGAATATCCCTTCGTGTATTAAAATTCAGCAGAACGCTACAGTGCAGTTCCAGTTAAACGCATGGCATTGGCGTGAGCAAATATTGTTCCCTTCCGAGCAACAAGAGGCATATTTCAGGCTTGAATTAGCATGTTAAGGCATTATAAATACCACATTAAGGTAAGTGTAATATAAATAACAGCTTATAAAGACGAGAGGGAAATATATATGTGTGTGTGTGTGTTTATGTATGTGAGTATAAAATACTGTAACATCTGAGTTGATAAAAGTTACAGCGAACTAATGTTTTCACTACTTGGAATGCCGTTTAGATCTTCCTAAACACAAACCAACGGTAAATAACGGGACGAAGGCTTAGGGTGGTTAAGTGCACTCACCCCTTACAGAGAGATATAAGCAGGTAAAAGGAACTGGGAAACAAAGGCAGTGGTCCTCACTCACTCGGGACGACTCGGTGTTTACTCGACTCGACTGGACTCACTCACTGGACACCGGACTCTCAACATGGGGAAGAAGAAGAAAGATGAGGTTCACCGTAATAATTCTCGACCAACGGTTGAGGAGCCGGAAACGCCGGAAAATTCACCCACGAGCTCAAGGGCCTCTACACCAACTCACCGAACGCTGCAGGAAGCTCCTACGGTGCAGCTGAATTTCTCATTGGAAATTTTGGCCAACTCCTCAGGCAGATCATCAGCAAAAAAAGAAAAAAGAACACGCAAGACTCATCTCTACAGTTACTCAGAAGATCACATCACTACAAGAACAAGTCTCCGAACTCACCAAGACCACTTCTGTGCACCAGAAACTACTTAACAAGATAAAATCCAACACCGGAACTAACTCAACCACTCAGAAGGAGATGCTACAGTTACTGGATACAATATGACAGAAAGAAGTCGATCTACAGCTTGCTCTCACAAACTCATCGTTCGACACCGAATCATTTCAAAAGGAGTTCACCTAATTGCACAGTATCGTTGATCTATTCAAAACAGCCAAAGAAGCCGGCTAATGGACTCCACATCAGACACACACCAACGACCTCGACAACGCTATGCGTCCATGCCCTCCCAAGCACCCCTGGTGCACAATAATTACAATTGAATAAATAAATATTCTTCCAACAATCTTTTATCCTTCCGTTTAACCTTACCAAATCCGCGTCACTACGCTGGCTATGGTCAGGGACTTGTGTCGTGGTCCATAACCAGGAAAACCAACAGAACCTACGCACTCAACATGTGCAGTTAATATTAAGCGTAACTAACGGAGGTACAGCAGCGGGACACCTCTATTCTCCTGAACTTCCCTCGATTCTCCTCAACTTCTCTTGTTACATCTTTTTCTTTCCCTCCTCCTTTCCTCTTCTCTTTCTTGCTAAAAATTATAGAAAGGCAGTAGGCAGTCTCAGAGCAAAATCCAAGGTGCATGAACGTGTAAAGAAATTCATGGTGCGTCAGTAGTGGAAACATTTTCATCGGGGACACTGTAATGAATGGTGTAAAAATTTGCATAAACTCTAAATAGTCTACAATTTATTGGTATTGTCTCTCGTCACACTGTCCTGAGATCTCCATGTCCAACATGCTCTACCTAAACAATAGCAGATGAGCAGCCGTGGACATAGGGGAGAAAAATCTCAGCACTAATGAATCAACCTATCAAACATCAGCAACCACAAAAGCAATCAATGAGATTTGCAAATTCCCTACGGTTGCCGCAAAATTAACAAACGACCGTGGAAGCGCTGCAAAGAATGGCGACCAACTTGGGGCATGAAGGAATATAGAGACAATAATAATGTTTATGAATTAGTACGAGAAGAAATAAGAGAGCAGAGCAGACAAAGACGCCTGGGAAACGCCAACTCGAACGAGAAAGGAGTGGATCCTGCATCATAGATGACCTTCATTTTATCACCTCTCATCAGCAACAGGGTACACGGAATAAACTTGAGGAAGAACGTGGCAGAGCTTTCAGAGCAACTGCACACATAAATCGAGGACCTGTGACCATCATTTCTATGGGACGGAGTAAAAGGACAAAAAGAACAGGTTAGATCTAAACAAAACGAAATTCTAAAGTGTTTGTTATTCAGTACTTTTATTTTCTATATTTTATTAAGGAATAGGAAGATAATTTGTAGAAAAATGTCATATGTAAAAATGTCAACAGTAGAATCAGTAGATGTCAATACACCGCCAACAGAAATAGATATGAAACAAGAGCAGGCAGCTAACACAGATGTAGTGTTGAGTATGAATTAACCAGGAAATTGTCAAGTAGAAACTTAAGATTCACAGCCGGTAGTCAAACAATCGAAGGGTGAACTCCATGCACTGATAGATATGATTAAATCAATAAATGAGAAATTAGAAAAGCAAGGTGAAACGATGGATCAGAAATTAGAGAAAGGAAATGAAATCAATAGCTGAGAAATGAGAAAAACAGGCTGAAGAAAGTAGGCAAGAAGAAAAAAAATTCGGGATGAAGTCGAAGAAGAAATACAATGGACAGTGTGTTAATTAAATAACAGAATTTATAAGGTAGAAACGAGTGTAGAACAGATTTCAAAAGAAAATCAGGATAAGCTTAAGGATAAGTGAAATTTGTAAGGAAATGTCCGTCCGAGAGGATAGATTATTAGAACAAACAGTATAGAGCTTAACAGAGATTGTACAGGTTAACACTAGAAGGATCGACGAGTATGGTCTACTGAGACTGACCAACCCATCATTTTGACGGGTGCAGTTTTATTTGCGCTTTTTAAAATAGTAAACAGATTTGAATGCATACCAGTTTATTTATTATTATTTATACAGTTTACCAATTGAAGTTGAAACCACGGGTTTCCTAGAGAAGAATGTAAGAAATGGATGACAAAACCATATAAATTATTGATAAGCAATTGGTAATAAGTGATATATGAAGCGAAGTCAAAAAGAAATATTGTAATGCGAATAACGTGCAAATGAAATAAATATAGGGAAAAAGTTGCTTTAAGCTGAATGGGCAGACGAGACCGGATACAACAGGACAATAGAATCCCAAAATTCCTTCTCCAGCATGGGGCCATACACAATAATGAGGTTTAAGGGAAATATGTAGAGGCAGGATACAGTAGCGTTATGACGCTAAGGGGTTATACAACTTAACGGGATGGACCCGTGACTGCTGCACAGTTGAAGGTGAATGGGAATGACCAATAAGGTAAAATCGTAGAAATAAACTACCCCAATAAAACGTAGCGTAAACCACGTGATAGGCAAGAAATAGAGAACAAATGACAAAAAATCTAGGAAGAATCCGAGAGTAGGGCGAAGTGAGAAGCCTCATTCGGTTGGTTACGACGAAAGGGAGAAGATGTGTTAGTTTAATATCTTATGGCGTGGTAATAGTGGAGCTAGATTTCAAAAGTGGTGGGATTAAATATCCTCAAATAGATAAGGCGACGCAACGAGAGTGAGAGCAAGTGAGAAAAGCCGAGCAATCACACAAGTAAGACCTGTGGGAATAAACAATCTACAGGAAATTGAAGCAGTACTTTTCATTGGCTGCTGATAATTGCTAGACCCTGAGAGAGTACTCTTGTTCACCGACACGTAATCCTTAACCATCCTGCCATACCACACCAAAAGGCCACTCTAAGAGAAATACCATAGTACCGTATATAATTTTACTTTTGTCTGGAGAATTACATGGTAAAATTAACATTTTAAGCCTAAAAATTAATTCAAATGTAGCCAAATGTGTGAAATGGAGAACTTCCCTTAGCAAACACACGTGTTTCAATATAACATTTTGAATACCACATTATATGATAGAAAAAACACCTATAAACCTGACTATGCTCATTCAAAGCCACCTACAGCATCGTAGCACCTAACACACGTGTATTCAGTCTTGCTTAAACATGGTCCACAGATATACTTGCTGCACTTTTTACATAAATGCTTGCTGCCATTCTTCCTTCTGCATCCGCCCATTTGGCAGATTTTCCAAATGTTGCCCTGCTGAGATACTGTGTTAGGAAGTGTATTTGTACCCTTGTAGATTTATATGCTGAAGGCAACTCTTCTGCTAAGTTGTATATGAACTGACGTCTGCTTACTTTTTCAACTGCTCCTTCCTTATAGAGTACCCATTCATTAATAGCTGCCAAGGCCAACGCATTGGAAAAAGCACGTGCATAGGCTACCTTCTGCACCCATATTTCACTGTGTACAGTCAAGCCATTTGATCGACGACGTCAACGCCGTACTTGGATTTATTGTAGTACACCACTCATTCTGGTAGTTTTCATGTTGTTTATTTAAAGTAATTTTGTTATGCATTGAACTCAAAAGAGGCACATTTTTGTTCTTTTTCCCCTGATAGCATGTCAGAGTTATGTCACCTGATTTTTAAAGTGCAGTTGTGTGCAAAGGTACTGTGGAACATTTTGCTGATTGAGGGAATTCCGTTCTATATTTCTTTATTGTACCCACAAATCTTCTGCTTTTACGCTTCAAACTTTCTGCAAGGCATTTCACTATGGCAAAATCGTCACATGCAACATTTCTTCCTGCAAAAGCAAAGGGCTCTATAAGACGCATTATAACATGCTCTGCAAGAGGGACACCTGTGGGGCATTTGTTGTATTTTCCCAGGAGAGGAATACCATTCACCAGATACTTTAAATTTGCATTAAGTGCAAGCCAAACCTTTATTCCAAATTTGCCCGTTTTATTGTTCATTTATTGAATGAAAGAGCATCTAGCCTTGTGAGGAGAAAATTGTTCATCCAGTGACATTTTCACCTGCAATGTAACACTGCAAGGAATTGCCAATAAAAGGATTCCAGACAGGAGTAGCAACTGCAAAGCGATCTGAACTTAGTCTTCGAGAACGTGTGCCCTTGTCATCAAATAGCATAAATCGCAAAATTTCAGTAAATTTGTTCTGCTCATTGTGTTCCTGAAAATTGGTGGACCCAGGTATTCGACCATAGCAACTTCAGCGGAAAGATTTTGCTCCAGCACCTCGTACATACATAAGTTGTAGCACGAATTACGCCGCTTGGAAATTAAGCTTTCTTACTCATCGACAAAGGGTCTGCAGAGCGCCATAAAACAATCGGGAAGGAAAACAACAGATGTGGACAGATCCGAAGGCTATTGTTCACACTTCCGTACCCGTCAAAATGACGGATGGCTGTCTTTCTAGTAAGAGCTGTATGTACCAGTTTTAGAAAGATCCCAAATGCTTAATTCTTTGGGGACGTGTTTACCATAAATATTTATTAAAATTCGTAGAACATGGGAAATGCAGAAAAAAACATAAGCAAGAAATAGGTCTTCCAAAACAGTGTATCCGTCAAAATGATGTGTACGGTCCTTCTAGTTTTAAAAAATGTATAACAAAATGACAAATTATGAAATTCAAAAATCTTGAGACAGGGATGAGAGTTAAAGGATCTAATTGAAAAAAACTAATGATTATTTTTAGCTTGTGCATGTAAGCTTCAGTAGTGATATGTCTAGTTTAGATAAGAAAAGAGAACAACAAAAATAAAATGAGCAAATCTAGGACCAGAAGTTAAATTCTGCTAATCAAGAAATTTTGAAGGAATTAGAAGATGAGGTAAAGATTATAAATAATACATTGGAATTTGAGATCAGTAAACAGGATTCACCTCTCGTAATTCTCAGAAATAAAAACTGAAAGCTCAAGTTTTAAGCTTAATATGTTACATGAGCCATTATATCAAACCATACAAGTGTTCATACTAGGCCATCAGTATCCAACGCAGACACTTACAACAATGTAACTGATGGCAATATTATATTGACAGAACCAGTTCCACAAACTTATCACAGCTAAGTGCTAAATGACTTGTCATTACACATTTTTTCTCAGTTAAATGAAGACAGCCCTGTATGCTCCATAGAACAACTACAAGAATACTTAAAAGTGAAAAATGTACCGTATGCACTTAAAATGATAATAGTTTGTAGATGTCTAGACAATCATACTTTAAATTGGGTTCAATATAAATGGGGCCTGAAACGTAACTTCTATCGATTCCAAAATCTCTTCTTGAACCGGTTTCGGAATGCAGGTAAACAGCATAAACAACGTGCAATGCTTAGTTGCGGACAGTATTCTAACAGAGAAAACATGAGTATGGTAGACTATATTCTACATCAATCTAAATATACCAAACACCTCACTCCTAATGTTTCAGAGGAGGACTTCTTCAGTTTGACAACCAATAATTTTCCTCTTAGAATACAAGGGTAGCCTTTTGATAGCAAAACCCGAGGAAATAATAGAAATTGTTGATTTGGTGCATGCTCTAGAAAATTGGACGGGAGAAATGTATCAGCCTAGAAATCAGTTCTACCAGGGACCAAATGTTAGACAAAACCACCATCAGTCACATGAAAGCTATGGTTACCGAGGTAATTATATAAATAATAACTCTGAAAGAAAAAGATATCAAAAGATATCGAAATAATCCCGACAGATATGACCTAGACGAGCTCGCAGGGAAACAATCAATTTCGTTAAGGTAGAACAATAATCGCCGTTCAGAAAGCAGCAACGTGGGCGTAACCAGAACAATTATTATCGAGGAAGATATAGTCGAGAATGGAGGAATGAAAACGTGGGATATCGGTTCGAGGATGAAACTTGAAACAGAGGCCGGAGACAATATTTTTACTTTAGAGGGAATAGAGGTCTTAAAGGCAAGGAACCCAGCAAGAAGTAACTGTAACTCCTATTCAAAATGGCTGGCCATAAATATATGAAAACCGGTAGCAGGGAAACTGAACTGTGACGTAATGGACAAGGATTACAGAGGCGTCACAAAAGAGACCTCAATATTCCAGTAAGGAAAGCTATTGTTACTGGTGAAATTATAGTTAACAAAATGAGAAAGTCTACTTTGATACCCCATATATTTAAGTTAAATTGCATAATGAAGAATACATAGTTGGTGTTGACTCCGGTGCATTAGCCAGACTGTGTTCACAGAAGTTATATCTTCATTTGATAAAGAAAAGCAGGGAAATAATGAGCCCACCAACAAAATTTAGTAAGCAGAATATCCATTGTACGATCGGCATAATTAATAAAATACAATGGTTGCTACCAGTTGAGATGACAAATGCGTGTTTTGAAACAATATTTCTAGTAATTAAGAGGCTAAACGATAATGCGATACTTGGCTGTGATTTTCTGGATGATAATAGAGCTAAAATAGATTTTGAAAATAAAGATCTTGTTATATGTAGAGATAAGGATCAAATGTGTATAAAGTTTGATGAAGAAAGGAGGTGTCCTGCAGAAAGGGCGACGGAAGAAAGAGAATTAGCAGAATGCGAGCTGTTTGTCCAGCAAACGTTTATTGACAAAACCCAAGAGGTAATTACTCTCTCGTGTGGCAACGTGAGGAACAATGCTGTTCACCACGCGTAAAATCTGCCTCTGAGATGGAGACAACCTCACTCATTACAGGTGGGACAGCAAGGGAAACGCATAGTGACAAATTACCATTAATGCACTTCATGTGCCGAAGCCCACAGTCTGAATGTACAGAAGAAAAATCACTAAAGGTTTCAAAGACACAGGGATTGTGCAGTTTTTTGTTCGAGGTATAGACCGCAATGGAACACAGCAGAAAGATCGATAAAATATATTGGGATATTTTTGAGAATTCTTTGCAATACTTGCCAATAGTTTCCATACATTCCACAGATTGAGAGAATTTTGAATGAAGCGCCAATTCCAGCGATCGGTTTTAAGCCAATGGAAATCATGGAGGAAAGATAATCGATACAGGTTCCCAACCTGTAAAAGTAAAAGAGAACATTGAAATAGAAGCAGAGGAGATATGCAAGATCGTGGCTGAAAAAATCAAGAGGAGAGCAATCAAAAGGAAATTAAAATATAATTTAAACAAGAAAGTAATCGATTGGAAGATTCAAGAGGGTGATCTAGTCTTATTAAGAAATAAAGCACTTTCAAGTAAAATTAAGAAGGAAACCCAGAGATTGATGTTATATTTTAAATGTCCATATAATGTCAGCATTTTTTTCAACAGACACTATAGAAATCACGGATGAAAAATGTAGTAGAATTCTGGGAAGATTCTATAAGGAATTACTGAAGAAGTATCAAACACCACGAAACCTGTCAGAAGCAGAAAACGAAACAAAACGAAAGAAAGAAAGGTGTGGGAAACTAAAATAGCAGTCATGAGGTACATCTGTGATAATAGTATCGAAAAAAAAAAACGAATTGACAGTATCTGTTATATAAAAGCATTATAAGAAATTTGTAAGAAATTTAATAGGAAATCTAGAGCAAGAAAACTAATATGTGACAATAATTGTTTAAATTCTAGTTTTCTGAAGTGTAATTTTTTGACAGACGTTCTTGTTATGCTAACATGTTAGTCAGTGTTGAATACGATACACAGTGAATATATTGATCATTTCAGGACTCTTAATCAGCTTTTCGGACCAATGAAGCATAACTAAAAATGAAGAACTTCTTTAGAGTAAACGTATGATGAGGAAGATTAAAAAACAAACAAAATTTTACAAACCGTGTAATAAAATTAATTGTATGTCTTATACTGGCATATGAAGCATTATTTATAAGTTCCTCATTAAGATAAATGTAATATAAATAATAACTTATAAAGACGAGAGGATATATATATATATGTAAATGTAATATGTGAATATATTTATATTTAAATGTAATATGCGAATGTAAAATGCTCTAACATTTGAGTTGGTGAATATTCCTCCGAACAAATGTTTTCACTACTTGGACTGCTCTAAGACCTCTCATAATACAAACCTAACTATAAATAACGGGACGAAGGCTTAGGGTGGTTCAATGCACTCACCCCTTACAGAGAGATATAAGCAAATAAATGGAACTGGGAAGCAAACGCCAGTCTCAGTACGAAATCCAAGGTGTATGAGCGTGTAAAGAAATTCACGGTGCGTCAGTAGTGGAAACATTTTCATAGGGGACACAATAATGAATGGTGTAAGTATTCCAATAAAATGCAATTATTCTACAATTTATTGTTATTGTCTCCCTTCACACTGCCCTGAGATCTCCATATCCAACAAGCTCTAACTAAACAATAGCAGATGAGCAGCCGTAGACACGATCGGTGAAGAATCCCAGCCTTACTGAATCAACCTATCAAACATCAACAACCACAAAAGCAATCGATGAGATTTGCAAATTACCTTTGGTTGCCGCAAAATTAACAAGCGACAGTGCAATGTGTAGTCCGTTGTAATAGACCGAAGCAGTGTAAACAACCGTAACAAAATCTTAGAAGATTTTCCACTTAGGTTACAGAGTCCTTAATTCCGAGAGAATAAGCTCGTATTTTAGACACACAACTAAATAAACTTTTATTTAACTTGGAAATTAATTGTTCTTTCACACTGGCCTTGTGTAGGCTAAATTGTGGAAACGTAGAGTCAGACTGAAAAATTCAATGCCATAGCCGGGATTTGAACCACGGATCTTCTGGTTTCCGTCCAGCCGCACTACCATTGTGCTACTATGGCCAACGTGCCGATATGACATTAAATTCTCCAACTGACTCGTATTTTCCCGGTAAACCACTTAGGAGTTCTCATAAACACATAAGACAGCTACCTTAATGGCGACTTACTACATGTAAGTACTTTAAGGCCCAGGCTTTATAGTTAACTACTATTAGGTCAATTATTGGAAATTAATTGGTTCAAATCCCGGCTATGGCATTGAAATTTTTCATTCTGACTCTACGTTTCCACAATTTAGCCTACACACGGCCAGTGTGAAAGAATAATTAATTTCCAAAATAAGTATGTGTTCATCGAATACCTAAGTACAACAAAGGGTTGCGTGGAAGTCATAGCGAATAGTTCTGTTTTCATCCCCAAGACCTAAATAATAATCTACGGCGTAACAGGCCCAAGTGAGCCAGAGCCAACCAACGTCACTGCCGGCCTCATGCCCACATACCAAAGCAGAGGTGGGTGATCATCCAACGGATACGGGGTGGATATTTCGTCAGCATCACGCAGGTTTACATAAGCAGTTCCTACCTATCGATATCCTAGATGCTGAAAATATTTCATAACTACACTTAACTCTAATGGCTGTATAACAGGAATTACAGAACTAAGTTTTGGAGTATGTTGTATTTCTCTAAACAGTGTCACGCATACCCAGCCGGAAAGTTGGCTTTCTTGACCAGGATTCGCTACCTATCGTAGCTCCTCAAATTCCTCATAATGTTGAGCAGGCACTGCCTTATTACCGGGACTTAAATTTCTCACCCCCAAAGTTGGAATTGAACCCGTACTCATTCTGCACCAGGGAACCAAAGCACAACGCCCTAGCCCACGGCACAGGACTCACGAAGGCTTTGGTAAACTTTCTGATTCTGTCACCTATGGCTGAAAATTGCAGAAAAATTATACGATTTAAGTTAAAGTGAAAGGGAAAATTGAATGTTTTCAGTTGTTATATTGGATATTTGCTTATTTTCTTTCATTATTTATTTTGTCTTTGCTTTTGTTGTATATAGATGAGGCCATTTTAACGCGTAGTATTAATTTGTGTAGGAAAATAAAATATGTATAATATATCCCTGCAAATGCTGTTAAATGTTAAATTCAAATATCCAGATTTACGTAAGCAGTTCCTACCTATGGGTATCCAGATGGAAAGAATATTTCAAAACTAAAATTTTTTTAATAGCAGGAGAACAGGAATTACAGAAACAAGTTTTGGGGTATGTTCTATTTCATTCAACATTGCCACTGATGTATCACCTGGTACGATTTAAGTTAATTTTGAATACAGTATTTCTATTATTTAGTTTTATATCAAAAGTTCCCTTTCTTCAGTTTTATGCTTTAGCCTATTACAGTTTTATTTTGTTTTTCTCTGTATTGCTTTAATCCAGAGATGTCCAACCATATGCAAAGGAGGGGAGGACGAACTGCCCCCTCCTCTCCGTCAAGTTATGATATAGTTATGGGACTCGAAAACAAACGTCTCTAATGCATGGTTTCCTGAATGAGTGAAGGCAGGCGAAGTGAAGTGACAAGGTGACTTCATTAAATCATATGAGTGAACTTTGGACACACTACTTTTATGTATGCTAACTTTAATTGTACTACTCCTAACATTCTGTACTCATTCTTGCACAAATTATTCTTACAAATACTTATTATTTTATCTATTTCGTAACATTTGAGATAATAGATCATTCTTAATAGATTGGTAGAATTAAATATTTCGTAGTAGGAACTTCAGGATAATCCAGTAAACTTCGACAATCAGAGCTTTAAAGAACTAGTCACTACTTTATGTGTTTGAAATTCCATTCTCTTTGCATGACCTTCACAAAAAAATCTCCATTTGAAATAAGTACCAATTATGGAAAATTTAAACTTTTCAAGTTAGACTACATTTCACAAAAACGATTTCGAAAAAAATATGGGCTTTAACGAGATCTATATTTTTGAGTAGCAACTCCCTAACTGTAAATGGTTTTCTGGAATGCCGAAGATAATATTATCAGTTATTCACAGTAAATTTAAGATACACACTTCATTTGTCTTTAAAATATCTTAAACTTTTGTTAATTTAATCATAATCGTTAGACATATCTTAGAGAAAATCTTAATTTTTTAACGTTTTAATAAAGGGATTGTTTTTTAATTTTAGCATCGCATCTGCAGAGCTTAAATACCAAGTTTGTTATTTAACCTAATTTCCGTATTTGGGTCATGATGCTGATAGACCCACACACATACAGAACTTTTTCTAAAATGCTTTTCCGAGATTCAGAGCTTAATATACCCTGGGAAATGTGGATTTCAAATATTTGGATTAACGTGGTATTTCATACCAAAACTTATTTTAAGAATGGAGAAAGTAAAACTGGGCCTTTTATTTTATGTACTTTTTGCACTACTTATTCTTCATTAATAAATCTGATATCGTTCGGTGTGAGCTATCTATATAATAATATCAGGTTGCTTTGTGTAGTACTATAATTATTATTTTGGAAGTGCAATGTTTGCTTTTATCGATTAGTTTTGTTTCTTTGAGACAATGTAATAGTAACTCCATTAACTATAATGTTCTGTAAGGTCTGTTGAATTGATCAACATTCCCTGTAGGCGCTATTAAGGATACACACCCCAAAGATTCATCTAATTTAACTTGAAACATGACTTACTTAGCATTGGCCCTCCATGTGACAAGCGAGGGGTGACAAATTTCGTAAAAACATTGACACTACTATCCGCGGCAGCCTACTCCCCGTCAGTCAGAGACAGGTGGTCCAACCAGTGCAAGGCTTGCTTTTCATTGAAAGAAACATATGGTAATAGTGAAATGTGGCATCAAAACCGATTTGTATGACATCATTAAGAGAAACTAAAATACGTTCACATGGTATCCAATAGACTCCATAGCTGAATTAAATGAACCTTACTCACATGTGTATCCTTATGATACGAATGCTATCGAGCTAATATGGGCAAAAATCAAAGCAGGTATATCGAAATATAATGTGACATTCAAAGAACGAGATGTGAGATCTTCCGCAATGCAGCAATGAAAGTTACTCCACAAAGTTGGAAAGCTGCCTGTGACATGTGAAGGGATAGAAGAAATGTACTGGGAAAAATACGGATTAATTGATTATATGTTGGACAGTTTAATCTTAAATTTCGAAGAAACAGACTCAATCATACGGTGAGAGAATGTATAATCCAGCATGCGATAACAATGGAGCTGAGGAAAATAGGAGTTTGCCTGCACCTCCAAAAACCTCTAATGCACGGTATATGTATACCGCCATCTATCAGTTTAGTGTTTAGAATGATGCCCTTGAAAGTATTAATGGGATAACTACAGATAATATCATGAAGAATCAATCGCAACTTCGCATGTGGGATTAGGCAGTTTTGGGTTACCTCACGCAGCGCGGGCAATAGTGTGCGCTCATTCCCTGTTTTCATGATAATCCAGGCAAATTGTAGTTTACGGAATAATCATAGAAGAAATGAACGACTGAGGTAAGATTCTCTTTCGCGATTATCAATTTCAATCCTTAGCAGTAATTGGGAGGACCAATAGCATACTATGCTCTAAGTGTTAGGTGCTTGCCAATCTAGTTCCTAATGCTTTTCTCCGCGATGTATATGTTAGCGCAATATTCCCATCATCAGAAAAGAAACTCCTCCTGATGGTATAGTGATAACAGTTAAACAAAAAATAGTTGTAGAAAGGTATAATCAGAGTGAAAACCTTAATGTCATGACGCAAAATTTGAAGTACGGTAACTGTGTCACTCCTCTGACCAAGTGATCAAACATGGCTACATGCCGACACAATATTCCACAACTGACACATATTTTCCCGGTGAGCTGTGAAGTGCTACCAAATTAATTTTTTGTTGCATACTTACTGTGAAAAGGGAAGTCACAGCACTCCACCAAAAAGTCTATGTGGATATTTCATCGAAAATAAATTAGCGTGTTTTGGGATCCTCTAAACTGTAAAAGGCATTTTTAGGAGACGTTCCATGTGTATATAGCTGTCTCTGTATCGGTCATAAAATGTATAGCTAGAACAGGCTTTACTTGTTATTAAATGCTTTTTACTGATGATAAAGGCGAAACATGTTTTACAATATATTAGGAAATACTTGGACTATCTATGTGTCTCACACCAAATGCAGAAAAAAACTTGTAATGTTTTCACAAATGTTTACGTTTTCGCAGATTTTCCAAAGTACTTTATTTGCACGTAAATACAAATACTGGAAATTTTATAATCTTAGTTATTGATGAAAAAGGTAATGAGAGTACGATTTGGTTTTTAGTGCCACCCTAACTGATCTCAAAATCTGTTACCAATGTGGATTTACAATAGATGATGTTTAAAACACTTCCTGCATTTCACAGTGAAACAAAATATATGTTAATATGTTATATTGAATTCTGTAGCATTTAAAAATGTATAACAGAATAGTAATGCAACAATGTCTTTGGTTCTGTTGACATCTAAGGCTAATAACCAGGTTATTATATTTTGTGAGATATCATCCCCCGTTTAACATAAACTGCAAAGTGTGCAGCGCACTATACGAACGGCTACTATAAGAATTACACGTTTATGTTCTTTCTCACTTTTTGGCGAAATTACTACCTGGCTTTTTATTACTGTGACATGAAACCTTTACTAGTAAAACACACTTATGAGCATTGCTGAATAAAGAAATACTATTCAAATGTAAATACTGAGTTGAATGTCTTCCAAAGATGTAACACGAAATTGGATTGAGGAATCACAGGACCACTTGTTAGGGAGGGGAAATAAAAATTAAAGGTATAATGAATATAGCAAAAAGAATTTTATTTGAATAGAAATACATTTCATTTGAAACATTTA
Organism: Mantis religiosa; assembly: GCA_030765055.1. Lineage (NCBI taxonomy): Eukaryota > Metazoa > Arthropoda > Insecta > Mantodea > Mantidae > Mantis > Mantis religiosa. The sequence goes on along the minus strand of CM060950.1, from coordinate 261,204,509 downwards.
TCAAAACGGCCAAAATCCATAGTTTTCATTTAATCGATTTAACTTTTATCATTGAGTGGTCTAAAATCAATGTAATTTAGCCTCCAAATTTTATTTAATACTTTTATTAGTTCTTTCAAAAATATGCATTGCTTAGATAACATGATTTTTGTATGCTAGAAAATATGTCCAGATCAACTTTGGCACTTTTTGTGACAAATAATTTTAATTTTACACTAAGATTACTTTAAATAAGCTAGAAAAGTAAGTATACTCATTTCTGTATGTCAAGCAGTTTTGTAAAAAAAATATATAGGCGTGAATATATTAGATTGTCTTGAAAATGTGGGCAATTTTGAGATAAAAAGTTTAATAATAAAAAATTGTTTAATCTACAGCTGTTAAAATATTAAGGTTTATTAACCATTTATTTGGGAATATCTGTGCAAACCTTCAAAGAAATTTATTGAGAATTACAGTCCCTAGAACATTTTGAAGTTAAAAACTGTTAACCTTTCAGATAGAATTATGTTATTTTTCTAGTTGTAAAATACCTCAACACTTAATGAAGGTACCTCAGATACTTTGTTAGCTTATTTTTCATACAATTTGGTTATTTTTCTCTCTTCTCCAATGATTCTTCTGTTTATAATAATTTTACCGAAACAACTACTGCATTTCTGGCCGTAATTTCTGTAAATTAGGACAAAATCGTCCATTCTTAACATTTTTGCTATAAATGATTAAAACGCTTGACTCTGGTTCTGTTAGATAACACACGACAGAGATGTTTCTGTGCCTTACATGAAAGATCGGCTTTTTATCGCTCTTTACGAAAATGATATTTTTTTAACACCCAGAGTTTTTACGTAATATCTAAAGTTTCCTATTTTTAAATGTCCTGCATAATATATACTGCAGTATAACGTAGAAGTATTCAACACGCTCAACTGTGAAAGGATCGAAGTTTCACGAGCTGTTTAACAGTGCACAAAAGCATCACGTTTATTTGGGTATAAATTGGAAGTGAAATTTGTGTGCTTCAATGTTACCATGTTATTTCAGATCAGCCTCATAATGGCGACTTCATCAAAAAGAACTTGTGTAAATGAACCACGGCTTTGTGACCCTCAAAAGCACTTATTTGTGAACAAATCATACCTATCTTATTTCGGTGTCACGTTAAGCATTTTTGTCACGCATAGTTTGTCAAACGTTTGTTGCAGGTTCGAGAAAACGGACACAATGCAAGAAGAAATCTTATCATTAGGGATGCCAGTGCTATTGAGAGAACACAAAAATCGCCAAGATAATGCTATTTTTTATGTTCAATGTTGGCGGGCATAATAAGAACAGTATTAAAGCAGTTAATTGTCTAAACCCAAAATCGGCCGTGAGACCCATACCGCATGGTCTACCCACTACTTGAGAATCTTAAACAGCATAATTATTAGGTGAAACTTCAGACGTTGATTATACCTCCACAATCAAAACGTAAAACAGAGTAGTTTCCATGAGAAGAATTGAATGACCTGCTAAGAGATGTAGGTATATGAAAAGAAGAAGCACAACCTTTATTATTTCGATTAAAGGAAAACCTATTTGCTCATATGGGCCACAACATTCTACTGGTTTCAATAAAGAGACAGCATGTTCTATTACACTATAGAAGGCCCTCCGGTTTATTTCAACACATTGAAGTTGTGTTATCAACAAATGGTGTTAAAACAGCAGAATGAATGAAGGCTATTTAAGATCCTAACAAAAGAATCCTCAAGTCTGTACTTCTACAACAAATTCCAAATTTAGGATGATTTTATTCACATCCCTACATACTGATGAGAAACATCGCATAAGGCTGCTGTTATTGCTGATTTTAACAACACGAAGCTGATAATCTTGAATCAGTTCCAAGTCAGTTCTTCTGTGCAGTAGAATAGCATTTTATGGTACCATGTATAAAATAACATGTAGGATCAACTTTGTTGGTTTATCTGGTTTAGTCTCTAAATCTTACATCAGTAAGGTCAAGAACATCTGGAGATAGTAGCGATCAATGTACTCGCCTTGTGTTGTGGGTTAAAAGTATTAGCTTAAACCTACAGGTAGTCATCGTCACTATTGTTTTCATCACTTAATTTATTGAGAATTTATTCCCGGGAGGCTAACATGGATCTTTCCCATGATGTGATGTAATCACTGGGAAATATTTTCTTAAAAGTAATCAAACTCAACGCGTCTTCGGCAAGATACTTCCATGTTTCAAGTTACATCGTCAATGTGTTTAACAACTTTTCCACCTTAGTACTCAGGAATGGGATTATGCAAACAAACCAGAGATTAATGTCACCCACACAATTGCAAAAGTGAAATGTAACATCCTTCTGAGTAAGCAGTGACCTACAATGTTTCACTTTCAAACCCATTTCTTACCTTTGAATCGCGAAACATATGCACTCAGTTCACGCATGAAGACTAAATATAATTAGCCATTTTGCAAGGCAGATTGAAATGGTTATGCAAACATCCGCAAAATTCTCCACTTACGTCATGGTAATTACGTATACAATTACGTACATATACATATATATATATATCAATGGGGTATATATACCCCATTAATTTCTAGAAGACAGCAAATTCCCCGTAAACTGACTAGGAAGATGACCATCTCAATGCTCAACAGTGGTAGACTAACAAACACAATAGCTCATAGGAAATTTGCTTGATACGATGCTATATAGGAGTTTCTTAGGTAAGAAGAGCTCATACGGCAAGAAGAGTGAATACATTCAAAGCCTATGCAGATGGGATATGTTAATATCAGAATCCTTTCGACAGTCTTGAATCTGGGCATAGTAATTCCTGCAGTAGCATGCCGTCTGCATGTTTCTTTAAGATTTTTTTTTTCACTTTTGCAGGCAGCTTCTTCCATGTTGTCCTTCAAAATACGTAAATCAACTTTCACATGTGCAAATATTTCCATGATGGCCAATAACTTGATGAGTAAGTACTCTGAGTTCTTATAAAGACTTAGTGATATCGATAAGTGGCATCATTTATTGTAGTTAGGAAACTTTTGATCCCCACAAGAAACACACCATGCCTTTGAGGCAAGCCGAAATCGCTTAGTGTTATACTGCTGAAATTCCCAGTATTTGGAATATCGTCCAAATCTGTAAGAAAGTTGTAAGTGAAGGAGTAGTTCTGTTGAATATTCCTGTATTTACTAACACGTTGAAATTTCTTCTTCAAAAAATCTGCGAGCACGACGTATATGAAACGTTTTTCAACATCGTAGTTCTGAGCACCTATGCACGTTTTCTTAGCTGCAAGAGATAGTGGTAGGAGAAAATGCTGATCACTGAAAACGAATGATAATTTTTATACGTATTTAAACCGTCCAGCAGCTAGTGCGGCCCGAGAGCTCCGGTAATGAGAGGTTCTCCCATATCACCACAAATTTCTTGAATATAGTTTCCAAGACAGCGTCACTTTATAAATTCATTTCTTGACTTGAAGGCTTTATGGATGAAATCACGAACAGCATTTCGGAATAACATCTCTATCCGTGTAGCTTGAAATATCCATAGATTTCCTAGGATGTACCTAGAACCTGGGATGTAGAACATTGGATGCAATTTGACATGATTCGATTTTGAATAGTCGTCACCTATTCTAGTAAGCTAATTTTATCCGGTGTTTGCATTGTTCATTTTATTACAGCTACAATTCTTTCGCATCCTTTTTATGTACGGGCATTTCTCTTCGACGTTGAGGGCCGTAAGCTAACCACCATGCGTATATTAAAAATTGACCATGCATATAACACATCATATCGCTTTTAGTGCCAATTCCTCATTTGGCACTATCCACATTTCCTACAACCACAGCTTACCATCTGACCAGATTTATAATCTAAAGGTGTAAACTTGTGGCCGAGAATGTGAGATTAGTTTAGAAGGCTAGGCTAGTAGCATATGCATTACAAGATACAGCTAGCTGTACTCAGATGCTACTAACAGAAAGCTTGGGAAAACATGAAATGTGAAAACCTAAAGGAATCACAGAAAAATGTCAAATCGATGAGAACATTAAGTTATAGGAAACATAGAGCTCTATACAACAAGTGAAAATATATCTAAAATAAAGCCACACAAATAAACTTGAAAATAGCTTCTGATTCAATAAAACCAGTCAAAATACTGATAAACCGTCCCAAATATTGCTTCAGACACAATAAATACCTCTAATAGAGTACTAATGTATCAACAGAGCCAGATGATGTGGTTAAATATACATAAAGTGTGTAAGAAAACTGTGGAGCTATTAGTAATATGTTCCGAGAATTTCTTAAAGCGTACAGGCTAGGGTATAAAATATGATAGAAAATATATATAAAATCTTTGGAAAACATTTATAAATAGCAGAGAAATCCCTTAGTTTAGATCTAGGGGTAGAGACATTACGTTAGGCTTTGTTAGGTTAGGTGAGAAGAGGATAGAGTTAATGATTAAAAGAGGAGAGAAACTATCTAAAATGATTGAAAAACAACCCAAACATGACAAATAAAGAGGTTTGACTTTTAAAAAATACAGATAAAATCCGTTAAATAAAACAACACAAATCCTGTAAAATTTCTCCATTTAACCTACTTGCATATTCATGAAGATTAAAAAACATACAAACACTACTTAAAGCTGTCCTTTTAATGAAACATTATTCAAATCCTCCAATTTTATCAGAAAGTGACTCAAACGAAGTTGACTGAGGTGTTTGACATGGAAATTTAAATTTATAGCTTGAATTTTCTAGGAGAAGTCCAGAGGTAAATGACAAGAGAGCCAGAATCCTTTTTTGTACGAAAAATGTATATGTTGTTATACCACGGAATTTATGGAATTGCACTTTCATTCTGGAGTAATCCTTTTCCGAGTTATTCTTTGTTATTTGCGTAAAGTCTCAGAAACCTCTGATTTATGAACTATAAATTCACTATTAGTCCTGCGCCGTGGCGTAGTGGGCTAAGGCATCCTACTCTGATTCCTTGCTATGGAATGCGGCCCGGGTTCGATCTCACCCTTGGGGTTGCGGATTTTAAGTCCCGAGTACAAGACCGGTGCCCACTCAGTATCGTGAGGAAAGTGAGGAGCTTACAATGAGTAAGCGGCTCTGGTCAACAAAGCCAACTTTCCGGCTGGGAGTGCCGAAATGTTCACCATATCTCCTCTCTGTATGGGTTGGATGATCGCCCACATCCAGCTGGCGTATGTTGGCGTGAGGCCGGTAGTCGAGTTGGCAGGCCTTGGCCCTCTATGGGCTGTCATGCCATGGGTTATTATTAAATTCGCTATTAGCTTTCTTCCTTTTTTATTCCTTCGAAGTGCAACTACCGCTTTGGTCCTATAATGAAATGTATAAATTTGTAATGAAAATGTGTCCGTATTAAAAAATAAGCAGATCGAAAAAGCTTTTGTAAATATACAATTAAAAGGATATTTATAGGAACTAGCTCTAGTATAATATATTTTTAAAATAACAGAAGCCTAATGGATAATTAAGGACTTCTTAAGAGGTGTAAACTTAAAACTGTGACCATGATCATGAGCTGTCTACCAAGCTTCTGACGAGATGTAAATCCATTGTTTAAACTTGTTCATGTTCCAAAAAGTGATTAAAATTCAAAAGAACAGTTACTGAGATAACTCCTGCTGTGAGATATTGACCATTTCTCTTAGACTTCCAGTTACCTATAAATATACAGAAATCAGCCTAAATAAATAGAAAACAGTAGCTTAAAATGTATGTACATTTTATTCATGTTAACATATGACATATACGATACTAATAAATATTATATATATATTGGAGAAATAAAACAAACACTTTTCCATAAAATAAAGTACCTAGTTTGGACAGAAAGGTTTGGTAAATACCTTTACGTTGTACGCTTGGAATATGCTGAAGCTTAATACAAAATTTGATATTCATCTGATGTATATTTCACAATTCCATTCAGGCATGCGAGACCTCGTTTTAAATTTTGTGCTTCAGAGAACCACAAAACGTATATTTTCTATGAAACAGAGATATAAACTGTTTATTGTAAATTTTTTTACTCATCATCCGTAATTGGTAAAGAATGTAAAACGGAACATAATTACATTCAGATGGTATTTTAAAAACCTTATGCAGAGAAGTAAATTATTGTGTTTATGTTATACCTGGTGTAGTTTTAAAAATTCTCCCTTTAGTAGCAGTGATACAACTTATAAACTACAACCACATGCTGCTGTGCCTTCTCCATGTAACACCTATTCTTAAACATTTCTGCACTTTTAATTTAGTTGCTGTGTGTCACGCCATGATAAGCCTTTTGTTTCCGCTCACACAACGGAAAAAGAAGCCTCATCTCACATTTTACTTCGCACCCTTAGGATATGCAGTAACCCTTTCCACGAAATTTATTTTCTCCTTCCTTTGCAACCTCAGACAATATTCCAGGTATGCATGGACTCACGGCGTCCCCTGTGTAAATGAGATTTAGCACAATACAGCGTTAGATATTGTTCTACAGTAAGTTGAGACAAAAAGTTGTTGGTCTGTTCACCGAAATAAATCCCAGGTTAACTAGCCCAAGTCAATCTTTAAGATAGTTAAATGCTAAGTAAAAAATAACCTAAGGTTAATCGTTGCATATTTTCTAGGATCCCAGAATTTCCAATTAAATGTAACAAATTTTATCATTGCATTAGTTATACTTGTTCCTTTGTTTATCGCTAATTTATTTTGAGTGTAGTGGTTCTTGTAAGACAATCTTATGCAGAAATTAAATAATGATTTTTGAGAAAAGATACTGAAACTATCATAAATCCAGAATATGATGTATGGAATTCGGCTTCATAGTGTTCACGAAAGTCTGGGAAGGATTTTCTTAAGTAGAAGGCCTTACTCGTACCCGAAACGGATTTCTTCAAACATTTTCTTTGCATTACTAAATGTGCAATAGTCAATATCTCACTCTGTTTTCATTTGTGAATCGGTGCACATTTTATAAAATCTGCAGTTTTAGATATATACTCTAAGTCCCTGGACATAGGGGAGGCTTTACATTTTATGGTCGTTGATGTTACAAGAACACTATTTGTTTCGCGTAAATACATAAACAGCCCTCTGCTTGCCACACGCAAACGAATTGTTACTTTAAGTTTTTCAGTCTGGATATCGGTGTATACAACTGTAGGTATCAAACTATACACAGAGTAGGTATCACTCCGCGCTTTCGCTTCGTGAACGCATTGTTGAGTTCAAGATATTCACAATGTCATTTTAGCACATTCTACATTAGGGCTGCATATCAAATAATACTTATTAAACTAAAAGTGCTAACTCAAGAACGAGTAGGAAGTGTTATGAAATATATTGTATAGGAAAAACATAAGATGTCATTCAGAGTCCTCGTCTAATAGCGAGACTCCTACCTCGTAATCAAAACAGTCAGCAGCATATTATTACATTCAAGCAAATGGTGAACAAATTCAAAACTTTCAACGATTTTAGGGATTTTTCAGCTTCTGTGTCATGTTCGCAACATAAACAATGCTGCATTAGCTCAAGGTTGTTTTAATTCCTGTTCCCAAGGGCTCTGATTTGAACTCGGCGGAGGGCAATGTTTTGCTTATCGGTGTAAAAATTAATAGCAAGACTTCCTTTGGAAGGAAAATAAAGCCGTAAAACAGTTATTTTCAATCAATGTTGCTTATTTAAACGAAGTTTGAATAGTAAAATTGTTTAAAATAACAGTACGAGATTAAAAATTGTTTGGTTGTCATGAAGTAACGAAGGAGAAATAAACAAGTTTAGAAAACATCCACCATTACACACGGATGTGTATCATTGGTGTATCCTCATGTTGTAAAATATTATTGTATGTGTTAAATCTGTGTTCTTTGATGTATCTAACACAAGGAGTTCATAAATCATTAAATTCGACAAGATTTTAAAATATTACCAGCATAATTATTTAAAACTCCTTACCATCTCCCAAAACTTCTTCATCCGTGACTACAAACTGAAGTGAGTTTAATGCTTCTACCGTCTAGCCGTGGTCAAATATATATCTACAGGGAGAATAGTCATCATCAAAACGCAAGTATATTATCATCAAATAGAATTGTTCAGCAAACGGCATAGCAACGAGGTGCTGAATTTACCGACTAGCCGGAGTCCGGTTACAGCCGGTGGTACCGTGTCATAGGGTTACAGAAAGAAAATTAGCATCAAGCCTGATAGAGAGTCCTCTGAATAAAATAACCAGTTTTTCAGGAACAACATAGATTGGGACGATAGAAACATAAGAGTTAGAGCGTCAATAAAATAAAATCACTGAACTCCGATAAAAAATGTAAACATAGAAATATCTACAATACCATGATAACCAATATACGATAAGTTATGTTAAAATGAATCTATTATTAAAATACTACCGCTGTTAATCACCCCGTTTTATTTGAACAAGTAAATTGTGACAATATGTGCATTACGAAAGAAGTATTTTCATTAGTTTGAAAGATGTACTGCGACATGTATGTATATTTGTATACGCAGGACTTCTTTTAGTTTGTATTAAGTAAATTTGCCGATATTTTTATGCTATATGAGTATTTGCTAATGAATGGGGTTTGATAATTGCACTAATTTGTAGCAGCTAAAAATGGATTTACTGCAAATTACGTTATACAATTGTCCCTCTTCTCCTTCTGTGCGCTTTTGATATTTCTATATGCAATGAACTGTAATTATGGCAATGAGTGGAAAATATAACAAACCTTTAAAAGTTTTGAACCATCTTTATTAATCCAATGATGTGTCAAATTTGACTTACATAAAAATAAAAACATAAATAAAACTTTGAATTAAAAATCTGAAGTATGTTACCTGGTTTTGAAAAGCATTCACATAAGCGCACCTCATATATTTAGGAGGAATACATTATTTGAGGTCATTCTTTGTAAGGCAGTTATGCATTTGGTGGTTACTATCAACATGTCAAGTAAAACCGAGAAAACTAAATCAATCTACTATACCTAGAACGGATTTTACATGCGAGAACAACCACCTGCGGTGCCGTATGTAGTAAAAGCGGGCGTTAAACACTCCACATTTAATTTCATGCGAGAATAGGAAGTAAAATCATAAGTACAGCATTTAGTATAGCGTTTACATGACTTTGTATACATATTTTTGGGAACTGGGATGAATCAACATTTTGTTTGTCAGATTATATTACAAGACGAATGTTTACTCTTTGGTGTATGACGTCATCGTTGCCAATGGCTACTTAAATCAGGATGGGCATGAACAGTTGACAAGAAGTTAGAGCGCAATAATTCCATAAATGATAACAAAGAGGTGCATAGGTATATTCAACGGTGCCCAAAGCACAAGTAGATGAGATACATTACACAAATAAAGTCAATTGATGGCGCCTTCCGTTTAGAGCATCCAAATGGTTAAAATCATGTAAACCTTCCTTAATCGAAATGAAATTATATTAACAGGTAACTTGCTTTTAGTTAAAAAGGGATTAAGTTGCTTTGTGGTTGATTTTTGCAAACCTTATTGTTCTGAAACGGAGGATATGACAGGGTAGGTCAAGAAATTTCTTTGGAGTGAGTATGGGGTAGTGGTGTGGAACTTAGTGGAAGGGGATGTCCGTGATAAATGTGTACCGTCAACTCGAGGGTTCAGTGAAATTTTCGCCTGTGGTTCTGTTTGTGATGGAGAAAGATCGGAAATGGAGCGAGGAGGTGTATTGAAATCTCACTATCCCCTGAATAAACCACAAATGCTGCATAAAGTTTGATTATGGTTCCTATCAGACTTGAATGAAATATAGGTATTCTTTGAAAGTTGCTTTTAGTAAAAAGGCCTAGTTGGTATATTTATACTCCTAACAGAAATTGACATTTTAAGGCTGAATGAAGTTTATGCAAACGTGATCTCATGGGATCCTAGAGTTTAAAAGCAACTGAAGATCATCACCAGGTGAGAAAAATGAGAAAAATACACGGTATTCAACAACAAAGAATTTATTTTTGGAGCTTTCACTTTTTAAGTTAAATTTATATACCGGAACAGTCATAAAAAAGAATAAAATTATATCTTTGGAACACTCGTGTTATTTTTCTACACTTGTAATGGCTATTATTACAAACCCTTATACATATATCCACTTCATGTTAATTTAAATAAGTATTTGCATAAATTACCCTATTTTTCATTTCATTGCATTGTTTCGAGGGGAATATGTTTATATGGGTACAGAGTAAGTTTTAATTTATATTCAAAATGGTATAAAGTTCTGGTCACATGATTTTAAATTCCAGTTCTCTTTACATTACCAACGCATAAAAGCAAATGACTTACTACTTGAGAGTGGAATAAGTATTGCGAAATTCAACCAAGGAATGCCCTGAACTGTATGGTAAAAATTATCGAAATGAATTGTGTATTTTAAAGAGGTCTTCTTTCTTGTGTATTCAGATTTTAATAGCTCTCACGGTTTACAACTATGCGAAAGTCATACAGATAGGAGAGGACCTCTTAAGACATTCCGAGGAAATTCAGGACAAGCATTTAACTTATCATACAACTTGTAAAATATACCATATTTTAATCAAAACGGTTGAGTCATCTTTGTTAAAATCAAAATTGTTGAGAAAACGTTCCCTGAAAGGAGAGCGTGGTGTGAGGAGATTTTCCTGAAAATTTTCATCTCGCAATTTTAAAAGTTTGTTATCTATGTAGCCGACCTATAACTTTTGAGTTTTGTTTTCCATAGGTGTATTGACACATGTTCACATACCGAGCATTTTATAAGAATGCTTTTCACTTTTCAGGATCTCAAAAATGTATTTTCAGTGAGATACTTACCAGAGAATATTTGAGTGGAATGCAATACCATGTTTTGCTACTGTGTTAGTGGTAGATAAAGAAAAATTTAAATTGAAGTGTGAAATATCTGAACAAACTCCAACCAACACCAAACTCAAACTCAGCAATGACGGAATTTCGATATTTTTTTATTTAGATTCTTAAGTCATGATTAGCTTCTTAAGATCCAAGATGCTATATGTAAGCTTTTGGTACATTTGTTTTTCTAGCGCCATCAGGATGTTCAAATAAATCCCATTTGGGTAACCTTCTATTTTCACGACTATGTTCAAATGCTCTCCGGATCACATGCTCCTTGCCATGATGAAAGCAAGTGGACTTCCCCTAGGTCATACCTCTTCTAGTAAGTTGCAGGTTGTGATGTTCCTTTAGCTTTCCTGCAAATATCACTTCACGTATTGCTTTTGACTTAGTGGTAGGAAAGTAATCTTAGTGTAGAAAAAATAACATTGACATTGCAAATCCAGAACAAAATCTCAGTAACAAACGCGAGGTTGAAAATCAGAATTAGGAGCTAGAGATATCGTATCACTCTATAGTGTAATATAATTTAATGGCAAAAAGGTTTGGTTTTCAATATTCACTGTTTTTTGCGTGCTATCATATTATATTCTTTATTTATCTCATCCCTCAATATCCTGATCTTCCTCTGAGGAACTATTTCAGGTTCCCATAAATTATTTACGCTCTCTATCCTCTTTCGTTACACAATAAAGCAGTAATGTTAGACAGTAATTTTAACAGAATTCTACTGTTTTCTTGCCCATTTCTCACAAATTTATTTAAAAAAAGCACAATACTTTTTCCAGCTTCAAAAGATTCATAGATAATGACAAATCAACGCTCATGCACATTCATTAATATTTCCAAAATGACTAATTATAAGTATTCGGCACAACGGAATGTTTACGTGCGCTCTAAATGTTTTCCTCAAAACGAATTAGTGAATAAATATGGTCATTCTTATACAAATAGCTTTGAGGTTTATGAAAACTTCACATGATAATTCATAGAGAGTTTAAGAATGCACACCTTATACTCCATGCGAATATATTCGTCAGAGGTGTTTTGATAAAAAAAGATAACGACATCCTGTTCATATAATGGGTAGCAGTAGTGTATCTCAGTGTATCTCCGTACGGGGTGCTCACATAGTGTCTTACTGTCACGTCACCTTTCCTTTACGTTGTTCTTTCACTCACTCACCCACTCACTCACTCACTCAAACGGATCTGTTTGTAATAATAGATTTTTCTTATATATATATATATATATATATATATATATATATATATATATATATATATATATATATATATATATATGTGTGTGTGTGTGTGTGTGTGTGTGTGTGTGTGTGTGTAGGGGTGAAACCTCAGTAAGATGCTGTATATACTGTCCATATTAAACGTTGCCTTGGTTTGGCAGGTGAAGAAATTTGGTGGTTTAAGATGTCCAAAGTGGCAGCCAACCCAGACTTCAGCGCTGGGAATCTTATATAAAAGTTAACGAATATTTCATGAACTACAAATGCTAAGGAAAACTATTTGCTACAAATGGTATACTTACCCTAATTATCTTCCAAGTGAAAGGGTAGAGCCAGACCGAAAATTTCAATGCCATAGCCGAGATTTGAACCACGGATCTTCTGGTTTCCGTCCAGCCGCACTAACCATTTGGGCTACTATGGCCAATGTGCCAACATGACATTAAATTCTTCAACTGACTCGTGTTTTTCCCGGTAAATCACAAACACATGAGACAACTACCTTAATGCCGACTTACTATACTGTAAGTACTTTAAGGCCCGGGCTTTATAGTTCGGATCACTATTAGGCACAATTAATGGAAATTAATTATTCTTTCACACTAGCCGTGTGTAGGACGCACTACGAAAAGGTAGAGCCAGACTAAAAAATTCAATGCCATAGCCGGGATTTGAACCACGGATCTTCTGGTTTCCGTCCAGCCGCTCTAACCATTTGGGCTGCTATGGCCAACGTGCCAACATGACTTTAAATTCAGGAGTGCAGAGTATTTCACTCGTATCTATATGCTAAGTTATGTAAGCCTCTATAAGTTTTGCCGGATTATGCCCGGTTCCTATTAGCACTATTACTACACCAAAGTTCCTCAGGCTGCAATAGAAACGATTATAACATGTTATACAGGGTTTCCCACCTATCTCTGCGACTTCAAATATCTCCGAAATGAAACAAAATATAAAAATGCCAAATGGCCAGTCATTGTACTCATATTAGGGGCTCACACAATGAGAAGGAACGCACAATCCATCAAAGTAAACAAATAACACCGCCAACAAGTTGAGTTTTTTTTAAATGCAAGATGTATGTTTATCGTTGTTAAGTGACTAATTGAGCTAAAATTAGAGATAAAACACTTGGTTCCGATTTTCAAAACTTATTTACTAACCACCTATAACCCTCAGAAGCTTCATTGTTTTGCATTACATCCGACTTTGAAAATGTGTCCACAAATCACCACTAGCATATTGTCCGATGAAGCCGTGTCACTTCAACAGATGTTCGAAGTGCCTTGCGTTTGCATCAGTACAGTTTTATAATCTGGTAACAATAGAGTGTTACACAGACTGCAGTGTTTCTACAGATATTGTCACACACGTCGCAGTAATACGATGTTGCATATCCTCTAATGTCGCTCGCGGTTCTTGATACACTCTAATTTTCACTGTGCCCAAGAGAAAGAAGCATAATGGTGTCAAGTCTGGGGATCGAGTTGGCCATCGCACAGGACCTCCCCGTCGTGTCGACTTATTTGAACACTTCGCATTCACAACGTCTCTGGAAACTTGTGCATAATGTGAGGGACATCCATCATGCTGGAACTGCAGTTATAGACGCGTTTCCATGTCGTCCTTGAGAAGGGGTAGAGTGTGTTGCAGAAATGATGCATACCGCTGGCCGTTTAATGTCCCCTGAGGAAAATAGGAACCTAAATTATGGTCACCAATGATACCACAACTAACACTAAAGTTCCACTGTCGCTGATGAGCAACTTGGCAAATTTAGCGGGGATTTTGCAGGAACCAGTAGTGCATGTTTCACTGATTTACATGAGCATGGTATGTAAATGAAGCTTCGTCCGTAAACAACGTATTACTTAGAAATGTTGGATTACCTTGAAATTACTGAAGTGCAAAACGACAGAATACAATGCGGGATTCAAAGTCATTCCCGTACAGTTCCGTTCAATGAGATATGGAACTGTTGATACCGATGCATTTGCAAAATTTTGCTTACACTACTGCGGCTTATTCCAGAACCTCGTGCAATCTGTCTTACACTCACCTCAGGATTGTGCGCTACAGCAGCCAGAACAGCAATTTCATTTCCAGTGCCAGCGCTGTCTTTGGAAGTTGTCGCTTTGTAGGAGCCCAGCTTCCTGTTTCTGTGAGTTTCGTGCAGATGTTAGCAATGGTACGAGGTGAAGAACACCGTCGATCTAGGTAGCGTTCAGCGTACAATAGCACATCTTCCGTTGCATTTCTGCAACATTCGCCGTAAATTAAAATAATATCCAGGTTTTCTTCGATACTGAAGGCCAGCATATCGACTAGATGACGGCAACTGTTACACGCCACACCAAACACGGCTGAATGTATCAATGCGGAAAGCAATATCCGAAACGTACGTGAATTACGTTACAGTGTGACAGCAGACTAGATCAGGAGACACCACTGAAGCTAGAACGTGCCGAGCTGGTATCGGTTTGTTTACAGCAGGCTACAGGCCAGTGCAAGCAACCCTTGCTTTGGGCACAGAAGTACATGTGTTGCATTACGTCAGAAACGGTGGCGCCATTGCCATTCGCTAACAGCCACGTATATCAGAACGTATGAGGTTTACAAACGTGAAACATAGTATGTTATCACTAATTGTAGTTCTAGTTTTCATTTTAATAGAATAAACATACAAGTTCCATTAAAAGAAATTGAACTTGATGTTGGAATTATTATTTGTTTACCTTTATGGATTCTGCATACCTTCTCATTGTGTGAGACCCTGGCATAGGTACATTCCCGGCCAGTTGGAATTTTCATAGTTTGTTTCATTTCGGAGATTGAGGTCGCAGAGTTAGGTGGGACATCCTGTAAATTGGTGACGCATGGAGCAGCAAGGAATGAACGAAAGTTTTGCCGAGGAAGGCAGTTTCTACCACCATCAGTATCTACATCCTCATTAGGATCCACCGGGAAACGCAAACTCCATCTATTGAGCACCTGTACATAAGCATATCATACAACATATATTTCACTTGTACGGTAGTGGAAGAAGCATATGTGTCAAGCTGAACATCGTACTTTGCTTATTGGCCATTTTCTCTTTCCATAAGATAGAAACAATCATTTTAAAACAGGGAGTGTGTAATATAAACTCATAGATTAATGAAGGCAAAGAAAAGGAATTGTTACATTTTATAATATGGGAATACCTACATCGTTAAGTAAACTAAGTAAGCTGCACATTTGAACCACCTTATTATTTATACTGTAAAGCCCTATAAAATTTTCTGTTTCTGCTGAGTGTGTTAACTAGTTAATAGATCTTCCAAGACATATAATACCTATTAATTTACTAAAGGAGTGCATTCTACTATTTATATTGTAAAACTGGTAATATTTCTAAGTTATACATCAGGAATAAGCCAAAGGTACCGTGCAGTGCAAGAGTTTGCCTTGATTCTATGATGTAGAGGAACAGAGCATAAAAGGATAAAGCATAAGAAATTACAGAGACTTTGGAGGGTCAAATAAATAGAAGTCATATTCTCATTCTTATGCAACACAGGCTACTAAACATATGTCAATACAATTATTTTTATGGATAAGTTACAACTTTACGTTTATAAGTGAATACGTAATGTCCATACACACATTGCATCTAGTGCACACATTTAAGAGTTCAAAGTAGAAGTGTCTCTTAGAGATATGTTTTCTGGCTAACTGGAAGTATCAGAACTGTACAAACTATTTAGTCGTAATTACAAGTCGTATTTAAACTGCTTTAAGAAAAAGAAAGAAAAACGGATGAGCCAAACGAAATAACCCATTAGAGTACTCCTGCCTGCTCTTTTTTTATTTTAAATTTACGTCTTCCAACGTTAAGTCATATCGGACGATGAATGGAATGGGTGAAATGATGCTCAAATGGGCCCAGGATCCGTAGAGCTTAGAGTTACCTGACATTCGTCTTTCAGGATAAGGGAAAACCCCGGAAAAACCTTACCCGGGTAGCTCACCCTGACCGAGATTCGAACTTGGGACCTCTTGAACATGAGGCAGACATGCTACCATTTACGCAACCGAGGCGGGCTCCTGCGTGCTCTGCGAACATTCATAAAACGTTTCTCAGGCTACCAGCCAGGTAAATGACGATGAACTAGCTGCCAAGCTTTCAAGAATCTGCGAACACGAGTTTTCATATAATTTTAATTCCATTACTTCCTCCCAATAATTAACTTCATGGCGACAGGTATCTATAATAAATCGCATTTACGTTAAGGACAATGCGTCTTTATTAACCTACAGACGTTGCTTAAGTGGTTACAGCATTTAGCGTTCTGTAAACTTTTCCTATACGGCTAATGTTAAAAAAACAAGTAAGCAAATAACCGCCGTTGTCGAAAATAGTCTGACAATAGCAGGTAATAGAGAAACACTTATTTTGTCTATTAATATATATTGTCAGTATATTGTATTAAAAGTTTAGATGAGAAAGTACAAGTTTATAATCTCTACAATAGACGGGTGTCATCAGGACCTCTGCCTCCAAAACTCCTTGTTTGCTATTGTTTCTCAGGCACTGGTGTATAACATTATGTGCGAATGTTAGGTATATTGTAACAAAGTGGGACATTTTCTGGAAGCTTTAAGGATGTTACGTTGGGAGTTCCAAATGAAGACAAACCAACATGTCCAATGGACATTTATTGTAGTTGTAAAGACTTAGTTCTTCTCTCTCCCGGAAAAAATTCTCTTTTTCATCTCTCTCTTTACAACAAAGTAAGTGTACGTGATGCTTCCGGGACACTCTGTTCCCTCCTGTAATGGACCGCATGAGCTGTCGGATGGCACCAGAGACAAGTCCGCTCAATCACTGTGACATCTCTAAACAACGTCCCTGATACGCTTGCAATGCTCCCTTGCGTTGTTAAGAGAGACACAAAGTTTGTACCTTATGGGTTTATACGCTTAGAAATGCTGGCCATGATTGTAAAGAGCCTCTGAATCAAAATACTGTTACTAATATGTTTTTCGTTTATATGTATTTATAATTCAGAGAGGTAACATGGAACAATTGAACTAAATAGGCCAAAATAAGTATACTCACATATTTATATATTTCATAGGTGAAATTCAGCTGCCCTAATACTAGGTAATATCAGACAGAGAAAAATTAAACGATTGAAATGCTGCTCACGTTATCCGGGGGTGAGACTATCTGATATTCATCTTCTGACGTCATCAAAAATGTCTCACCGCGAAGAGAGCTCAACTGTATAAATACAAATAGTATAGTTTTAGTAAATGAGTGAGTGAGAAAGAGAGGGGGAGAGAGATGGAGACTGAGAGATTGAATGAATCATTATATTATTGGTAGCGATTGGAATTTTATTTTGCAATTTTCCGTGAGAGGGAGAGGATATAATTAGTACATTATTCGCAGAGACCAAAAGTTTATGTTATATTAATTATTTGTGTTAAATGTTCATTAATATGTATATGAACATACTTAATGAAATATCACGCATTAAAACATCAAATAAACATAAAAATATCCGATCTTTGAACTAATATTACTTTCCTGATTAAACTACTCATGCATATGCTTAGTGCTGTTTCTATTTGATGGTAGTCGAGATAAATATTTGCAGAAATTACCATATTGAATATTTTCATTAAGGTGAAAACAAACATGGGAATACAAAAGCGTTTAAGGGATAGTCGAATGTTTTAAAACAGGTCGCTATTAGATGTTTTTGAATGTCTAGGAACTAAAAAAACACATGGATAACACTTACCATTTGAGAAATGCATAATTATTAGAAGTTTCAGAAGAATAAAAAGGAATGTTTCGCAAGAGGGTCCCTCCAAAAAGTATAAATAAAGGTAAGTGAAAACTAGTAGATAATAAATGAAGTATTTGGCCATGGTGTGTTTTATTTTGACTCACATTTCTTCTACTGTAAGATTTTGTCTATCTCTTAAGGGTTAGAGAGGTCACCCAGAATGCAAAGGACTTATAAGTAAATACCCAGAAAATTTAAGATATACGCTTCATTTTAATGAAAATATCTTAATCTATTATATTTTAATTAAAATATTTGATCGTGTTTGAGAAAATAAGTAATTAAGAAAAAATGTTGCAAGAAAACTGTAGTTTGTTTGGGGGATTTTGTTGAAAATGTTTGTATCCTTTACCCGGAGATACTGAACTTAACATCAGTTTTGATATTTACTGAGTTCTCCTTTTTGAGTTATGTTGTTCACACACACGCGCGTGGACATATCGACATACAGATAAACATGTGCACACACACACACGGACATGTTTCTAAACCTGCTGCTTCAAAACGCTATTTCCACTGAAACTCCGGTATCGAACTTCTGCGTGAAATTCAATAATTCCCCTACTTACTGTAAGTACGCAGTAGATAGACTACTGAAACCAAGATAGTATTATGCAGTTTCTTGGTGAATAAAGTAATTATGGATACACCAATATCCTATTGTTACTATCCTTACAAAGACAAGGTCTTCACCAAATGCAACACCCATATCGCAAAACAGAATGATCTCCATCATTAATTGGGTAAACTACACAAATACTTCCTGAACTAAATTTCTGAAGATTTATATAGTTTGAGATGCTTTCCTCTAACAATCTTAACAAAATTATAACCTTAATACTAAACTAAGTATATCCATCGGACTCTTAACTCAATTCAGAGAAGTTTCATAACGTGAGATAACGGTTACAACCAGATGAGGTTCGTAATAATCGGACATCTAAAAGTTTCCCCACTTATACTTGTAATACTAAGAAATTTCTCCTGAATTTGTCTGCATACCTGCCTAAATTTTACGGGTTGTTACCTATGTGTCGTAAATATAAGTTCTTTATTGTAAGCCTGAAAGTTTTGCTGGAATTCCCACGGATTATTAAGAATAATCTAACATAAATCAACCAAAACAAAAATGACC
Source organism: Mantis religiosa (assembly GCA_030765055.1). NCBI lineage: Eukaryota > Metazoa > Arthropoda > Insecta > Mantodea > Mantidae > Mantis > Mantis religiosa. The sequence goes on along the minus strand of CM060950.1, from coordinate 261,185,329 downwards.
TAAAGTATTTTCACTTTTGAGATTCAAATTGAACAAATATTAGTCCTTGCAGTTAAAACTAAATGATGCGACTACAATTCTTAATATGTGCATGAAACGTTGGTTTATGTGTATTAGCCCGAAGTAGAGATGGTGGAAATAACTTTGGATTACACTTTTAATTTGATGTCGAAATTGAAGTTCTTTATATGTCTTCAATTTTACAGCAATAGAAATTGCCTATAATAAGTGATACATTTACTAAAGACCATTTCTTACCAAATGCTTCTATAAACGGATGGAAAAGTTGATGCCCCTCTTTTGAGAAATAACAACTGATTCTTTAGATTTCGGTTATATGAGGAGGAATAGGTTTATTATGGAGGCTCCGTCAAACTAACCAGGTTGGCCCTCGCATATTTTTACGTTTCCTTATTGTAGGTCCTGCGCCGTGGGGTAATGGGCTAAGGCATCATGCCTTGTTTCAATATGGAACAGAATGTGGCCTGTATTCGATCCCACCCGGGATGCACATTTTAAGTCCCGGGTATAGGACCGGTGCCCACTCAGCACCGCGAGGAAATTGCGGAGCTTGCAATAGGTAAACGACCCTGGTCATGATAGCCAACTTTCCGGCTGGGGGTGTTGAGATACCATATCTTCTCTCCGTATCTGTTGGATGATCACCCACCTCTACCTTGCGTATGTGGGCGTGAGGCCGGTAGTCGGGTTGGTAGACCCTGGTCCGATATGAACTGTAGTGACATGGGGGAGGGTTTCCTTATTATAGGGAAATATATATTTTGAGGAACTCTGAACCCAAAGAAGAACTTTAAGAAAACAACTTGTGTGTGTGTGTGTGTGTGTGTGTGTGTGTGTGTGTGTGTGTGTGTGTGTGTGTTTGCGTGCGCGCGTGTGTTCAACATAAGTCAAACGCGAAGTCTGAAATATGATTAGGAAGCTTAGTACATATATAAGTTCAGCAGCCTCCAATGTTACGAACCGAAAAAAATCTCCATCTTAAACTAACATTTATTTACTTGAAAAGGCATTCGCTACTTTTTATTTTTCAAAAATGGATCTGGCGATCTGTTTTTGTTTTTGAATATGGACAGATAGACGCAATATTTTGGAGGAGCCCCTCAGCCGTTTAATATGTCACGCTTCTTTCGCAAGAGAGCAAAACAAGAGGGCAACCACTTAGAAATAATGTAGTTGCTACCCTACCGTACGCTTTATTTGATAAATTCTGGAGAATTGCATCACAGAATATTACGAGGCTGTGACTTATCAAACCAGCCTGTTGATTAAGTGAGATAAGTGAATTTGTAGTGTTTAACGCCTGCCTTCACTACATGCAGCACCACAGGCGGTGACACCGTTGATACGTCAGATGAAGATGGAGGACCGGAGAAATGAGATGGCTGGGGAAACCGGAGATGCCAGAGAAAATCGCCCCAGCACCGTTCTGTTCACCACAAATCTCATTTTGCGGTAGTCTCGGATCGAAACCGGCGCCTTGTTCAGTGCCAAGCGGTCTAACCACTCAGCCACGGCGCGGCCTGTTAAGTGAGATAGTTTGTACATTTGTGCTACTCTTCTCCGAATGAGTTTTGTGTCGGAGTAAGGCTGCCACTGCGAGAGGCTAGAGACACCTTGCCTTTGATTCCCCATCGAGTGAATAGGAGTTCAAATCGCGCGTATTTCATTACACCGCTGCATCGTGAAGAAAGTGCAGTGGCAAGAAAAACTGAACTAGTTCACGTTATTGAAGTAACAATGATAACTAACTGAAGTCACAGTAAAATTAGAACCAGACCAGGTATTAGGGACAAAAAAAAAAAAAAAAAAAAAAAAAAAAGCCGAGGCCCTGCCCAACGGCAGAGTCCTCGGCTCACCTTTATTTTAAACCTGGTATCTAATTATTAAAACCAGGTTAGTTATTACAAAGTTTTACAATTTTTATACAAAGTTTTATTTATTTTACAAATTAACTAAGAATATTTTGTGAGATTTCAGTTGATAATATACATTTGAAACACTAAATTAATAATTTTTCCTACACAAATTAAGTTCAAATCTAAGAGCACCTCTAATTAAATTAAACTTAATTCAAAAATCAAAAACGGATCTCCCGCAATTAAAACAAAAAGTTTTATCTTCTACTGAAAGAAACTAAAACTCAAAAACCTTACTTCAGGCAAAATCTCATGTAATATTCCTTAGTTAATTTTTACAAGAAATAAAAATTTAAACATTCGATTCAAAATAAAATAAATATCTATTGACTTATTAGCAAAAAACATATTTTCAATTACAAAATAAAGTTTAAATACTTGTTTATCTATAAGTAAAGTATGAATACTAAATTATAGCTCATATATTTTCTCTGTTTCTCTGGATATACTCTAATCTCTTTTCTTCTGAGACTCTATTGACTATAATACTAAAATGGCGTATAAGTCTCCTATTTCGGACTATTTCAGAAATAAATCTGTTTTGTAAAAATCTGTGTTCATGTAATATTTTCGGACTCCTTTCTGAGCACTCAAAAACTACATGTTCTGGAGTTTGTCTTTCTCCACATGTGCAAGTATCAAATTCTTTGAGTCCCATTCGGTATAAATAAACGCCATAAGGGCCATGTCCAGAAATATAATGTATCATGCCTCTATTGAATTCTAAGTATCTCAGTCTAAGTCTTTCATCAATTGATGGAAATATTTCAAATATTCTTCTACCCTTGTCTGACATGTTCCATCTATCTTGCCATATGTTATATATTCTTTCTGATATTTCAGTATTTTCATCATATTCTCCTTCTAGGAGTCTGCCTACATTTTCTAAATTGCCTTTCTTAAACCAATATCTAGCAGCTCTTCTGCGTATTTCCAAATCTAGAGGCAGAACCCCTAGGAGGACACATATGCCATCGCCAAGTGTAGTAGAAAATGCCCCAGATATCCTAATTAATATTTTCCTTTGTAAAGATAGGATTTTTCTTTTTGGAACTACTAAAAACAATCTATTGGCCCAAATACTTGCAGCGTAACCAGTGATGGAGGCGAGTATACTATTGTTATAAATTTTAATTATTTTGCTTGGTATTTTTGCTCCATATGAATTTAATCTTAAGATTTTGTTCATGAAAACCAAAGACCTATTATAAATTTCTTCAACATGTGAGTTAAACAGTAATTTCTCATCTAGTACTACACCCAGTAGTAGGTGTAGGGACAGTGAGAGATATTTCATACTTATCAAATTTCAACTCTTTATTCTTTCTTGTTCGAGTAAATGAAAGGAAAGCCGAATTTCAAAGCCGCCACAGAATGGTGACCTACATTTAAAAGTTGTAATTATCTCTTTAGCTTGTAGTATTCTTATTATAATTTACAATGAACTAGGTACATAAGTACTGAAGATTTAACTGTTATAACAAGGACTAGATATAGGAAAGCTCTGTAACAATAATCGTTTGAAGTGTGAGTGAAGAAAGTCTGGTCATTACGATAATTCCGGAGTTTTACATTGACTTTTGCCTTAAATTTATGTTTTTGCTCCCTCTCTCTGTTTAACTAGGGTCTCTATTTTTAATAATCCATATTTCTGAACTACGCGAAATGTTTGGAATGATCACATAATTTAGTTACTGCAGTTTTGTGCAGTGTTTTGCTAAGGTTTTACTGTTCTAGTTAAATGTTTCTATTTAGTTAGATTATGAAATAAAATAACTGTATTCATTTTAGAACGTAGAGTTATTTATGCTCTCGTAGCCGTCAATAAATTGGACATGTGTTACCATTTATGAGTAGGGGATGTAGAAGGGAGAGCAATGTTTGCGCCCTCAGACATGAATCGTGGGAGGAGACTGAGTGCTTGTTTTCTAGAAGTGGATAAACACCACACAAGAAAAAAAAAAAAAAAAGAACAGTGTGATTACTTTGGCAAAAGTTAAAAGTTGACCTTTGAAATTTGTAGCGCCGAGGTTCGTGGTGCTCATTAAAACAATTATTGCTGCTGCCTATGCTCACAACACCGTTAGCAAACAGCGTACGATATCCGTGAAGGGAGAGCGAGGGCCCGTAACAAGCATGCCTCAACTGTTTCCAATTTGCACTTACTTGCATGTTACCGCTTTTATAAACCGAAAGGATAAAAATATCCCCATCGTAGCGTTTCTCAAATATCATCGGTGATGTGAGAGATAAGCGTTTACCAAATGAGAAATAGCATTGTAACCGATACGGATGTCTCTGTGGCCCGCATTCTGGAGGTGGTAGGTTTGATTCCCATGGCCCATCTTCCTTATTCATAGGCTTATTGGGGCTTTCGCTAATAGGATCAAATCCGCATTCAAATGGTGATCTTTTTTCTCGGTCTTGAATATTTTTTTGATAGGTCGGTAGATGAAAATTTAAGGATAGGTAAAAACCCCAAATTTCATGTCCCTCCATTTAACTTCAGTTCTAATTTTACTTCTCCTTTCAACCTGGTTAACTGTTTCAGGGTTCCAGTGTCAGACTAAGTTTCGGTATACATACGAGGTGCATTGCTCTCCGTAAATCTTTACCCTCTGGATTGGTAGAGTCCCGCGCAGGAGGTAGTGGAGCCGGGTCTAGGAGCCGCCACCGAGAAGCTCAAATTTGTACTTGGAAACCCTACCCTATACTGTTGTCTCTCCTTAGTGGGACCACCCTTAGCATCCTTTCCTCCAGGGAGGTATCTTGTAAAAGGTGGCACAAAGGATTTCATAGAGACTGCTGATCCCCCTTCCCTCCCAGTTGGCCTTGGGTCATATTGTATAAATTAAGACAAAGTGGAGTACCGTGAGGTATATTTCATTCACTCCATATTTGCATTTTCTTTTTGGCACATGTTGTTGGTCGTTAACTGACTTCTCTGCAGTTACTCTTACGTCACCTGTTTGTAAATATCAAATTTTAGCGTTAGTCGAAATACTTTCTCGCAATAATGAAACAAACTGTTGGAATGTTATAACATTTTCCTTCAGCTGAAAAATGTTTTCTGAATTGTATTGTACAGTTCTGACTTCAAGAAGGCTGAATTGCACAATAGTCAATGGGACACTGTTGACAGTCCAACGCCCAGAATAAACTAAGCAGCTATCTATTCTCAGAGTAACAACAGACTACACAAACTCACTGATGCGTAAGGTTCAAGTCTATATTTGAATTCAATGGAAATAAGGGAGAAAGTTACTTGCCACAGAGGAAACAAATATTAATGACGAAGTCCTTTTCTTCTTGATAGAGCTAAAATTTACCAAATATAACAATTTACGTACTACAACATGCTCAAATAATAAAAAAATGGCCATACACACAATTTATGTATATATGTGTATGCTGAGTGTGTTTGTGTGCGTCTGTCTTAGATTACGGAATTTCAACTTTTCCTTAACAAGCGACTTATACCTATGTGTTTAATGAACATGTCAATCTTACCGAAGAATATAATACCCTCTATAATAAAACTTCTGGCTCTCGTCATTGCTATCCACTGCCTGTGGTGTCATATGGATGGTTAATGTTTTTAAACTTGTCGCTACACTTCCGCAATTGTCTGCAAGACGAAGTGGGCAAAATCCACTGTACCAATTAACTTCCGGCAGAACTTAGATTCGTTTATTTTCAAACTAATTTGCCTAATTAACAATGAAAGAAGCAGCAGTAGTGTGCAACTCACATAGAAGTTACTCCTGATTTTTCTAAGAGGGTAAGTAAAATATGCTGTTTAAAATGAATTTAAGAAGTGGTTTTCGATGTTTAAAAGTTAAGTTTGTCTTTTTTTCGCTGGTAACATTTATAAGTCGTGTTGTAACGGACCTATTAAAGGAAGTGGAAAGACGGTAGTAGTTAATGTCAACAGATTTTTTTGCAGATGAATGTGAATCCCTGAAAAACCGAGAACTAACAATATCGGTGCAGAGCATAATCGAAAGAACTGCTGAAGCTACATTTGTTATCTTCTTGCACGATTAAGCGAATTTTAAAGGAACAAAGTGAAGCACAATTGACAGCCTTGTAGAGATACCGGGTGGAAAAGGTATACATATAGAAAGGAAATAGTGGTATATATGAACCAACTCTAGTATTCGCCTAGCGACAGGGGAAATAAAAAGGAACACCAAAAACTCTAGGTCAGCAGAAGGTCAAAGTCGATTCTGAGACCTCACGAATGCGAGTCTCGCAATTAGGCTTGCAATGTTCATACAGCGAACAAAGATTCAAGCGGTACTGAGCATGACGTCACAGTGTACTGTCAGTATCCTCACCACACAAACAGAACTCGAGGCAAGTAGGTGCTTTGATCGGTAGATGGTAATTTCTGTTTTGTCTATAGATTGTGCAATTCTTTTAAGAAGCTGGCGATAGAAGTGCCATCAACGAGAACACAAAACGCGTAATAGCTACCAAACTTGTAAAGCAAAATTATAATTTATTGTGTTCAAACTTTTATTTATACTTGGACTATCCTTGGGCACACTCTTGCTTACATAACGTAACACACTCCCCCCTCCCTCTTAGTGCTTACTGAATCTAAATCTAATTTCACTAAATCATAGATGTTATGTTAGGAATATAAAAATGTTCCTGTATGAACATTGCAGACCTACTCACAAGGTAGAAAGGAGCCATCTTGGCCAGTTTTCCACGAGAGACACTACCACTAAATATTTTAAGTCAAATCAAATTAACTGTGGCTTTCACTACAACTTTTCAAATTTTAGTCAGTGATTTTGCAGTAGCACGCAATAATTTCAGGCAACTGTTATAGGCAGCTACTCAAGGGTTTCAGAACTACTCAACTACATATTTCCGCATCTCTACAGGTAACACATGTTCCGGAATTGGCTTGTTCTATACGCCACATTAATAAACATACAAATGATACAGAATATGACCGCAGTTTAAGAAGCCAGCACAGTTAAAGACAGAGGCTCAAATGTACTGACGTTTTTCATTATTAGAAGAATTGTTTAATTCTTTGAATTTGGCAGCTTATTCTATGATTCATTGGTTCTATAAATAAGAAGGGATCCCCGAATAAGAAATTCGTGTACTATGGAAGAATAAACCTTCCAGAAGAATTGATGCAATTGTTTATTAGTTAAGTGGATCCAAAACATCACTGATGTATGGGCATCACTGATGCTACCAATAATTCTTTGAATTGCTAAACGACACCCATTCCATTTTTCTTACTGTAATAATCACATATTCTAGAATATACTTCCATAATTCTAAACATCTGAAAAAATAAAACAATGATAATAATGACGTTTATGATAATAATCATAATAACAATAATAACAGTAATAGCAATGACAGTAATAAAACAATGATAATACCTTTAAGATGTCGTTTTTCCATGACACATATGCCATATCGGGAATTTCAAATGCACCCTAGTTACTCAATATAAATATTTTAGCACTTACATCGTTGCGTATTAATGCGTGAGAGAGAGAGGGGGGAGGGGCAGAAAGAGAAGCTTAGCCGGCAAGGAGACAAAAAAGGCAGAAGCAATATTTCAACGCGCTTTCTGACTCGCCTAGAAGAATAACCGTCGGATGATCGTACAGAAAGATTTATCACAAACTTTGGAGATCAAATCCACGCCTTTCTGAGTGCAATCAAATAAATCTATACTACAGGCTTTTATAGATCTACAACAGCAATGCTGTATACCCATGAGGCAACATGTGCGTATACCAACTATGATCTACTTCAACTGTTTATAAGAGCTGCGCACCGCCACTAAACTTAACACCAACGCAATTTATTGGCCTTTTTCCTAATCTCCTATACTTAATCCAGATCTCTACTAATCTCATCCTTCTTTATTAGTCATTTTAGTTTTCCATGTCTATCGTTATTTAATTACAACATTCGTGTATTTTTCTCTTCTTTAAGAAGTAAAATTATAACAAAATGTAGCCAGCATTTTCCTTCGACACATGCTAATTTTATGTCAACTGGAATGCTTAGAGAATATAAATATATCTGCTCTAGCTGTAATAATTTACTGTTATCCCATAACTTCATTTAATGAGGAATAACGGATGTTTCTTATCTATTCAAACTTACGAGTAGAACACATGCAGAATAAGTTTTATCTCTAATTCGCCCTTATAGTGTGCTGATTTAAATATATTTTATGACAAATGTAGCAGTTCTGCAGTTGTCTTCATCCTGAATGACATCTATAATACGTTATCCGTAAGACAGGATTCGGCAAACTTGTACCCATTGAGGCCGAGCAACTATGAGGTATCAGGGGCGACGCCGACTGTCTCCCCCTCCCCTCACATTCTTCACTGGCAGTGCATATATAACGATCATGGGCGGTCTGTCCTGTCGTATTTACCTGTACGTCTAAATATTGTGAATTTGTGGGTTCATAGAATTAAAAGTCCAATTTGCAGTAGTTCAAAACTTTCTTTATTTGCGTAGAGACACACTCTGTTCAATCCTTACGTAACAGTATTACGTCACATACACACAGTCTACCAAGGTCGATGATCACAACAAACGTTCTGATTACCTCTGTTTACAACACTCATGTTACACAACATCTGTTCACAACTCACTCTTGCCGAGTCGTCGCCCCCTTAAATACCTCATTGATAAGTTCGAGACTGTTCTGTAACAATCACGAGATATTTCTCGAACAAACAAGACATTGAACGTTCTATCACCTTTCAGAAGCGTAACTTAATCTGTGCCGGCAAGTCCTTTATCTCAAGCGCTATGTTTATCTGCTTATGCAAGCTCTTCATTCCCTCACTGTCCGCCTATCAGTTCCTTTGTGTAAACAAGCCGCGCGATCGTAGATAATGGCTCAGGACATGTTTCTAACAAAGTCAAAGGTGGCTGTGCGGAAACGTACGTTTCAAGAATCGTGGGAGGAGAAGTATTTTAGTTACGCACAAGAAGACAACGTAAGATGTTTGTTGTGCTCTAAAGTTCAAAAAGGCATTCATCAATGCAACATTAAGCGACATTACGATACATGTCAAAAAGATCACCACACAATTACAGGTCAGCATTGTATTCATATATTTACACCACGATTTAAAATAGCATAACACTGAAGTAATGTCTTTTATTCCTTTTGTTTTCTTTAGGTTCAAATCAGAGTAACCAATTGCAAACGCCCAAAGAGCAATATTCAGATACTACACCTAACATTAATTCAAATATTATAACTGATAGACAAGTTCACGGCAGTTATGCTGTGGCTTTGGAGATTGCTCAGTCACTTAAGTGTTTTAATGATACAGATTTCATAAAAACTGTGTGAGTAAAGTTACCAACATAATTTCCCCTGAACAATATGATCAATTTAGTAATATTGCATTACCCCCACAAACCATAAACAGAATGAAAGTACTGACAACGTTGACCCAGCACAATTAGCAATTTTCATTCGTGGAGTTACTAGCAACCTCTCGATACACGAATATATGCTTAAAGTCTTTCCACTTAGGGAACATACAAAAGGGGCAGAATTATTTCAAGTATTTAAAAATCTGTAGGAGAAAGTAAATTGAATCTAAAGAATTTGTATCCATAGTAACAGATAGGGCGCGAAATATGACTGGTGAAAACAAAGGTCTAATTGGTAGAGTGAAACGTTATTTAAATGAAATGGGAATAAACAATAACATAAAATGTTTTCATTGTATAATACATCAGGAAGCATTATGAGCAAAAATACTAAATATGAAACATATAATGGACATAGTTATACAGACTATAAATATAATAAAATAAAACTCCTTGAAACTTCAAAAATTTCGTCAAGTCTGGAAGATTTCGGGCTTTCTTATGAAGAGCTTTCATACTACACTGAAGTCAGATGTTTAAGCAGAGGAGACGTGCTCAGCCGATTTTTCGAAATGCGTGAAATGATATCCGAATTCCTGAACGGGCAGGTATGTTGTATTAGTTCTTAACTGCAATATATGTCTATGTTGTACAGAATATGCATTAACATTTCCATTTTCTTTCCTTGTTTAGAATACAGACATCCATGAATTGGAAGATGAATATTGGAGAAGGTATTTAGCCTTCCTCAATAACATTTCTCAACATTTCAGTAATCTTAATCGTCGTCTTGAGGGAAAGTTACAAAATATAGTTCATAAGTATAACATGGTTAGATCATTCGTAAATATAACAGATGCATGTAAGTCAAATCTCATGAAAAAAGGGCCGCGCCGTGGCTCAGCGGTTGGACCGCTTAGCTCTCAACAAGGCGGCCTAAAATCTCTTCCCAATATTTCTGTAACAAATCTGAATAAATATACTGGTCTGTTAGATAAAGTAAAGAGGGACTTTGAAGTAAGGCGATTTAGTGATTTTAAATCCATGGAAAATGATTTTTCTCTACTTGCTAATCCCCTTGCAATAGATTTAAAGGTTAAACCAGAATTACAGCAAAAAGTTGCTGATTTACAATGTGATACGTATATTTAATTGTAGTGTAAGGATTTGACTGATGCGGATATATTAAAAAATCTGAAAGCAGATACATATCCATCTCTTAGATCATTCGCTGTCAGTGTAGCAGCTATGTTTGTATCCACATATGTATCCGAATTTTTTTTTCCAATATGAAACTTTCAAATTCGAAGCAACGATCGCGATTAAAAGATAATAATTTACGTGCTATACTGAGAATGGCTACTTGTTATTTATCACTCGATTTTCATGGTACATTGCAAATGGAAGTGAATTGAAATATACTTATTTATTGGTTATCTAGGCTTCTTTAAGGTATCGTAGACCAAAATAGCTGGATTAAAGTGTGTGTACTATGTACATCATGTATGTATTCCTTATTGTACTCTGTAGCGAGCGAGTCCAGCAGTGTCTGAACAAAAGTGAATACCTACCCCTTTTCGATGTTACGTCATTTGCATTGCGGCTTGCATCTTGAGACTCATACTCCTCCCTTTGAGTACATATCTGCAGGTGCCTGCCGTAAGAGTTGGGTTAAGCCTTGGAAAGAGTAAGAGTGACAGTGAGAAGAATATTGACAGTTAAAGCGCATATATTTTTCCTTCATGGATATAACCATTTGCGAGAAATTTCTTGAAATTAGTTTGAATTTTCAAATACTTATTCTTTTCTCAAGTAGTAAATCATTTCAATTTTTTTCCTTGGATAAGCAAAGAGGAAGACATTTCAAAACCATGACATTGCGACCAACTCTTAAATTATTTGACGCTTAAAGCCGAGTATATTTGCATACTCCAATGTATCTACATATAAATATGTAACATAATCATTCCTACAATGCTATGTCTATCTGGATAAGCAAGAAGTAGATACATCAAAGAATAAGCGTTCGTAAGAGCAGTTTTTCAAGAGTGAGTAGGGATGATCGTGTAAGTGCAACGTATCGGACTGAAAAAGAGCTAACCCTATTATTAAAACCATACCATTCCATAACGGTAAAATTATTTATGTTTATATCCGCTTAAAAGCCTGCCTTGGTAGCGTGGTGGTAGCATGTCTGCCTCACGTTCAAGAAGTTCCGAGTTCGAATCTCGGTCAGGGTGAGTTAGCTGGATAAGGTTTTTACCGGGGGTTTTCCTTATCCTGTAAGACGAATGTCGGGTAACTCTAACCTCTATGGACCCCGTGCTCATTTGAGCATCATTTCATCCATTATATTCATCGTCCGATATGACTTAACGCTGGAGGACGTAAATTACAACAAAAAAAAAACGCTTAAAGCTTAATTTGGATTTTTCAATAGTGTCTCAGAAATGAGAGTATTTACACCAGAAAATACGTATCTTGAAGATACGTTCTTTTGAAGATATTGTTCTGTACTATATAGGAAAAATCTGTTTAAGGAAACAAAAATATAGAACACAGACGCAACTACATATTTGTAGCGAATGATGTGCACGGTGAAACCTAACAGTAATAACAATTTCTAGAGCAAAGCTTTCTCTAACACATAATCCTAATGCGGAATTTGCAATACAAAGTAACAGTGACACAGCAAATTTAAAAATATATTTAAGCTGTGTGTATTATTTATAAAAATGGTTATATATTTATATGAGTATATATTTATACAAATATATATTTATACAATTATATATTTATATAGGTATATATAATTTAAGAAGAATTCCTTTAAACAAGTCAGGACTAGAAAGAAAAATGTCAATCAAATGTCGGCAGACACCACAATATATTCTCTCCTTAATGATGCACTTAAGTGAATCATTTCTCTAAGATTTGCAACTAGGGCTAGCATTTATTGCGTGTTCTTTCGGAAAACCGTGTGGTACAGTAGTACTACAGTTGTAGTTGATTGAAGAGAGATTTGTAGTTCTCTCTTCAATCAAGGCATGAGATCTGTACAGAAATGAGCTAATCGTATCGAAGTAAAATGTATTAATGAAGGAGAGTTTTTCACAGGAAATCTGTCTATGGTTATTACCAATAAACGGCTATCTAAACCTTTTCCGTTTTTCATTCCATCTCATCTCACTTCCTACTTCATCTTTAAGAATCTCATCACCACACACAGTGTACTATGGTATACGAACGTGCTTTATTGGAGAAGATGACTAGTATCTACCCTGGAGTAGAATCCTGTACGTGAAGATTTATCGGGAAGCGCCATCTGGAAACAGTGTCTGCGCCACCTGATCTGGATACCGTCTTCCTTCTGGGAGCTGCAATAGCACAGGGATTCCGTTTCTTTTTTAATTTCTCTATTACTTATGGCAAGTAGAGGAAGAATTGTTTTCCAATTAAAACTTCGATACCGCGAATTTACCGGGAATACACGTTTGGGACTCCTGCTGGTGTCGTCGCCGTGCCTGTATGTGCCGTTAAATGAATACCCCGAGATATAAAAGACTGGTGCCTAATTTCCGCTAGTTTTGAAACATGGAACACGAAGATTTTCATGAAATTATCCTGACTTGAACCACTCCTTTCATAGATTCCTTTTCGTCGTTTTAGTTTCTAACAGAATGGTTTTAATGAGCTTAATATATATATACACTGGGTGAGTCAGCTGCCCCTATTTCTTCTTATCTATGCAACCCGCAGTTTATACTCGTATGTGAAAACACTGACCCTTTTAGCATAAAAGCCGTTATTGCAGCTCCGCTATTCTATTCGGTGCTATATGCACTCAGAATTAATACTTATAGCCTGAATGAGGACTAAGAAGCTGCGAAAAGCTTAAATAAACGAGGTCTTTTCCCGCATATAATATTAGCAAAGTGACAGGCGAATGCTTTCCCAAAGAGCGACAGACAATACGTGGCAGGTGGTCTAGTGGTTTACTTGCTGTAATGTGGTACTCTAAAAGCTAGGTTTGAAACTACGTCACATTGCTTTTGTTTTTTCTTCTTTCTCCTAGTCTTAATTTTCTGTATATTAGTTACTAATTTATATATTGTTGCCTATTGGTTCTCTCGTGAGCCAAAGAATTATACTCCGATAATTAGGGATCTAAAGTGATTAGCTCGCCATATAAGTTGGCGCCACTTAACCGGCAGGTAGGAGAGGCCCTTGCCCTTTAAAGGGTAATTAGGGGTTATCTTTATCTTTTATTAGGGGTCATGTTTAACTTTGTGACCCTTATAATCTGTACTGTATCTGGTATTGTAAACCATGTTACGTAGTTGGCTTTCATTTTTAAGAGCATGTCCAGAAACTCCAATAGCTTTTGATTCATGCTTAAAATCTTATGTTTCACTTTGCATTTGTGAAATGCCTGAAACTTGGTTGGATGGGTCAAGCACAATACCGACTATAATAAAACATCTACTACGAACTATATATTTATAGATTTCTGCCAGTGGAAAGTATGGCTATTATTGTATTTTGTAAACGCCTCTAATTTTATAAAAACTTTTTTTATATTCTAATGTCAAATTATAGACCCCAAGATATGAAACAAAGGGTAATATAATTTTGAGCTGATCAGAAAGGTTTTGACCCAACTTAAAGTGGCAGAGTGATGGAATAACTTGTATAATACCAGGTACCCAAAGCTATCTTACGAGAGAAGGTTCCCATAGGAGTTAGTAACAGCAGACCTCAGGCCCCAGCTCGAATTTTTACATGCTTTTTACAGCTTCACACAGTGTTTTGAGCTCGTTTTGGTGCTTTTAGCACAAAGAGAAAACTTCATCCACCATTAAACTTATTGCATGAGCTAAAATCTCCCTTAATTTGTTACAGAAGCGAATGCAATCTAATTCTTAGCATTCTGTCACGGATTTACAACGAAAACGTGTGGGCTGAACACTTAAATCCAACTGCTTCCACTGTGCTAATCTGCCATTTTGTGTTCCAATGTTATTGTCAACTGATACGTGCGATAGGTTGTTCCTACAGGGGAGTGTTTAAAGGTAAATGTACGCTAATGAATAAAAGTTTGCATACTCGTCTAAAATTATTACTGGAGCTCTCTGTATCTGGGTATGATGTTTTTGGAATCGACATACATAGTGATTGCTTTCTGTTCCATACAGCACTTATGCACTGTGTTATCTACCCTCAACTATAAACTGTTCTGCAAATCGTCCATTAGAAGGCATTCAAGAAAGGCGTAAGTCACATATGTTGCTTAGCAGCTTGGATGCATTAAAATAAATAGGGGTTGGTGACTCACCTTGTATATATATTGGTTTAAGCCTTCCCGAATTTTTCTTTGCTATAAATACTTGTACAACTTGCAAGTGAAAATCGGTAATCATTTTTTTCTTGCAGTCGGGCAAAGAGAAAGAATTTCAAAGACATATAATGAACCACTTTTTAAAGCAGTATTCCTTAAATGTACTATATTCCCTTATTACACTTATACCAACATTAAATTATATAATTATAATTACTTTTATAAGAATGCTAATATTAATTAGCATAAAGTAAATGGAGTAGCTCGTGCAAAATAGGCATAAAATATCATGTGTACATCACATATTCTTTTTGCATAATTCTCAATGTTAGCTTAATATTCGTAAATGTTTTACATTTTATTCAAACAGATAAACAAACATGCTCGAGGCTAGACAGGAACTGGTCAACCCCAGTTCAACGAAACACTGAAGCTAAGTACTTCACTCTGCGCGAAAAACGGGGACCATCTATATTTTCCTCAGTTCAGTGACAGTGCTCCACCACTTTTTAAAAATTAACGTTCTCCAACGTTCTCCAACGAAAGGAGTAAAATGATAGTCAAATGAGCCCAGGGTCTATAGAGCTTAGATTTACCCAATGTTTTTCTTTCAAGATAAGAGAAAAACTCGGAAATAAACTTTACTCACCCTGACCGATATTCGAACTCTGGACCTAACGCAAAGCAGACATGCTACCACCTGCACTACAGAGGTGGCAGTAGCGCTTAAAAAAGACAACTCAAATTTTAATCGATGTTTTCAAAACAGAGTGTTGTACGCACGTCAAAATCTTGCAGGCGAGATCTGAAATTTACAAAATGAACCAGATAATCGTACTGTGTCAAAGAGATGGATACACTGCCAGATCTATGTTGTGGTCAACTGTGAGAGGCCGGCTTGTTGGAGAAGAGGGAAGGTTCAGGACCAAGGCGAAACTAGTACAATCTGGAGTGGATTACATATATACGGTAGTGTAATCAAATGCATATTTAAGGGGTCCAAAAATCATTAATTAAAATCTGCAAAATAAAATAAAAAAAATGCTAAATTATTAACTTAAATGTGCAAAGCAAAATGTTTTCATTTCTCAGAGGATTCAAATCACACTACACTGCTTTCTCGCCAAATAAACTTTATCGACAATGAATCACCATAATACGTATGTGTGCTTAAGTTATTATAACATTACATTGGTATCAGTACCACTCCTTAATACATAGAGAGAGAGAGAGAGAGAGAGAGAGAGAGAGAGAGAGAGAGAGAGAGAGAGAGAGAGAGAGAGAGAGAGAGAGAGAGAGAGAGAGAGAGAGAGAGAGAGAGAGAGAGAGAGAGAGAGAGAGAGAGAGAGAGAGAGAGAGAGAGAGAGAGAGAGAGAGAGAGTCTGATGCGCTACACGCATAGGAGTTTTTCTACTCAATGTTCTTTATTTCTGTATAGTGTCGGTTGAATATTGTTTCAAAACCTTATTTTATTGAGTACTTCATGTTGAGATTGCACTATGAGTTTCAGTACATATTTCGTTACAGATACAAGCGAGAAGTGAGCAGAGCAAAACAGCAGCCAAATGCTTAAAACTACCTTACTACATTATGCTGGCCATAAAATTAATACTGACATCTGGAGAAACAGAGGAACGGAACAGCACCATACAAAATCAAATTTAAAAAGGATACGAAACTCTTATAAAGATACATCCGTAAATGTCTGATGCCATAAAAGTATAAGATAATCAGAAAAT
>CM060950.1:261121417-261163917 GCA_030765055.1 Mantis religiosa | reverse complement strand
ATCACACACTAAGAATGCACAAAATTGACTTCAGTGAGAAAATTTAGTACAGCAGTTTTGTTTTATCCCTCTAGTAAGGTATATAAATTTTCTTCCCCGCAAAAATCCATATGTAGAAGTTGGGAAATCTCCTGGCTGTCACAAAGTTGTGAACGAAGGAGCGCCTGGACTCCGAGAACCTCAAACAAACTGATCGTCTGACTGATGGGTAAAGGAGTGGGCGCAAAAGAATTGGAATTCTAACTCTGAATGGGAACCCAGCTGCCGAACGTAAGGAGTGCCAATTTTTAGCTTAATCTGAGTATTCGATATTACACCGTTGCTTACTCAAACGCAGATCACCAATAGTCTGAATCAAAAGTGTTCCACATGTGATTGTGCCTTCTAAGAGAAAAGCAAATAGCTCTTATATTTGTAACATTTATAAAAGGACATTGGTATTTCCAAATTTTATTGGCAAGATACTACGTATTCTGCTGAGTAAAGAAATAGATGCAAGCATTCTGGATTTCTGAGACAAGATGCATATTATTAAGCGATAAATAAGGATTCGGGGGTGCGTACGACCAGTTTAACGATATTTGATAAAGACTGTCCCACGTACACATCTAATATGCCGGTTGATTTAGTAAGTAGCTCGTTTTGTAGAGCTCAATATGATTTTCACATGCCCAGATCTCTTGTACAAATTAAAATGGTCCATAAGCGACAGTTCGATGTGGCAAGGATCAAACGTACAAGAACCAGACGCGCTTACGGCCGCTCCTTGATGCGCCACTTCCTGATGTCCGTTCCTTAGGTGTGTGTGTGTGTGTGTGTGTGTGTGTGTGTGTGTGTGTGTGTGTGTGTGTGTGTGTGTGTGTGTGACAGAGAGAGAGAGAGATTATATTTGCTGATACTGTAAGTGCTTCGCAAATATTGATGTGGGGGCCCTTTGATCTTTGCATCCTGTGGAACAGTATAACAGACAGAAAGTAATTTTTGAAATATGAATTTACATGGTTACTGTGATGTATTGTACTTTACTGGGCAGTTTACGCAGGCATAGTACTTATTTAAAAAAGTCTGAGTAACAACGGCATTCGATGAGTTTCGTTCACTTAAAATGTGTAAACATAAGTGAATTTAGTCCATGTGTTACTGTCTAGAGCGCGAAGTAATTATAAAGAATGTGTAAGAGGATACGGTACCTTTGTAATAAAACCTGAATTACTGAAACATCGTAGACGAATTAGCCGGCCAAGACATCTTCCTACATGGCCATTCTGCATGAAACAATGCACAAGGTTGCTAGCCCTTCTAGCTTGAAATAAGTTGGTTAACCCTTATTTGTCTTCTTATGTCAGGTTTTTTACTTATTAGCCTATGCTATGAGAAAGTTTAAAGGTCAGTTAATTTTTAAAAACCGTCGTGAATATGTTTGGAAAATTATCTTTGTGATTTTACACCTTTGTTCTTCAACGCCCTTTGTTAGCACCCTTTCTCTCGTTACAGTAAAGGGGCAAACGAAGGGGCAAAGTAAGAGAGCTCTTGCTAGCTGTGAATAGCGAAGGTACACTCAAGGCTTCACTCAGTCTTAAATACTACTTATATTTTATTTAAAGTGCATAAATTAGTAACCTCACAAGTCCTTAAACATGTAATTATTTATAAATATAAATAATCATGTTAATTAAGTAATTAAGTAACCGGCAGCTGTTATTCCGGGTCACTTTACGTTCACACGAGTTTCTCATGTCCTGGACAAGCTCTTCTTATATTCGCTTATTCCATCATGTACTTATTGTTATCAGAAATTGCCTTGTTGAAAATCTTTAGGTGTATATAACAGAAACAAGAGAATACACTAGGAGTAATCGACAGTCACCTTTTGAAGAGCTGGACGCTAAGTGATGCACTCACTTTACGTAGCCACGAGACAAAAAACCGAATAGCGACCTCCGTTTTGAGAAAAGAATTAATAGGTAATTGAAAATTGAAACTAATAACAAGGAATATTTCAGGAACTTTTATCTCAATAAATAATTTAGTCAATAAAAATTCTATATTTTCAGAAATCTAAATTTTGTATTTATTAAGACTTTGTCTCTTAAAGTTTTATAGTTATGCTGGAGCCACTCAAAATGAAGAGGACTTCAGAGGCTATTCCCGGAAAATTCGTATACTTCACTTGCAATGCTAACATCTTAAACAAGAGACATTCAAAATCCTTAGAACCACTTTTGAAAAAAAAAAAAAAATCAGAAGTTTTCAAAAAATGGCATGTAAATGGTGGTTTGGGATAGGGATATTTTCAAAACCATTCGTGTCTCATCCCCGTCTTGGAGGAAGGTGAAGCTGAAAACGAAGTTTGGGGTTAACCGATATTTTGCTTTTGAGGTATGCTGTCTAAAGGTATATGGAGAGGTAGACAATTGTGGGCGTGCGTGCACATAACACACGCATACTCGCAGAAGTTTCTCTTAAAGTGCTTTTCTGCACGTTAAGTAAGTTCAAAAACATTCATTACTGTAATTGCTGTGTGGAATACCATATTACCTGTGCTTATAAGTACGTAGTAGAGAAAGTAACACTATGTTTGTGAAAATGTGTAATGAATCGAGAAGCGTGTAATAAATTAGCAGCATGGAGCACTTAAGGAAGAATCTCAAATACTGAGGTCGCAGTCGTTTCGTGTTGATCCGCATTAACCAACTAGTGAATGGGAAATCGAATCTAAACACCAAATCAGTGTACCTTGGAAGAATTCATATTCAAGGTAGTTTGTTGTCTAGTGAACTTGAATTAACAATTACCATTCTGTATCGGGGATAGCACAAAGTGCTATTGTTGTTTCCTTGCTTCCTCGCCTGTAATGAAAATAGAAATTTGATAGCGCATCATTCAGTAATAGATGGATTTAGCTTTAGGGACATATTTTGATGGTACAAAAGCAAGGTAGTGTTATCTTTGTTAAAGTCGAGAAAAATAGATAAGAATGAGATACAAATGATTTAGTGAGAGCTCTCGGGTAAATTGACTCATGAAATTTACCATAATTCAAAAGGCAATTTCATTTGGTGGGAAACACTGCCTCAAATACGTTCCACACATATTGCATCTGACTATTCTACATTGCAAAATGTTAAGCAATACTTTAAAAGGTACTAATCTTAATTTAAAAAAATATGTGCCCAATTCACGACTTTGATATCTTTTAGGCCCGACATTTTGACTTCTTAGTGCCTTATACACCAAATAAACGAGATAGTGAGGTACGTTATATGCTGAAGTAGATATCTTTATTGTTGTAGATGCAGTTGGGTAACTGTGAACTGAAAGCAAAAATGATAGCAGCTGTGCGAGGAACTTCCTATGTAGTTGTTTTGGATAACGCATGGCACCCTTATATGCCCGACTGCTTATCGGGATTCGAGTGACCAAATTCGTCATAAGAAATCATGAACTGGCACAGGGTAGGTTTCCTAGTACCAGTCACGAACTTCAGTCTCGAGATAAAGGGAATCAATGTGAGTCAAGGGTCCAACGTAGCTGCAGTACTCTGATTTTAAGTCCTTCCAGAAATCCACTAGGAGTTCAGTAATGTCCGAAATTATAAACGGGCTGATTCACTTTTTAATTTCTACTCCTGATTTATGCAGTGGTTCAGAGGTTTCAAACTTTTTCCTTCCTTTGTTCTGTTAACTGTTATATCGTGACAACTTTACTGTGTGCTTAATATTTCTGTGTTACATTTTATTTAATTTGCTTACCGATTTCAACAGTGTTATAAAAGTCAAAACCATTTTAGAACACACATGATATCCAAGTCCATCTGCAACTTAAAGGGTAACTTTTTCTTCTATTTTTTGCTAATTATGTTACAAGTGCTGCAAGATAGCTAAAGTTTTGATGAGATAGAGCTCATGATAGGTAAGTGTGTCTGATTCAAAGACGAAAATTTAGAACTTGTCTTGGTGGGTACTATTAGCTACTGCTTATGGTCCTCGAAATGATAATTTCCTAAAACTTACTGGTGGAAGTCTCTAATAAGATGGATCACTACTAATGTACAATGCTTCGTGTGATGTACAGTTACAACGGTATGTAGAAAAATCGCACCTACTTCCTCTATGGCGAGACCAGTTGCTTCTTTGGATCCGATGTCTAGTTGCTCGTTTCTAGGAATAATTTTAATGCAAAGGAACCCAGACTAAGATAACATGTTTTGATACCTTTAGTATTTGGCCTCCCTGGGTCTGAATTTCGGCTTTAGTTGCACTTTTGGTATATTGTTTTAGTTTCGTTTTATAGAAAATTGAGAAAATTCTATGTATAGAAAAGGAGAGCTGATTTGGTTTATTTGAATGTCTTGAACTGCTCACTTGATGGTATAAAGTTCAGAGGACTATAGTGTAGCACATTTTGGTAATAGTT
Organism: Mantis religiosa; assembly: GCA_030765055.1. Lineage (NCBI taxonomy): Eukaryota > Metazoa > Arthropoda > Insecta > Mantodea > Mantidae > Mantis > Mantis religiosa. The sequence goes on along the minus strand of CM060950.1, from coordinate 261,159,501 downwards.
ATACACTCAGGAAGGACTACTGCACAGCACAACCAATTTTACGTTTGGAGCCATCAGTATAAATGCGTGCGGGGAATGTGAATTCCTACAAAGTCGAGGTTAGTAGTTTGGATATGTGAACTCTCACAAAGTGATATGCGAATTCTTACAAAATTCCTACAAACTTCTAAAGTTAAGTGAACTCCTACAAAGTTGCGTTTAGCATAATTAAAATAATTTCAAGGTTACAAAATAATATTATCCCTCCCACTTTGTACTGACTTGCGAAAGTGCAACCATGATATTGGTTGGCGTGTTTAAAAATATAATCTTGTTACATGGCCAAAATAATACGATTAAACAAGTAAAAAATTTACAGAAATGTATACAGTCAACATGAAAAATTCAATACCATGGCCGGGATTCGAACCACGAATCTCCTGGTTTCCGTCCAGTCGCTCTAACCCTTGAGCTACCATGGCCAACGTGCCATCCTGACATTAAGTTCTCCATTTGACTCGTATATTTCCCCAGTAAACCATTAGGGGCTCTCGCATCCGAGATACACCGTTTGTGGCGACTTACCCACTATCGTAAGTACTTGAGTCCCAGACTTCATCATTTGGCTTTTATTATTTTATGGAAATTAATCATTTACTCACAATAGCTGTATATAGGCTAAGGTTTTTGAGGGATAGAGTCAACATGAAAAATTCAATGCCATGGACGGGATTTGAACCACGGATCTCCTGGTTCGAATCCCGGCCATGGCATCGAATTTTTCATGTTAACTATATCCATCAAAAACCTTATCCTATATATGTAGTGTGAGGATATTATTAATTTCCATCAATTAACTAAAATTTACTGACATTTTTATATTTTGATCCTCTAGACCGTTTTGAACTCTTGTAACCTGCCGACTAGAATATAACCTCCTATATAAATGCCTCTTTCTTCAACGCCATCTGTTTTCTAATCAAGAAGGCTCGTCTACTTGATTGGACGAAGCGACATGTGCACTTGTTCTACACAGATATGTAACGCCAAAAAAATGTATCTCAAACTTCAGTGATGATGTAGGCGTGTATGCCCCGGCAGACTGTTCACAGTTGACTATGAGCGAGTCGGGGTGTGTAACTGATCGCGTATTACCAGGTAAAGAGATTTACTCATCAACAAATTTTTAGGAATCAACAACTTTCCATTTCTCAAACATTTTTACCTGTTAAAAACTTGTAGAGGAATTGACAGCGGCCCAAATCCGTGGAAAATCTGGGGGCTTCACCCATATCTGTGAAGAGCAGTTTATCGTGGTGCTTGAAGCTGAACCTTCGATTTGCGGAGTTTTGATATCCCATAGCTGCATTTCATTTGATAATGCTGATATTCTTACTGAAAAATATTTCTATAGAGATACTGCTTCAGCATTGACGAAATGGGTGCCATATAGCTCGTTTGAATAATTTCTGTTCCTGGTAATGTTTTGTAAAGGCATACGGCTGTATTCTCTAAGCTGGATTGTTTAATGCTTGGGGAAATCTAGGGTGTGTACTAATTTGTAGCCAGATTTCATCGGACTCTATATATATGCTAGAAATGAACTTGGTTCTATAAGTTAGGTAACTGTTTGTAAAATTGAATGTTGCTTTATGTCCTGTAATCAGTACAGTAGGTCCAGATGGATTGTATACCACAGCTTCAAAACCCAATTTGACCCGTATGCCGGATTTAAAAGTATAAATAACACATGTTTACCTGCTGCTCAGTTGCTTGCAGTCATCTTTTATGGCCCTTTATAGGTAGGTCATGTCAGATTTTGATCAAATATTAAACCTAATAATGACATGGTATGTACTCTTTGTACTTTAGTGTCCTAAAGAAGGTGAATAACAGGATTAAAGGCTGTTTTATTTATTTATTTTAAATATTCTGTCCTTGCAATGTCGTCCATGAATGTTTAATTTCCTTGCATAAATCAAAATTTTATCAAGTGAATCTTGTGACATATGTTTAGATGTATCTGTTTTTTTTTTTTTTTTTTTTTTTTTTTTTTTTTTTTTTTTTTTTTTGCCAATACAATACGTAAATGAGATAATCCGGAAAAAGGGATGCCTCACTGGGAGCTTCACTCTTGATGTTATATTGTTTACTACTAGAGAGAGAGAGAGAGAGAGAGAGAGAGAGAGAGAGAGAGAGAGAGAGAGAGAGAGAGAGAGAGAGAGAGAGAGAGAGAGAGAGAGAGAGAGAGAGAGCGGTTCCGTGTGGGACTCCATTTTTCATGGAAACTTGCTCAAAATTTTCGCTGGTTTTCCCATAGATTATAAAGTAATTATAAAGTAATGAATAAATCTTAATATGTTTCTTGTGATATTCTCCTTAACTAGGTTTACTTTTTTTTATTTTAACAAGTAATGGTGGAAAATTATATCACATGCTTTGTGTAAATCTAAATTCCCAGCTATGAATAATGCTTCTTTATAAATGATTATTGGAATTCACTTTCTAAAGTTATGAGGTTGTCTTTGTTAAATCGTGTTCTTGAAATCCGCTTTGCTATGGAATATCGGATACTTTTTTTAAAATAACACCATAATCTTAATTTGTAGTTTATAATATTAATTGTGTTTTGCAGACTGTGCAGGCCGGTAAAATTGCTCTATGGTTTATTCGGTGATGTTAGCCTTTGTTGGTTTTATAAATAGGTATTCTATTTGCTGGTGAAAGCTAGTGATATGGGAAAAGCTTACTATAAAAACACCTGTTCATATAAACTCTATTGTGGATGATAGATTCACACCCACATGAAGTACATTAGTTCTTCATTAGTTTTATTTGGGACCACCGGGCAAGTGTAAATAAACATAAAACGATCTTAATATAGCATTATCTGTTAGTCTAAATAAAATTAGAATGTAATGCTGAACATTATACTTTAGATTCGATAACTAATCACCCCTAGTTTTCTACCGGGTAATTCTTGTAATGCTATATAGTGCGCTACTTGCAAAATTGTAGATATGTACTATCTTTGTAGACTGTTGTATATATTGACATTTCTAGGTTGAGAATCTTCCTGTTTGACGTTCCTTAGGTATGTTTGTAGAGGTCACCTGTATTCGCCTGTTATGAAGACCAGTGTTTTATTAGGAGACATTGTTGACTGCCACTAGCAGCCATTAAATTCTTTTAACCTATACTGTGCTTATTTATTATCTAATCTTATGACTGTTCAGTACTTATTACTTCAGAGCTCTCCGTCGTATATTACTTAAGTTAAAATATGTTCATTCATTATTAAGTCTTCGCTATATTCATCAACCGCTATACATTGTTTAGTAATTTATAGCAAAGTACTCGGAGACTTTTCAATTGAAACTGGTTGGAAACTTATTTCACTTCATTCCTCTCTTTCAAACTTTATGTTAAATATAACAAGTTAACGTTAATTGAATTGTTCGTGCAAATACATATGCAAAGGGAAGGAGGATAAAAGTAAAAAAGAAAAGTCAGTAAATAACCTGTCCATACTAAATTCACATAACTGTGAAATAGTTCAGAGTAAAATTCTTTGCGCATCTCAAACGGGAAGTATGTTGTTGATAGGTTTTGTTTTGACAAACATTTTTACATATATTAGATTAAAATGCCAGACACCGGCACGTCAAATACAAACCATATTTTAAGTATTTTCTGGTGGCGGTTAATTTGAAAGATCTTATTTTCAACAGCTTCCAATCTATTTCGTTTCACAAGATACGGCTTTTATATCATGTGAAAACTTTTAGCTGTAATATTAGTAAAAGCACAAGTGACCGATGCCGTTTTCTTTCTTTTGATTTTAATATACGTCCTCCAACGTTACGTCACATCGGACGATGAATGGAATGGGTGAAATGATGCTCAAATGAGTACACGGCCCATAGAGCTTAGAGTTGCCGACATTTGTCTTTCAGGATAAGGGAAACCACCTGAAAAATCTTTATCCAGTTAACTTACTCTGACCGAGATTCAAACTCGGGACCTCTTGAAATTGAGGCAGACACGCTACCATCTACGCTGCCAAGGTGGGCGACCAAAGCAGGGTATCAAAGATTTAACGTTTTACCTATTCTAATATAAAATATTGCTTCACCATCTATGTATCCAGCTTCGAATAAAATGTAAACGGTTTTTGGTTTAATACGGATTCTCTGCGGAGTAACAACAAGTAAGGAACTCTGTTACTAAACGCATTCACTGTAGAGCAAAAACTGAATTCTATGCTATGGTAATCGCAACTAAGGTTTACACATCCTTTCTAATCTTTCACTGTTTCACTATCGTAGATTAGAGGGTGTTATTTATGTAAGGAATTTAGGGCTTTTCAGTTGTGGAAAAATTCTCCAAAACTGGTTGAATGTTGTTTTAGACTACATTATTTTTAGTTAAGTACACATTTTCTGTTTGTATAATAATAACCCCAAAATACAAACGTTAACTTTTTGCCTGGTATTTGTTATTTAAATATGTCATGATTACTAATTATGGTAAGCTGAATCACAATATGAACTTAGTTTCTCTCCATTACGTACCAATCCTTCAGAATACAAGAAATAGTAAAATATGAATCTCTATGCTCTGGTCTATCAAATTTATGTCATTATTAAACAAAAGTAATAAATCCACAGCTGTAAACACAACACTCCTTATAATAAACTGGAGTTTATTATCTGTTCTAAATAATCACATACATTTGGACAATATACCGTTTTTGTTTCTTCATTTGCCTTGAAATTCAATTCGCCATTTCCTTTGTACCTTGATCCTCGCTAACACAGCCGAGATTTTTTGGGCAGAATGCCAAAAGAGAGTGCAGGAAATGTACTTCCACACTTATACTGCAAGCCAGCTTTCAAAATTTCTCGAGGATATCTTCTACAATATATTTGTAATTAAGTCCTTGATATTTCCCAGACGATTTTTGATGACAATGTTAAAACTAATTCATATATGTTTTCAGTGTCTCATATTTTATTCAAATAAGGTGTTAGAAACCAACTTACTTATTTGTGGCAGACCAAATATTCCCCCTTTAACTGCATTAACATATACTTCAGGGAACTTCTTGCAGATTTGTTTGTATCAGTTGTTCATTTTTTAGTTAAAGCCTTAAAAATATTCATTAAGCCTAGTTTTATGTGCAAATGTGGTAAAAGAACATTTTTGGGGTCCATAAGACATTTTTCATTACTGGCACGAAATTGTACTCCCTTTGTTTCGATTTTTTTTTCTTCTCCAGTGCTCGGATCGGATTCTACTATCCCACTAACAAATTAAGCATGACACTTTACTATTGCCTAATTGCTGGCCTAGTGGTATGCCAGTAACTTTTAAATGCCACATACCTATCACTTATGTTCTGCATATTTGACCTTTATGGAATTAATTTTAGGTTATTGTGTGTTTGACTGAGGTTTACTGAATGGGGCACTGGAACTGATGCATGTTTATGTCCATTATACTTCAGATGAATTTTGGAGGAATTTATAAAATGTCTCCATTCACCTGGAAGATATTCCAAAGGCAATCACTCAACTAGGAATACCGTGAGAATATGTATGATTTCCTTCCTGAGAGAAATAGGGAACAAATTCCCCTTTACGGTGTCTGCACCAAGAAAATGATGTTCTGGAGAGAGGAGGTCTGTTTCTTTAGTATGAACCTTAACAGCTCGGCAGAATCCTTAAGAAGATATCCGTAATTAAATAATTAAGTCCTGACTGTGTGAAATTGTGTGATTGAAGATGATGAAAATCTTGATCTTGTATTGTAATAGAATCACTGCTGTTTTCTTTAGAAGTTTCTTGAGAATCTGAGGGCGATTCCATTTTAACAAAATGTGTATTATTTGGTCTTATCTTTCGAACAAAAAAGTTACAAAAGGTATGGCAAATATATTAGGTTTGATTTTAGAACTTCCAGAATACGAGTGGCTTAAAATGACAGAAATTATGACATGCAACTGCCCAACACAAAGAGATCCTCATTATTTGACAATCAATTACAGACTTAACTAAATTTGAGAGGATTGAATTTAGACTAATTATAATACATTTTGAAATCTAAGTTTAATAATGAAGAACAATGACTAAGTGGGACTCGAAGTATCAGTAAAAATAATTTTTAGGATATCTATGACTTCAAATGAAGAGTAGAGAAAGTGTACTTTCGCTTCTATTTTATGCTATTCATTGGTTATTAGCTTTAATTCACATTACAACCATATATTTCCTAAACATTGACTGCACAACATGAAGAACTACCCTTCCTAATTAGCTATCTATACCATTAGAAGCTTTTCGTTATTCGTGCTCTGTAAAACCAAAAAGCCCAACAAAAATGTCATCCAGGCAATCGAAGTCGAGAAAAACTGGAAACTCTATCCACGCAAATGCAGTTAATTTCAGACCGGTGCGGTGTGGACTCACATACAACTGTCGAAACAAATGAATCAACTGAATGTACGTGATCCATGAGCCAAGCTACGTTTAACACAAATAATTCCGAAAGCGATTTGTTGTGTTTTCATTCTGTCAGGGTAGGAAGCATTTATTCGAGCAAAAAGGATAAAAAATGAATTTTGAAAGTGTGTTAGTCATGGTATGTTTGTGTGCGAAGGAGGGACAATGCTGACATTGATTTATGTATGCACTGATACTGCGGATACAAAAAAGTTGGGTGGGGGCGATGTAGGGGCATCGATTTAGTGCAGCAGTAACGGAAGCAAGGTCAATGGGGAACTTGCGATTCAGGGTAGTGTTGATAGAGGGCGTATGATGCGCTGGGAGCTAAGCGAATGTCAGGGTCCCCTCTGGAATAGCCGGAACTTCAGCACGAAAAGTTTGGGCCGGAGCAAATTCTGGTGCTATATGTTTCTCCATTTACACAAAATTTCTCTATCGTTAAAGTACATTAGTACAACATCGATATTTGTTATCAGACAAAACCTGTAAATGACGTGCTTTTATTTCAATCACTATTTTATTAGAAACATGTACTGTGTTGGCTACCTCAGGCTATTACCATTTATGTGTGAACTTTCTAAATATGTAGACTCTAAAATAACAAGCAAAACCTGTCATAATATAATGTAATAAGGGATAACAGTATGTGACCCCTTAATTTGAACACTAACTTTCACTTAATAAAAGTTATATTACGAGTACTATGTCACGCATAGGGCCTGAGACTGATTCGGAGGCTACATTCATTCAAACAGTGAGTAACCGTTTGTTGGAAACAAGTTTATGAGGGACTTATGCTGGCACAGTTCATTCGTAATGTTAATGACAATAGCATGGGGATAAAGTAATTTTCTGTGATACAGTCTAATTCAGTGTAACTATAGAAACTATAAAAGTATATAATGAATACAGGTTTTTCATTGTTTATTCAGCCGCTGATTTTAATATGAAAACGTAAAGGAAAGAGCAGCGTTGAGATTCACACTCAAAGAGTGTTGTCATGCACCCTGAATTATCGCTTCTTATATATAACCCTAGAATAAAAAAAAAAGAAAAGTAAGAAGGAAAAAGAGCAAATTCCGGAAACAAAGTTTGATTCGGAAGATATCGGAAGCATTCGGTGTCACTACGTTCACAACATGCGCTGTGGAAAGGCAAGAGTCAGACTGAGAACTTCAATGCCAGTCTTTGACCTACACACGGCTAGTGTGAAAAAAAAACTACATTTTCCAATATACACTCTGATATCACTCTGCCTTCATTTCGAAGCTATGTGATAGTGAGATGCCCTGCGGCTTGGTAGCCGAGAGGTAAAACGCAACTGTCTCGTAAGTGGACCAAACAAAGTTCTAATCTTTGATGTGCACATTTCTTTTTATTATTGCTACTTTAATTCAATGCCTTATGTTTTTCTTGCAGAAGATAAATAATGGTGTTTAAACACATTCATTTATAAAAACCCAAATAACACTTTTGTCGTTTTAAAAATAAAGGAAACATTATTATCCGCACCGAACCTCCTGTATGCAACAAATAGGAGAGTGCTGCAACGTAGTCATATCGTTCGCTTGTGTGCGAGAGAGACAGCGATAGTAACACGCAGTGCAGCACAAGAATAGCGTGCGCTTTATCGACAGCTATTAAGCGCATTTCTTTAAAATTCAGATAAAATTTCGTTATTTAGTAAAACCGAATAAATGGCAATTGTTCCAAAAGGATGGCGAGGGGTTCCTGGTTACTCCAACAAACGTCCTCACTATCGTCATCGTCATATTCACTTGCCGCTCTGCTTTCGTCCTCTGCATCACTGTCTTTTAAATTAAATACAGTCGGATCTAAAAACTTCTCTCTGTATATTTCCTTCTTGAAATCATGTTCTTGTAGTACTTCCGCGTGTTTAACTCAAGGCTACCCATTGATCTCGTTACTTTGTCCCGTTCCTCATTAATAAGTGTTTCAATGTCGACAATTTTAAGAGTATTGTTTCCGAGAGCAACTTGACGCTTTACTTGAGCCCGCACAAGCTCAATCAGATTGTACTGGCAATCATAGGGAGGTGATCGTAATACTTGATGTCCCCTTTCATTAGCAAGCTGTCGAGCTCATATACTTCTTTTTGGTCGTTGAACGACAGAATGCGTTACAAAAACTCTCGTTTTCTTTCGGTAGGTGAAACTTCGTTTCCTTACTGTTTCAACCATTCTTGAATATCCCTTCTTGTGTTAGATGTGTTAAGGAGTTTATTAACATTCACGGAGTGGCATCTTACATTATCCATAATAATTGTCATACCTTCTTCCAAATAGTGAATAAGTCGGTTCAAAACCAATCCTTGAATGTAGAGGCCGTGATTTCATTGTGATAATATAATGTCTCTTTTGACCTAAACACCCACTTGCACTCCAGTAAAAATCCTATTTTTGCAGAACCGCATTGCATACAATAAGGTGAACGGTATGATTTTGTTTCAGCCAAGTCTCGTCTAAGTAAAATATTGGTATTTTGTCGCCAGAAACTCGTAAGTCGTGCATTATGCCAAGAAATTTTAAACTTATACATTACTGTCACGCCTTTCTATAAGGAATTTACGGCCCTAATTTGTTTTCCTGTATCTGAAGGCTATTTTTTTCTGAATTCTTGGGGTAGTAGAAGTAGAACTTTTGTAAGATCCTTTTTCCCGTAAAGAAGCCATTATCGTTTTAGCTAGACAACATTTGTCGTGATCATAAAATTCCAAAACGTTTCTACTAACTACCTGTATTTCAAACTCGTCTAAGTGCGTTGTTCTTGTTGGTATGTTAATGTGTTTTCTAGGCGAGCAGAAACTTCTGCAGAACCTCACTCACATCTTGTACCATCCGAACTGATCCGAGAAACCGTGGATTGCCTCACCTCACACGCCCGCACAGTTAATTCCTGACACCTTTTAAAATCTATTTTATACCTTCCTTCGTTATTTGAGATTTTTAAAATAATGATACATTCTATAAACTATCTGTCGTGCTTGACTAAGTAAATTACTATGTTTTGCTTATCTTCTCTCACTAACCAATTACTTGCTTTACTTAACAACAAATTACAAACTTGTACAACTTCTTAGAGCTGCACATTAACTGCCTGTTCCATCCCCAGGTTAGAGTAATTAAGGAGAAAGGTGAGAAGGAGAAACCTAATTGGACAGTCAACAGCCTGACCAAATATATGTAAAATATAAATACGTGTAAATATCGAACTACAGTACTTTCTCTCCTTTTCCGTGCATGCCTAATCGATATTTCTGTTTATACTGACATGAGTTTAAATCTTTTAACACATTAATCATATTCGAGTGTCGATCTAAAAATTATAAAGCGAGAGTAAGCTAGTTCTGTCTAGACAACGCCGGTCGCCTGTGATTCGCTACAAATATGCAGCATCTGAAGGTCATATACAAAAGGTTTGACGCGTGTTATACAAAACTGACTTATTATTGGTTGTGTAAACATTAGTCTCACTCATCTGTTATGAATAGTGCTGGCAGATAATGCGAAATATCCTCTCCTGAAAATTTTACTAGGCATTTGGTCTCATCCATGCCCGACAGAATGGGGGTAGTATTAGAAGCAAAGACTTTACACATCCGATACTAAGTTAATTTCCATTTTATTTGATTTTACATATAGAAATAAAACCTTTATTTCAGTTAGCTTAAAAACAGAGAGATTGTCTCAGTTTCTATATGTGAGCATAAGTGCCATAAAATTAAGTAAACCTTAGAAAATTGGAATTTATATTAAAATGTGCGTAATATAGATTTCGTATTTGTATACTGAAAAAAAATAATGTGTGGGATTCTGACCGTTGTAGGTCTATCTCCTACATACTTCTCTATAATCGCTCGGCCATCAGTGCACGCTTGGTAACTGAGACTCGATTATGAGAGGATTCAGTAGAACGAAGCTAAAGAAACGTGGAAGTGATGTGGACTTAAAGAAATATAGTCCCCCAGAATCTGCTTTTCTGGGTCAGAGGATCTATATCATGTATGTGCGTGTAGTAAACCATATCTGTATTATATAAAATATGAAGGCTATATCTTTTGAAAACTACGAAGGGAAATATGCAACGGTTTCAATTTTTGTAAACGTAGCTGAATAAATAACACCTACATAACACCTAAAATCTGGTCGAGATCTTTCAATATTTGGCCACAAAATACTGTAGGGGCGTTGAGTCTCCTCTATATATTTGAAGAAAAAAAACATTGAAAAAAAATTGTTTTCCATCAGGACGATGAACCTGTCCACAAAAGCGTTTTGGCAATGGGGAAACTGGGAGTATGCAATATGAAGTTCCTTAAACCTACAGAGAAATTTTAGACAAAACTAATGATATAAGATAATGAAATAATACATAAATATCGGCAAGGTCTTCGTCTTTCATGCTCCAAAATATTTTAGGATAACAAACTACTTAGTAAGCCTTATTGACATAAATACTATACTACTTTGTGAAGATTTTGCTGAATACCTAACCACCTCTTAATCGGTACCGCCAATGGAAGAGATATTTAATCTGTAAGGAAATCAAAGAACGAGCATAGATGAAAGTATAACGATGATTATACAGCAACTGTAGGGAAATGCAGACACTATCTCCCTTTTCTGTACAAGAAGGTCTGAATTAGTACGTTTCCAGCAGGCGAACAGAGCATTGTTTGTGAAACCAAGCACCATATTGAGAGGAAAGATGTCTGCTCTCCCAGGCTAAATTATTCCGAATCGGCGCCTACGACGTCGACCGTCGCATGCTTGTATTAGCTGCACCCTCTCCTACCCCTGCCCAAGTCGTTGAACTAAATCGTCTGTAACTTTAGATTGCTCCGATCCGGAGGAATTCCTCTACACTCGTAAAACACACATACACATACAACCGTCCAAAATACGCCCAATTCTTTCTTTTCTTTTATAGTCCGCTTTTCTTTCCTTCTTTTTTCCACAAGTTTTGTACTCTGGCATGCTTGAAAACTTTGTGAAACGTACATACATAGCAATATATGGCATGAGCATGGCAAAAGCTCTGCAGAGAATCAAGAAGCATTTGAACAAAAATGTACAAACTCTTGGCAGCATCTGAAGACTTGCAGTAGAATTATACATTGATTTATAGCAAACACAACGACAGTTTAATTCCTTTTCTACGTTAGTCCTACAGACTGCAAAATCATATATTTAAAAATAGAAGCGTTTGTTTTATTGGTGCTAAGGACATTACCCTCTTTTGACTCATTCATCTTTGTGAAGACAAACGAAAGTGACAGACGCTCTCCAAAGAAAGCAGTTGCGCTAAATTAAGTTGATATAAGTGAAATGCCATATTCAATTACAAGAGTTTGTAATACGTAATGATGGCAAGGATGGAGAGAATTACAGCTTAAACAATCCTGAGGGTAAGGACAGATTAAAACCAAAAACGACCGAGACTTTCCGCACATCACAAGGGACGGGTGATATCTACCACATAGGTACTTGCATAGCAGAAATAGAAAGCATTGCATTCCGCCAAAAGTCGACACTGATATCGAGATTACAACGAAATACGCGTTTGAGACTGTGTGTGTGTGTGTGTGTGTGTGTGTGTGTGTGTGTGTGTGTGTGTGTGTTCAGAATGAAAAGTCGGTTAAAAAGCAAACTTAATATATACAGTTTATATAAAATGCCTTTTATGGTGGAGTTAATGACTTCCAATATATTCCTTGTTATTGGTTTAAATTTTCAAATACCTACACATTTCTTAAACAGCTACCGAAAAGTGACAAGCTCCTAAAAGATTAACTACAGCTAAAAAGTTCTGTAATCCCATATTCTCGTTGTACCTATAGAGAAAAATATAATAAAAGTTATTTCTACATATGTTTAAATCGATAAACGGAATTAATAGTATATGATTTTAAGCATAGCTTTCCTTAAAAAATATTGTATGATGAAAGACATATGTATGGAACGTAATATTTTAACGTGGGTGATTACTAACACCTACAAAGAGACAAAAATCGTCATATTTGTTTCAGAAAAGCACACGAATAAAAAATGAAATACACAAATTTTAGGGGAAGCATTTTAATCTGAATTTAATTTTCTCAATTTTATTCAACATAAAATAAGCATAAGCATTGTGTGTTATGATGTATATGCATTCTCACTTAAATGGTTAACGGTGATACCATTTAAGATTTGTATAATTTGCGGCATTTTATTCCGAACTTCGTGTTGCGAACAGTAACAGTTTTGATTATGTACTCACCAGTTGTTTTAAGGTTATTTCACCTTAAATGTGAAGCTAAGGTTAAGTTGTTACTTCCGTGCCTCCTTTACAGACGTCCAGAGCGGTATATAGTATCATATTAATATGAACATGTTGAACAACAGCTATCTGGGCTAATGATATAATACATCTGTTACGTTTCGGAAGTGTCCTTTGGGGAGGAATAATAATAAATGCAACTGTTTCTTTTATTTTGAACTGTTCGAGAAAATGACCCCTAGCACTCGTGGTACCTCTGACGTTACTAGAGGAACCTCGGGCCGAACACAACGAGCCCCTCTCGAATGGGAGCTGTTCGGATTGGGTTGGTCTCGAGGGGGCAGATGGTTCCCGTCACCCACGGGCAATTGGGTACCTCTGGCCAGGCTAACATTGGCCGCCCGGAGGGGGTAGAGGGTTGCCTCATAAGTCCCGGGGACTAGCCTGCAGAGCTAGTAGCTGGTGAGCTAGACACTGGCGGCCCTAGCAAGGTTATTTGGTAGCTGGTTCATTAAGGACTGGCGCGTAAGTGGCGTATCCACTTCCGTCCCGTCTGCCGTGTGCAGGCGGGGGGGGGGGCAGCTTATAAAATAGGTGCTGTCCTAATGGAAATAACAGATGAGGCCCGGGTTCAGGTCCTACGGGGCCGGGACTAATGGGAAGTAGACCTCGGTGAGTATGTTCGAGAAAATATTACTCTGTAGTTACACCTTAGGGATAATTTCAGGAAGCCGAGTGACGGACGGACATTTTCTACAGAGGGGAACGCCGATGATGTATGTTATAGCTATTTTACAAGAAAAATTACATTGAAGAGTAGTAAGTTTGCTCTCTATTTATGTTCAATTTTACCTACTCAGTAATTTGTAATTTAACGCACGGAAGGAATATTTATTGTACATTTTAAGCTTTATTTTCTTCCAAACTGAAAACTGTATATAAATGAAGCTATCTTAAGGCTTTGTTATTCTATTTCACATGCATTTACCAGAATAGACAGTGGAAAATTCAGTTTAACATGCCTGGCTGTCATTAAATACAAATTTTTGAACTGTACCTCGCAGGTGTACATTTCATATTTCAGAAATGGTTGCACTAAAACAGACATGTGAGATAGAACGTTTGTTCTACACAATGTAGTAGTCAGAGCACCCTTGAATCAATTTCAAGGAAAAAACAGCTGTTTATATCGTGTTATAATAAAGGCTGTCAACATAAACATCCAGGTAGGTGAAAACAAAACGCCAAAGGCAAGTGCCACTTCCGTGATTGCATGGATGTCCTAACCTTGAACATATAGGTAATATAATGCAAATGTTTCTTTAGAAATTTCGTAAATAAGTAGTAGGTTCAGTACACAAAGAAGTCAAATCAAACGAATCAATTATAACGAATAGAGATTTCAATTAGATATTGACAGCAAGGGCATTTATATTCAATTCACGGGTTAAAATGATGTTATCATATTGTTTATCTGTATAATTGAAAACAAATTCAATTTAGATAAGATAACAACAATTATTCCATTTGGCGATCTATGTACACATAATATATATATATATATATATATATATATATATATATATATATATATATATATATATATATATATATATATATATATATATAATGTAATACTTTTAAAATTTATCTTCAAAACTACATTTAACCCCACATATTCAAAATACATTTCTTGTGAAAGGCTAGTAATATATTGAATATCGACAGCCAAAATTGACTGTTTACAATAAGTTGCAACACATCGTGAATATTCTCGTTCCTCTCTAAAGAGGCCGATGATTAATACCCATCAAAACATAAGACTGTACCATGTTTATACTAATGTTAAGTTAAACGCTAGGTATAAGGTTTTTCATCATTTAAGAATAATTGAAGTTCATTTAATTTATTGTTTGCTGACTGAACATTTAAATGGATCTCTTTTAATTTAGGTGCCCACTGCTTGTTTGTACACTGCTCACCAGGAAGAGTTTAATGCTCCCTTCGACGTATTTTGGCGTAGGACTAAAAACGCCCAACTCATGCATTTAAGGCCCAAAATTGGGATCCATAGATTTATTCTAATTACTTCCATAAATATTAACTGTGAAAGAGGCATAACAGTCAGAAATCTTTGAGGACATTTTTCTCAATAAACTTCAGAGGAAATAGGTTTTAACAAGCTGAAAACTTGAGATACCCTTGTGTCAGATGACAAACGAATTACATGTAATGCAACAAATTTCGGCACGCCTTGTATTGGATTTGTTCCATTTTTACTACCTATAATCTTCGCAAGATTTTTTTTTCTTTCTACTACCTCAGACTGAGTTGTATTATCACAATAACAATGACCAGATTACGCAAGTGTCAATTCTCCCACATCACCATCAGATTGATATTTCGCTACCTTTACATTATCATTGCTTACTGTGTCAACTATATTTGGTTTAGTCAATTTTTCTCTACTCATAGATTTCAAACACGCATGGTCCTTTGCGGCAATCACTTTTTGTTGTTGAATGTGTACGTTTTTCTTCTATCATGGTAGAGGAGTCACTTTTCGACTTGGTTAATAACGCATCACAAGAACAGGTTCGCTATTTAAGCAGAACCTTGTATTAGCTTGTTTGGTCAATTAGTCAATCAAGGCTATTCTGTAACGTCTGGTAGAAGCTGTTAAAGCCGCTAACCACTGGCTGTGCGCCATTTGTTATTCCGTTACAACGTAACCATAACAGCATCTTCTTGAGAGGAAAGTTCTGGTTAAGGATAACAGGAGGCGAGACCGTGTTGTTAGTGCTAGCGATACTACTTTTTCCTTTATGAATGTTTATTTAGATCTATGTCAGGATTACTTCCTACATTTATGCAATATTGTATCTGAATTTCAAGCTCGGTTAATTCTAAGAACCTCGCATATCACGAAACTATTCAAATATTTTTCTCAAAAGTGCTTATACTTGAGAATAATGTATAAAAAGTGACAGAAATTCAACCATAGCAATTAATTTTAAATACAGAATAATATATGTTAGTTCATCATATCAGAAAACGAATGAAATAATTTGTTTTTGAACTTTCAGAGCAGTAGCAAATAAAGACTGATTTTTGCACAGAGTAAGACTATTTATCTGTCGTGAGAGCATTAATGGCTTTGCAATAATTACGCCTGATGTTATAAGGATCTGCGCGCGCTCACACACACACACACACACACACACACACACACACACGCACACACACATACACACACACACACACACACTGCAAGCAGAAGCGTTTAAAAATTGAAACGGATTAAATCTGTGTACATGTGTTTGTTTATCTTGCCAACGCAGAATACTTCGTGCTATCCAGTAACTGTCAGTATTACAAACATCCGCCGCACTAAGTTTCATTTGGGCAACCGAGCCGTTATTACATAACCAGGAGAAACCAACTGGCGGAGCGGTTCAGTTGACGGCACTGAATGCAATTAGGTTATCCTGATACATGCACACCGGGCATTGCCAGCTCCAACGTCAGCCTTTGATATCTCTCTTACCAATAAATAGCATGTACGTGCTGATTTGCTGGCAAGGCGCGCAAATACTTAATTAGCAAATGTGGGAAGCATATGGTCACATATTGAAACTCCTCTTCGCTTCTCTCTATGCGAGTCTCTGTACATTCAGTCGGAGGTTTTAACGTTTATCACCTAGTTAAGAAGTGGATTTTATTGATTTCAGCGAAAATTGCATCAATAATGCCAGCTTTTCATCCGGAGAAGCAAGTGTAAGATGTAAAATTATTTTCTATATTTGTTGATAAAATTTATATTTATTGCGCATTTATCAACCCTCTTACATGATATCGGTTAATATGTAAGGTCAGTTATCTTACAATATCCTAAAGTAAATGCTTGCACAAGAAGCTTCTTCACAACAGCAGGCAATGGCAGGTGAGTAGCATGTGACTATAAAGAGACATCAGTAATAGCAGGGATGCCTAAAACTTCTCATTTTCACTATGCTCTTAAACAGTAAAAACATTTATATCCAATAGTTTTATATTTAGTGGCACTCCAGATTACTTTTCCCCTCAATGAGCGTCATGTCTTCTTAAAGAGGTATTGCAGCAAGCACTTGAAGTCCCTTATCATTTCTTGTTTCACATCAATGACGGTTTTATTGTATGGCATCTCTTTCTTTCGATCCATTTGTCGCTGCCACACACAATGTCCGCTCTGTTTAATCTTCATTCAAAAACAACAGTCTTTTTCAGAGGGTAAAACCAAGACATTTAATGATAACCTTACAGTGTCTGTAATATTGGCTAGTAAAGAGCCCACTGTCTCGTTACTGATTTGATCCGAAAAGACGGTAACAGAATGTATGCTAACTTTCCTACATCTGCAGATATATCTGAATATTGGTATGATATATTCAGATTGATATGAAGTAGTGTAAAATGTTCCTCAATTATTTGCATGAAGTCCATCTTAAAGGTTTCAAAGTCTATTTGAGTTCTGTCCCTTTCACTAGAAAATTTAACTTGAAAGTAAGTGATTTTTAATTTTATTCTTTTATGCACTTCTGGTTTCAAAGAAAGGTGCATGTGAAGTAGATCAATTTTCTTCCTCATGAACATTTGCACTAAGGCGACGCAGGTGGCATGTGTGATCGGATTCTTTCAACTTGCAGACATATAGGGGAAAGTACGAATGATTTATGCGATAACAAAGAAGAGTCCATTTCAGCACTGGAAGGACGATGAAACAAAGTTTTTGAAAGCCATCCGGAATAACGGATATGTAACGACTGATACTCAGATTCCTCAGATTCCAATGATCTACGCTGAATTTGGAACCAATGAGTGAGGCGATCCAAATGGTATTGTACTAATTATTGTGCGTGATGACGATTAGGGTCAGAAAAGTATAGTAGCGTTTTATCAGCGTAGAGAGGTAAAGAAGCCGGACCCAATTCAGGATATCAGAAGTGCAGATATTAGACAGTGACGAGGCCAAAATTGCCCTGTTGTACCCCTATCTTAATAGCAGATGGAGCTGAAAGGATTCCGCCAATGTGCACTGAACACCTGCGGCCGTAGACTAAACTGTAAATTTAAGGTAATAAATAACTAGAAAGCCTGATGCGGTAGAACTTGAGGAGCAAACCATCGTGCCAAACTTTGTCGAATGACTGTGCCACATCGAGGAAAACAGCTGCTGTGTACTGACGGTCGTCAGAGTTGTGTACATTTGAATGAGTTTATTGGAAAAACTGTTGAGCAGTGGAACGTCTGTGAAAGAACCCAACTTTGTAGGGCGGAAGTGTGTGATTATGAGTAAGGTAAGATAGAAGATGGCAATGAATTACTTTTTCAAAAAAGTTTAGAAAGGTTTGACAGCAGACTGACTGGATGATTGTGGAGGTGTTCGAGTTTGTTAAACTTACGAAAAATTGCAATATGGTAAAGCATTCAGGTGCGAGGAAAATAGCCAAGTCTTAGGTACGCCCTTTAGGATGGAATGCAAATATGCAACGGCCCTTTTGGTGAGCTTCTTGAGAACAATGTTGAAAACAACGTAGAGCCTTGCAGTTTTTCAAGTGGTGGAAGACGTCAAGATTATTTAAGTGAACAACCAATAGTGAAACTCGAAAGTTCTACACAAAGTACTAGCTTCCAGAAGGGTGTGCTAGAGATATCATAGGAGGTAATTCATTCTTCACCCGATGGAAGGCTGTTCTTGCATTAGTGTTTACTATTTGCTCTACTACCTTCTTGAACACCACATTTTGTCTCATGACTATTGGGTTTCAGGTGTTTAGGGAGGCATCGCCTATAAAAATCGATAATCCTCCAAAATCGTAATTGTTTCTCGGGTGCTAGTAGTGGACAATAGAGAATGTTTGTACACATTCTGAAACAGAATTAATACCAAACAAATTCGATATTCAAAGGAAAAGGAGCTTCTGTATGTACAAATCAACAGCATATACAAAGAGATTAAGATAGATTGGGTGAAGGTAGTATGTTGTACACCAGCGTGCAAAAGTTTTCCATGAACGATGGGGCTGGAGAGACAAGGGAAACAAAATTCTATCGTCGTTTAATTTAGCCTGGTAAGAGGAAAGGTGACGTTCATCTGCTAATCAACAATGTTCCCCTTCATAGACCACAGGAGACGAGAGACGATTAACGTAATAACGATTAAATCTACCTTTAAGCAGTCTACCCAGCAATAGAAATAATAACGATAACGACAGCTATATATGTAACAACGGAAATAATGCATTTATTTTTCGCAATTAGATACACATTTTTAATGCTAATTTTAGATATTTATTTTAAATACCACTCAGTTTAATATTATACTATCGCTAACCTATGAACAGTAGAAGAATTTCCTTCCAGATAAAACTACTACTTTGAGCATTGGAAATTCATTTTAAAAGAAGAAAGGGAGAAATTCATTTTAAAAGAAGAAAGGGAGATTAAAATGGTTGAGGTGCGGTGTGGAGAGAGAGGAAATAACCTTAATAAAAGAAAGGAGCTATAAACATCTAAGTTGATACAGGAGAGTTATATAATACCACCTACGTTTCATGTGGCAAAATTGTTTTTATGTTTCATCGAGTCTTAAATACCTGTGCGCAGAACTCGCGGGTCTAGTACAGGAAAACTGAATCGTCCTGGCGCAACAAACTGATAAGAAACCCGCCTCTGTCGCGTAGATCAGTCTTGCACGCATTGGATTACATTTGCTCGCGTCTGTAAAAACAAAAGTCGGCTACATGCCAGTTTTGTTTATTATAAACAGCTACACATGCATACACAGCACACAAAGTGGAGTGCTTTAGTTAACTTTAGCGAAGTCTTCGGTCTAAATTAACATGTCTTAAAAATGAAAGTTTAGTGGAGTACACGTTTGCTAAAATTTCACATCTATTCCTGAAGCTATTAACTGCATTTTAACTCCTAAAGTTACTATTTTAGCATATTTGCTATTAGGATTAAGGTGGAAATATCCCCGTCACTACTTTACCGCTTACGTAATTCATAATTAATGGAGACGCTACATGTATGTCATGTATCATATGTATGTCATAAATATAAAATCGGTATATGGAATGAACACAATACTGTTATGAAAGATACGAAAGGTAGTGAAACACCCTTGTTTTAATTCCAGGCAAAATTTTACGTGTTGGTTTACTTACAGTGTAACGGTATGAAAATTAATATATATTAAACTATATATATATATTATATATCTTATATATTATATATCTTATATATTATATATCTTATATATATATCATTAAACTATGCTACCAAGAGACAAATATGTATAAATGCTATTTTGCAAGCCTATTTGCGTTAAGATTTCTCACACAGGACCTCCTACTATATGACATTTAAGATTACATTTCTCACACAAAATGTTACAATTCTATTAAAGTTGCAAGTTTCGCATTTAAATAAGCACCATGAATAGCATTAAAATATCGACTTGTAATTTTAAACTGCAGAGATTCCCAGATAAACATGTTAAAAAAAAGAAAACTGAAATCTTGTTAATGTTAAAGGTAAATAAAGCTTAAGTCCGTCGAGTTTAAAGGTAAAATAGGTTCAGTGAATTGTAATGCCCAATAATTCGACAAAACCTTTTTAATTGCGTTAATTGGTGGTGTGTTGATATATGAGGACAATGGAGTTCATTAAGTCTGTGTCGATTTATAATTAATTGTTAAAAACGTCATCTAAAACAACTGCGAAAGTTAAAGCCAAATGAACGTCGACCAATAACCGCGTAGAGCACTGCAGGCGTACTATGTGCGTGATGCAGGTAAATATGTACGTTATAACACATTTAATATCGTTAAGATGTAACAATCTTACACTTATGATGTTAACCCAGGCACATATTACATTGTGGCTCTAGGTGCCTCAGTTGGTTAGGTGGTGGTGTACAATCTCAAGGTTACGGATTCATATCTGACCCCAGATCTCCATGCCAGTGGATTTACCAGTAGATTTATTGGCGTGAGAAATAAACTTCTTCGGAACGAAATTCTAGTTCACCGACAGCGCTGATATGAACCTGGCAATTGCGGCGTTCGCTTGTGTGTATGTGTATGTATGTATGTATGTATGTATGTATGTATGTATGTATGTATGTATGTATGTATGTATGTATGTATGTATGTATGTATGTATGTATGTATGTATGTATGTATGTATGTGTGTGTGTGTGTGTGTGTGTGTGTGCGTGAACAGCATAACTCAAAAAACGAAAAATCCCTTCCATCCTGAACTCCATATCCAGGTTCGGTGACACGAAGGTTTTAAAAGCTTCTTCTTCTCTTAAAAAAGAAAAAATTCTTAGAACTTCTATTTTGTTAAAAATTATTAAATAATTTGACTAAATTACGACATCTAAAGTAGTTACATCACAAATGAAATGTTGATACATTTTTCATTTTCTGGGAGTAGACTCTGTAGTCTCCTTTGTTAAAATGACTTTAGTATAACTAGTAAGTAAACCTTAAGCTACACACACTATTTTTACAAAATATTTACACATCGTAAAGGCATAGCATGCTGTCAAATTATTGTTTTTGATCATTTAAATTTTTCAGGATACTCCTTGTTATTGCTTTCAATTTTAGGAAACTTAAACTTGTCTCAAATTTGAAGTTGTTATTCGTCCTGTTGGTCATGCAGACAGAAAATAATTTCAAAGATAACGCAGAGGGACATGCTGTTAAAATAGTTTATCATCACTAAAAGGACCGCTCACACTTGAACGTGCCGAGGCGAAGTGCGGCCCCCGAGTAATACATTCTCCTGATAAATAAATAGGCCGGCTCTCAGTAAGGCCGGGTGACACATGGCAAGCAGAAGCTAATGGCTTACAGGGTATATTCTCTCGTATTCAATAGCCGGAATTTCCTCATTGGTAGCAGTCACGTGGATATCAGAAAGGCTTCGTACTTTGTAGGTGACATAAACAAGGCCATCGCTAATCTAATTCCCTGACCTCAGTGCCACTTAATGGCACGTTCGTTGTATTTAGAGTTAAAATGACATGGGAAAGAGAAAACTGAAGAGAAAGAGTTTTGCAATTGCCAGAACAGGCGTGGTGAGGTTAAAATGTTTAAGGGGAATGGGAGAGGAGGTACAGCGACAAAAATTAGGCGAACCTTAAGGAAAAAGATGGATTGATGTTGAAAATCACCACAGAAACCTCCTACCACGCCAGGTGACAAAATATGAAAAAAAAATATCTTACCTTTGAGGGTTCAGATAAGATGCATTACGAAAGGGTAGAGCCAGACTGAAAATTTCAGTGCCATAGCCGGGATGTGAATCACGGATCTTCTGGTTTACGTCCAGCCCCTCTAACCATTTGAGCTACTATGGCCAACGTGCCAACATGGCACTAAATTCTCCAACTGTCTCGTGTTCCTCTCATAAACACGTGAGGCAACTACCTTAATGGCGACTTACTATGCTGTAAGTACCTTAAGGCTCGGGATTTATAGTTCGGACCACTTTTAGGTAAAATTAATGGAAGATAATTGTTCTTTCACACTAGTCGTGTGTAGGACGCACTATGAAAGGGTAGAGCCAGACTGAAAAATTCAATGCCATAGCCGGGATTTGAACCATAATTTTCTTTAAGGCCTATGGAAAACTGCAACTGATGAACGTTTGTGACCATTGTGAAGTAGCATAGTCCTTAAGCTAAACTTTGAAGAATCTATAAACATCAATATAACTTACTCATTAAACCACTGATGTCCTAATAGAAACACAGTCCCTTTTATTGAAAAATATTTTCCCATTTCTCATGTTTATTTCGAAATTGAGTAATGTTTTTACCAGGTGCAAGCCAATTTTATTTTTGCAACTTGGAACCTAAAAGTTCACATTCTTCTTCGTAAATATTAAATCGCGTGCTAAATAATTCAAATCTACTTGCCCTACAAAAGTCTTTCACTTTCAGAATTTTCTGGTCAAAATTCAGGATATTTTGAAGTATAGGCCTTGTTAAGCTGTAGAGCCTGTTTTCATCTTTACGTTTTGTAAGTTCCTGCGTAAGTAATCATGTAGGACAAGAACCTGTTGACTGGTACTTGAACTCGTTTCCGATTATGTATATCTAAAGTATCCAAAAATTGTGACATGATATGCAAATTCAAGTACCATTTTCAGAAGCTACGTGTGAAAATAGACTAGAAGCATGTAGTATTATCTTTGCGGAGGTAAATTTCATGCTGATTAGCTTTACTGAACACGAAATTAAACAAAGACTTTAAGAGAAAATGAGGAAAGAAGCAATTGACTAATTTAACAAGTGAAATTCAGGCCGAAAAGATGCTGTGTGCAACATATAGGAAAAATGTATTACAGGTAGGAAATATTTAGATTTAGTGAGAAATAGGTAAATGAGGAAAATTAGCAAGACGGATAACCTAGAAATGTAATTAACTGAGGAGAAAGAAGTAAACAGAGTCCAATAGCTCGGTTAGGACGAGATATGAGTCTTACCGGTGCTAGGTAATCCAGCAACTCAGGGACATTATGAAAATGGTAAGTTAAGAGGAATGTAATGTTACAGATATAAGAAAAATCGAATTTTATCCACATTCCAATCTGCACACAAATGAACGGTACTAACTATATCATAAAAAGTGAATTTAACCTTTATCGGCAACATTGGACGGAGGAAAGGTAATTCATTTTGTGCAGCAGGATATATTTTTGAAGGAGAAATGTTACAAACTACACGGTAATTACAACATGAGGCACAGTGATAGGGAAAGGTAGCCAAAGAAATTGGACATGTCACTGATGAATAAATATGAGGCAAATATTGTGGAAAAGTAACCAATTATAATTTGTGCGTTAATTCGCCATAGTAATACTATAAAATGTGTAATCATAGCGACAATCATACTTGATAACCTTTTGAAACAATTTGTCCATAATTCTAAATCAGACAGTTTTTTGAATAGAAATACCGAAAATGGATTTTCAAATTATTTAATGATGCAAAATTACACAACTAAATAAAAGTCTATACCTCTAACAGGGTATAATTGTTTAAATGGTGCCTCAAATGCTAAATAAATAAATATAATAATAATAATAATAATAATAATAATAATAATAATAATAATAATAATAATAATAATAATAATAATAATAATAATAATAATAATAATAATAATAATAATAATAATAATAATAATAATAATAATAATAATAATAATAATAATAATAATAATAATAATAATAATAATAATAATAATAATAATAATAATAATAATAATAATAATAATAATAATAATAATAATAATAATAATAATAATAATAATAATAATAATAATAATAATAATAATAATAATAATAATAATAATAATAATAATAATAATAATAATAATAATAATAATAATAATAATAATAATAATAATAATAATAATAATAATAATAATAATAATAATAATAATAATAATAATAATAATAATAATAATAATAATAATAATAATAATAATAATAATAATAATAATAATAATAATAATAATAATAATAATAATAATAATAATAATAATAATAATAATAATAATAATAATAATAATAATAATAATAATAATAATAATAATAATAATAATAATAATAATAATAATAATAATAATAATAATAATAATAATAATAATAATAATAATAATAATAATAATAATAATAATAATAATAATAATAATAATAATAATAATAATAATAATAATAATAATAATAATAATAATAATAATAATAATAATAATAATAATAATAATAATAATAATAATAATAATAATAATAATAATAATAATAATAATAATAATAATAATAATAATAATAATAATAATAATAATAATAATAATAATAATAATAATAATAATAATAATAATAATAATAATAATAATAATAATAATAATAATAATAATAATAATAATAATAATAATAATAATAATAATAATAATAATAATAATAATAATAATAATAATAATAATAATAATAATAATAAGGGGGCGCCGGGGTAGCGCGGTGGTTTCGTTCGCGGCTCCCGTTCTAAGGGTCCCGAGTTCGATTCCCGGCTCTGGGGTTGGCGATTTTAAGTCGGCCCTATCCACGCCTTCACCTCTGTCTAGCACACGTGAAGTATCCCCCATGCCCAACGTGGTTCGGAGTCCACGGTAAAAACTGTAGGTCCTCTCACCTCACCGCCATCTTCACTATCACCCTATCATCGGAGATAATGGACACCGCCCTCTGGGTGCCTCCACCTGAGAAATGGGTCCGGTCATCACTTGGTGGGGTGAGGTTACCCCGAAGGCCAAGGTTGCCATGTGGGGAGTGTTAGTAACTAACTAACTATAATAATAATAATAATAATAATAATAATAATAATAATGACGTTGACGATGGCGATGAGGATGATGATGATAACTCGGTATATTTCGTAAGGGAAGCAATGGTGAATCTTTCTGAAAATAATAACGGATTTAAAAGTAATAGATATGTTACATGTTAATATAATCAATCCAAGTGTGAGCTGATAGACGGAATACCTAGTATTATAGGAGTATTAACTTTATTACAACTGTGCCCCACAAAAAGCAGTACATTTGGATAATTTGTAATAATGTGTGTGAAGCTTGTTACAAGGTCTACGCCGCTGTGTGGAAGCCAAAAGGAATCATTTTGAGCACTTGCATTTATTATGAACATTTGAGTGACAGTATCACTGAAATATAAATGAAAATTTGTGTGTCCAACGCATATTACGGATTCTAAAAGAAATTTCCTGCCTTTTTGTGCGGCTTCTTGTATAATCAACATTAAACCAATTTATATAACTCAATTTCAAATAGCGTTATTCTTTGGAATATGGAGTTCCTTGGAATTATCAGTTGGTATTTCAGCTCTACTTTTAATTTTATCACCTTAATTTCATCGCCGTTTCTAAGTAACCTCACCGTAGATGCAGGTTTTCAAGGCGCCTCTGCGGTTTGCTGCCGATGGCCTGTAGCCTTCTGTGCTTCCTACACTGCTCACGTGATGGATATAATACATCTGTATAGCTCCACTGGGAGAGTTGGCTTCCTCAGTTGTGCAACTTATTCCAAAAATGAGTGGCTATAGCTCGAGGTTTGTGTGATCAGCATTGGGCAAAGACATGGATATATTAATCCCCCCCCCCTTAAACTGTCTTTAATTACATTTGCACACTGTGCAATTTGACACCACCTCATTTTACTGTTTGTTATCAAAGCAAATAATCGCGCCAAATGGACGTTTATTTGTAAATAGTGATCTTAAATGAGTTTCAGTAAGTCAAAACAACAATGTAGCTTCCTCTTTCAAAAATAATCTGCATGCTTCAAACGTAGGTTTTAAAACAATATGCAGACAGCTGAAGATCCGGAAAAATGGCTCTTATTTTTCTGTGTGCCTCCCTTTTTGATTTGGGAATTCCAGCTTCTACATCCCGAGAGAATAATAAAACACAAATATACATCTATTGTATTCTATTTTATTTCACTGTTTTCTGCATGAATACACCTTTCATTTTCTGTTTGTTGGTGCTTCTCGGTGGAAAAGATTAAACGGAAACATTGATGTGTTTATTTTTCATATAAACATTATCAAAACCACTTGTTCCTCTGCTCCATAAACATTCTGATATGGCAGCTGCTGTTGATTTTACCTGAGTTTCGGGGATGCTATAGGCTCTATGTCACCTTTGGCCTAGATGCATGCTTGAGGCTGTTAAGGTTCATGCAAAGCAGCTCTGTTTTTTTATTTTGATTATTTTCAGTGATAACTCTGAGTTCTGAAAATACAGGACGTTTGCACAAAAAATAAAATTACTGTAAGTTGCAAAATATGAATTTCTCAAAGAAGAGGTAACTGTAAATGTTTGGATATGTTTATACAGTAAAATATAAAACATTTTTGTACCAAAAATATCGATTCGAAACAGGAAACCACATAGCCGAGCTGTGAACCGCAGATGTTCCTCTTAAAATCGTAGCTTTGTGATACTCTGAAATTTATAAAACGGCAAAGTATGGTTCAATGCCTTCAGCCTTCTAAGGAGCCGAAATAAATGTTACCGTTGATAATGAATTCAGAACTTTTTTCACAATTCGTTGATTAAATTCTTTGAAACGCCCCACAGAAATATTTGGAGCATTTGAAATAGTTGAAATGGTATGACGTCTTAACAGATAGCCTACAATTGCTTAGGGCTGCAGTAGATTAAATGAGACATTAAGCAGAAGTTTGACATTCAATTGAACACTTTAGAAAAAGGAGCTACAAAAATAATCGTATCAAATACACTTTATATTAAACTGAGTACAGAGGATGTGCCAGAATGAGCAGTAAAGACAGAGATTTGATGGAACTGAAAAAAAGGCTACTGTGGATGGACTGCGAGAAAATGTATCATACTGACGTGAAAGAGGAAAACATGGCGGTGAAATACGGCGGCAATTATGTGATTGAATACTGGCAAGACGAAAGGAGAGGTCACCAAAGTCACTGGATAGACAGTATAACCACAAGTCTTAGGACATAACTGCTACATCGCTGCACGTTGAGTGCAAATTAGGCACAGGGTTTTGTTGTAACTGTCCTCTGCCCAGGCACTGTCGGTTATTCCCAAATTAGCGGAGATCAAGATAGTAAAGACTTCTTTAAAAACGGTATCAATGATATCTAGTTCTAGTATAAGAGAATTTTAATAGAGGTTATGAAACAAACTGTCCTAAAGGACGCTGTCAGCACAAGAGGTGAAGATATATCAGTGATCCAGCAGTTATTTAGATGTTATCCTGTTGCAATTGTTAAGTAAAGGTGTAGGTAAATATGTCATTTATAGGCATGATGTGGATATATTTGTGGTATAGGTTAGGCCTATTGTATACTACTGGAGGAACGGATGTTGTCAGAAAATGCAGAAGGCAGCCAGGACTTCCGGTGACCTCCAATGTAGAGCCTAGTTTCCAGATGGAGCATCCCCAAACGTCCCCTCAAACACCTTTTATCCGCACGGAAAGATTCGGGCAAGAGATTCCGCATCAACGAAGAGGTTCGAAGTGTACATATGGGTACACTTTTTTGCGGGCCCTCGTAGCCACGGTCGCTAGATCGTATGTTCTAACGTTCCGCTGCGTAGAAGGTTGCGGGCTCGAGTGGGCACGGGTGTTTATGTGTATAATGTATATGTGCAAAATTACAGAAAACAGTGAAACAAACGTAAAAAATAAAAAGGGTTAAATAAGGAACACACACATTATATATGTAGTTCTGTCCTTAACCGTATAGCCTACACACCATAGACCATATTGTTTACCCCTGCGACCCTGGAAAATGAAAGGAAACCGAAATAAAGAGGAAATGTGGAGCAGTAAAATTTGTGATAGTGTATAATCTCACCGACCTGGAAAAGCCATAAGAAGCCATAATTCGGTTAGGGCGAGTTACCTGGATAAGGTTTTATCCAGGGTTTTCCCTTATCCTGATAGACGAATGTCGGGTAACTTTAAGCTCCACGTACCCGGACTCAAATGAACATAATTTTACCCATTTCATTCATCACCCTATATGACTTAACTTTGGAGGACGTAAATTACACAAAAAGCTTAAGGAGTATTCTTACACGTAGTGCGACTTTTGTCAACTCATATGTTACAATTGACATTATATATATATATATATATATATACATATATATATATATATATATGTATATATATATACATATATATATATATATATATATATATATATATATATATATATATATATATACATATATATATATAGCTGTCACAATCGTCTTTCTAAATGATTATTTACATGACACTTATCTTAATGAGGTATTTATAAATAATGCCTCAAATTATACGTTAAAAATATGTACAAAATAGGCAAATATGCTTGTTTCAATGTTCATTTTGAAAGCTCCATTGTTATAAAAGTTCGTAAAATTCAGCTGGGATACCTTACGCCTACCGCCACGGAAATTTGCATGGTCTAGAAAAGTGTGTGTGAGAGAGGGAAATTTGAAAGGAGTGGGGGAAACGAGGTGGAAACGCTTAGCAGGACAAAGCATTTCATTCGCTACACACCAGAACGCTTCCCTTTGGAAAAGATGATAGTCAGATTTATCATTTGGTTATAATCTGTTCAATGTCGGACCACACGCAGAGTGAAGAGCCACGGCACTTCTTTAACACGCCAGATAATCTTAGGATTTTTTTTAAAAAGGTGTCTGTCATATATTTTACAACAAAATAAGTATAACTTATGTGATTAAAGTTGTTCGGAGGTAATGTTGTGGATAATTGTTGAAGCCCGCCGCTATGTTACTTCCTGTTATATCTAGTTTTAGCGATATCTTTTAATCCTGTCTAAAATGCCAAGCATTATCCTAACAAAAATTTGAAACACCGTGCTTCACAGTGTGGGTGACAGGGAGGCGTATAGTATGGTTTGTTGTAAACGTTATTTCAAAATTACATAACATAAACACTTAAAATACATTTCTCAATTTCTCACGCATATTGAGCAAGCAGACCGGCAACGCCTCTTTTCATTGTTCAGGCATTTCTGGTTGCCTAAGATATTGCTCTTTGCTTTCTGCACTCCTCTCACAGAAATAGTAGCATTTTCTTGATGAATGGTATCTTTTAGTTTATCCAAGGTGTGTTCATCCTTTTGTACACCTTATCGCTTGATGACCTCAAGAGATAAAATCTTGGGATGTTAAATCGGCGGTATGAGGGGGCCATATACTGTTATTGATAACTCCAAAACAAGTCATGAACTTCCTATAATGAAGAGCTACCCCTATGTGCCGAAACAAAACCCTACTGAAAGATCGCGAAACCAAGGTCTCTCTCAGTTAATTGATCATAAAGGGTCGCAAAATATTTTGCATAAACTTCTCAATAATAATTATTTTCTGGAGAGAAAGAAAAATGGGATCCACTGCTCTCTCACCACTAATACCGCGGTACACTCCTATTTTTGGATTATTAAGGAATCTCCTATGTATTGCTTGGTCTTGCAGAATTACAGTAACGATTATTTTGCGAAATAACATAGTAAATTAGGGGGAACGTTGATTTTTCAGGAAAGAAAATTATATTACACACAACAATGAAGATCCATTTACGGAACCACAGCTTTGTGGCACGTCCATCCAGTTTAAAATCTTGTATTGCATTCATTCTATAAGATATATATTTTCTTAGCTGTTCGAACTTAAGCATAGGGAATTCCCATTTTGAGAATGATATACAATTGATTCGAAGGAAAAGCTTTCCAGATATATTGTATAATGTTATCCAGAGCTTCTACTGCGAGTATTGTACCTGAGTACCTGTGTTTCTTGTGAAGAACATTTCCTACTTCACGAAATTTATACACTAATTGGTGAATCGTTATTCGATATGGCAGATGAACTTCAGAAAACTCCCTTTGAAGTAATCTCCTTACAGTACACGCTGATTTTATACGCATTTATGAACCATACTAAATTACTCTTCCTGAGAGTAGAACAAATCAGAAGAATAAAAAATTTTAGAGCACATAAAAGGCAAAATATCATATGAAAATAATCTAATAAAATACCCCTCCCAAAAAAAAAATAAAAGCAACAGAGGGCTTGGAACATTTCTTACTAATATACTTTGGAAATGTTAACGGGAAGTTGAAATATGACAGTGCAGCACCTATAACTTCTTGAAGTAGGGCTTTATATTCAAATAACATATAAGATATAATGATGTGGCTGTCAGTATGACACCATATCAAGTGAAACCTGGCAATCGATGTTTTATATTTTTTCCATTGAAGCATCATTTTTGATATTGACTGAAAAAATATATTCCAGTTCTTTTAGTTATACTAACTCATTTCTCTCGTCCTTTTATAAGGAAAATGTAGAAAGTTTTTTTCAAAACTGGAAAACTGTATGCAGGTAATAATTCAATCCTCCCATACCATTCTTTTATGGAGTTGCATGACTCGTTTGGCTTAATTTATTGCTCCACAAATGCTGGTACTTAGTAACTAGCTTTGGAGAAATGCTAGGAGCCAAATATAGAGCACTAAATGGATGAAGGCAGTAGATTAGTTATATAAAACCACGGAGACTTTACAGCTTACGTTTCTGCTACATTTACTTTTGTGCAAGTAAGGTTATTTTTCCATTATTTTTCTCTGTGGCATTAGAAGGAGAATCGTCATTAGAATTGCAATAAATAAGTTCAGAACATTTACTGCAGGTCATAACATAAAATATGGCAGTGCGTCGATTTAATTTACCAGAAAGCATTATGGACGACGTACTCTCAGAGAAAGGTTAGATAGAAACCATTCAATGATTTTCCAGGAGCACAGAATAAATCAATGTGATAGTTCTCTTACGGGCATAAGAATAAAAATTATATTATTGTTTGGTTTATGGAGGCCTCTGAGGCCTTCAGTAGACGAAAAATGCCAAGTTGTCCTCTAATTCTCATGAACTAAATTGATATTAAGGTTTATTCAAAGGATCAATTGTACCCCTTCAATAATATCAGCGTCTGTCATATATATATATATATATATATATATATATATATATATATATATATATTTCTTTGTTTGTAAGTTAAAATCTACGCTATCTAAACGCACAGCACTCACAAAATTACAATATTTAGAGTCAGTAGTTCATGATCTGTACGAGAAAAAGGTTTGTAGTTCTACGGATTGTTGGATGCTGGAATAATGTATTATAGCAGCATCAGTATAATTATATAATGAATACATGTAGAGATTTTCAAAATTCTTAAGAACAACATGCTATCTGTATTGACTAAATTACACGGAATAACCAAAATACTGGGAAATGAAAGTAAATTAGAGAATATGAAAATCTCACATTGTTGATATTGCGTAAAGAGTAGGTAGTAATAACATATACATAAACATATAAAGATCAAAGGACAAATACTTGACAATCAAGCAGGAAATGTGTATATAGGCGAATTTCAAAAATGTTTATGAGCTTTTCATAATTCTTTCATCATTAAAACACCAAATCCGTTATAATGGACATAAGGCTATAACACTCTAATTAAGACTAAAGAGTATTTACAAAGGCCTCCCTACTTAAATGCAAAAATATTGGAGTATTAAATGACATGTTTGCAGAGAAAACTTTGGTGTTTATATGGGAGTGTCTGCTGTACCAAATAGTTGCTGTTACTCCAGATAATATACATAATTGCTGTACTCCACAAAGCCTAATCCGGTGACATTTTATTGCAAGTAACATACCTATGTCCATGATGTAACACAGCAGAAACAGACTTAAATAAATAAATATTGATTGGCGCATATTTAAGTTGCATTTATCAGACACTGAATATGTGTAAGCAATGAAATATGTCCAAACTTCTCAATAACGTTTACTTCAATTCTGTAGATGGACGCAATGTGTATTATCGATGCCGAGCATTCTCATGTAACACATGCTTGCTTTATTTACTTTGCATTCATATTGTAAATAGGATCATAGGCGGACCTTCCAATTAATTGTCGAAAGAAAGAAAACGGCTAACCTTAGAAATCCGATAACCGGTATTCTACATTAACTCAGCACTCGTAATGTGCGTTCTCCAAAGCGATTAATCTGAGTGCGTAACGTTAATTGTTTGTACATTAGTTAGACTCCTGTACGATGTGAAAATTATCAAGCTTTTCCATTATTAAATGACTATGGGACCAAAAGGAATGTACAACATGTTAAATTTAACTATAACTACATAATTAACTAAAACTTATGGGATCATTCCGAAAGAAGATATTTCTTCAACCAGAAAGCGGTAGAAAAACACGCTTTTCAGCATCTCCAGGACTTGTAAAACTGTCGGGGAGAGGTTAAAGATCTCAGATATCACGTCTCATTTTCACATACATGTGTGTGAATGTGAGTTGTTTGGAATAGTCCTAACTCTGCGAAAATAATTTTACAGGGGAAAACCCCTTTAGATGATTAAATAATTTCATGAAGGATATCGGAAGTAAAGGAAATAAATTCGTCAATGGAGTTAAGAAATCTCTCACCGTGCAACGTCGGATACCACAGCTACCGCGGCTTTCAATTGCGATGCCGTTTGTTCTTGAACGTTACTAGGCCAGCAACCAATCGGAGTCCTGCGGTGCTGTGATGCATTCCCCGTAATTGGGATGTGACGTGGACCAAGTGAATCCATCTCCAATTAATAAATAGTAACTGAGCTAAGATAAAAATTCAGGTTTTGCAAAACGTGATCCACGAGGATGACAGAGAGTAATGTTTCTAACATAACCGGGAAAAGTCATATGATTAGCTGAAATAGTTTACAAATAAGAAATACCCATATACTGTAACAATACAGCGCGACGTAAGCAGTGTAATTTATATTACTAGTGGCTGGTATGTATGCGTGCGCATATATTTGTAATTACTCAGAACTAAACTGTAAACGTTTGAAATGACATGTAAAGAGAATTACTTTGAACAAGCCAAGGTGTCTGTTAAACTCTAGAGGGAGCATACAGTACGCTTCCGGCTGTCATGTAAAACGCTCCATCTATAGAATGTTATTCCTCACATTATCGTGTGTTTTTTTATGAATAGTTCATAACCTCTGTTTACTCCGGAGAGTGTGAACCTGTATTATTCAGTTGTTCTTCCGTTTAAAAGCCAGCAAAAAGTGTATCAGTTGGGTCAATTTGGAACTTAAATGAGGCACGAGATAGTCCGCCTTCCCACATACCACTAGCAGTACAATCCAATTGAGTTGATATGGGCTCAAATTCTATTGCAGACAGAAATCGTGTTTTAAACTGATTGACATTGAACGACTTATTCACGAAGAAATTCATTCAGTGATGTAAGACTGGAAAAACCGCGTGAGCCATGCAGAAGAACTTCAAAAAGATGACTTTTGGAAAAAAATAGCACGTAACGAGATTTTGCAGCCTATCATAAATTTGCAATACTCCGACGATGACGACAGTGGCAATGGCGAGTTGTATCTTGACGTAAGTGATATTCACAGCTATATGGATATTCATGTTGCAATTGTGATTTCAATAACTGCATTATTATTAAGGTTTGGAAAATTCATTTTGGTTTCCCAATTCATTTTGGTTTCCCTTACATCTAGAGCAAGAGAGACCCGCTTGGTCTAGTATAGTGTGCGAGAGAGAGGGTAATATGGAAACTGTAGGGCTAAAAATATGATAACGCAATGTGGTGCACTAACGCATATGATTCGCTGCGGTGCAGAACTCTTACCATTCAAAAACATAGTAGCAAAAGCAGTGGCAGTTGCAGCGTATTAGTATTAGTAGTAGTGGGATAGTGATGGTAGTAGTAGTAGTAGTAGTAGTAGTAGTAGTAGTAGTAGTAGTAGTAGTTGTAGTAGTAGTAGTAGTAGTAGTAGTAGTAGTAGTAGTAGTAGTAGTAGTAGTAGTAGTAGTAGTAGTAGTAGTAGTAGTAGTAGTAGTAGTAGTAGTAGTAGTAGTAGTAGTAGTAGTAGTAGTAGTAGTAGAAGTATAAACCGAATGCAGGTACAGATACAGAGGCTGGACGCTTGGCAAGTGTGTTCACGATGCTGGTGGTAGGAAACGCATAAATGAGCGCTCATTTAGCAACCATGCTAACAGAGGTGACTTTTATGACTGCCGGCAGGGGAAGCTCCTAATGTATCGAGATAAATTCGAAAATATCAAAACAGCTAAGCCTGCAAGTACATACATAGATTTTATGGATTTACATACGTAATAAGTATGAAGTATTTATGAAGGGAAAAACTTGTTTGTGAGTGCACCTGCGTGCGCTTGTGCACACAGGTCAACTTAGTTTACAAATGTATTCAATTTACACTATAATTTCCGACAATTCTAACATAAATCAGGAATTCTGTAAGAGCATGAATGGGGTTGCATCTGTGATACAGTAAAGTGAAAGATGTGTGAATAAAGGACGCTGCTGTTGATATCGGTCAGAAAGTACCTGCCACATGCTGGAATCGTAATTGCGAGACACTTATAAATGTGTAAATTGCATGAACTGAAAATCAAATAAAAGCCATTGTCATTTAATTACTTTGTTTATACCATGAATTTAAGAGCACACATAGAACTTAGTTACATAGTTTGTAGCTACTTAGCAGTATATCCGAGGATTCAAATTTGATGTACCACAGTTACAAGCAATAAGGCAAATTGCTTGTAACTGCCTGATGCTTAATGTGCACGATCATGATAATTACGCATTCAAATCGAAGAATGCAACAATTTTATTATTTTCATGAATTCCGAGTTCCGCAGGGAACAGCAATTACAAGCCACTGAACTACGGACCAACTAATACAGGATGTTCACTTATGCTCCCTTTCTTCTTGGGCAACAAGCCAGGTGAAAAGACGATTAGATATTGACGTTTCAGGAGTGTGCATCGCTCCCATCATCAGGATATTTATAAAATGTTATAACCACAAATGAAACACAGGATGTAACACAACTATAAACAAAGACAAAACACTATCAAAATTCGCATTACTGAACAAATGATCGTTTTCAGTAAATTAAATGATAGACCAGGAGATGGCGTGAGTATAGAAAATTGTGTCAAAGAAACGTAACTACTTAACTTGATTATCAAGCCGCATTGATCTTTGCTTCTTATATCGACGGATTTCCATTTTAAGGCCGGTTTCCAAGAGGAGCTGAACATTCTTAAACAAGGGTCAGTCGAGTCCAAAATCTATACTGATGTCTCATTTCAACGATAAGCAAAAAACTAAACGACATTTGATCAAGTTCTCGATGGAGGCCAGACAAACAAACTTCACACAGTCATAACAAAAGCAGCCTCACAAAACTACTGGATACCCCAGTTAGAAAGAAGAAACCAGTCTGAACTAACAACACTAAGAATTGGACCAATAATGTCACTGCACTCTTACCCACTGTGTAAGAAATGTCCATGTGTCATCTAACAACAATCTTGATGTTCAGTATACACCAGATAGAAGCAATTACAAAACAGTAAATAGCAAATCCGTATATTTCTGCAGTTAAAAATACCTTCTGAGTACAAAATTACTGCCCACTCATTCTAAAATCAGTGTGTGTGTATGTGTGCGTGCGTGCGTGTTGATTATACATAGGGGGTGCATTGTATTGCCTCTGCATGTTTGACGTGGTTGTATTATAACCATCCATTTGTGTGACCTAACATAAATGAATTTAAAAATAGCAATGCTGTATTACACTATATTTCATGAAATGAAGGGAAATAAACACAGGAGTCTCAACAAATACATGAAAACCTTTATCTATCGTGATACAATTGAGAAACGCTTTTTACGAAATAAAGACATAATACAAGCGTGCCCTGATTCAATTTATGGTTTTAAGCAATACCTGTTTTAATGAAACATGACGCAAACTATGAACATTTACTTTTATTTGGTACAGTTTCTATCATACCTTTGTTTTTACATCATTATTCTCCAGTATCAAAATGCATAAATACTAATATATCTTTTTCAGGTTAGAAATAGATAGCTTCCAATTGTGTATTCTAAACGTCAATGATAATCAGTCACAATTTGAGATACTGCGGTTTTTCAATAAGATGATAAAGCAAACAGCAGTAATGCACTAACACAATTCAGTTCGTTAATACTAATGGGCAATAAAAGTGACAAAAACGGCTTTCTGACACGGCACATCAACTTCACTGAGGAAGTTCCAAATTAACAAGTTTTTAATTATACCAAAGTTACCATACGTACGATGGAAACAGTTAATTTCTCATCATTATGCATTTTTATACGAATGGAACCCTTATCCTTAATTTCAAAGAGGTATTGAAAGATACCTTGTTTACTACATGTAAAAACTAACGTGGACATAATAATGTATAGAGACACTTCTTAGAGAGCAAAGTGACCCCGGAGCAACCTGTGAAACTCGTAGAGTTGCGGGGTTTGACTCCTAACGCTCAACCGTTCTCATATTGAGTTTCTGAGCATTTTCCTAGTCGATAGGTGAATGTTGGGGTAATATGTATTACGATTTCACTCTTCATCATTTTCCTATCATTACCGTTTCATTCTCATGTTTCACGTATTTTTCTATGTTTCGTGGCATATAGCGGTGCCAACAGATGGCGGGTATGTTACTCCATTGACATAGGGCTGAGTAAACCTCATGTTTAAGTTTTTAAGTGAGGGCTTTAAGTGCCTCAGGTTTTAATGAGAGATTGACAGGAATCGTATAGGAGGGGGGGGGGGAGAAAAGAAAGAAAGCCGTTGTCACGGCATTCACCTCTTTCCTCCAGAAATAGGGCTGGTCTTTGCTTTATTCATTCCTTTTGGGCTTTTGTGGCCGCGATTGGTCTGTGAAGGTTTAAGTGTGCAAGGTGTCTACTTTGTGGACATTGAATGCAACCTATAATCAAATTTTAATTTTTTCTGCTGTTCAATAATACTGCCTCTCATTTGTAAGTCGTTTACAGCGCTTATGTGTGTACTGAAGGCTATTTGTATTCACTTTCGCTAGTCCACTCGCGAGTTTAATTTCTTCACGAGACCAAATGATCTAGGTGTCGACAAGTCTTTATAAACCCACCCACTTACTCCCTACTCACTCACTCACTCACTTACTCACTCACTCACTCACTCACTCACTCACTCACTCACTCACTCACTCACTCACTCACTCACTCACTCACTCACTCACTCACTCACTCACTCACTCACTCACTCACTCACTCACTCACTCACTCACCCACCCACTCACTCACTTCCCCACTCACTAACTCACTCACTCATTCACTCGCTCGCTCACAAACTCACCCAATGACAACATTTCTTCATAACACTTTTCTCATATTGAACTGAGAGCTTTTATTTCTACTGTGCAGTTTTATGTTGGACCAACTTAACTAATCTTGGAATTTTTATATTTTTGCGATTAAGTTTTTAGATCGTACTCAGAAACAGAGCAAGGTAGCTATGAACTGCGCACACTTCCGCAATTGAAAAAAAATGAACTTTTACATCCGGGTAGAACGATGCGAATAATTTTAATGTTGCTAAAAAGGTAAGAACCTCCGTTCCAATGTAGTATGCATGCAAAAAAAAGCTTTGCTGGCTTCATTTCCACAAGTTCATAGCTAGAGCGACACTATGAGCTCTCAAGACAGTAAGTTTG
>CM060950.1:261011417-261118917 GCA_030765055.1 Mantis religiosa | reverse complement strand
TATTATTATTATTATTATTATTATTATTATTATTATTATTATTATTATTATTATTATTATTATTATTATTATTATTATTATTATTATTATTATTATTATTATTATTATTATTATTATTATTATTATTATTATTATTATTATTATTATTATTATTATTATTATTATTATTATTATTATTATTATTATTATTATTATTATTATTATTATTATTATTATTATTATTATTATTATTATTATTATTATTATTATTATTATTATTATTATTATTATTATTATTATTATTATTATTATTATTATTATTATTATTATTATTATTATTATTATTATTATTATTATTATTATTATTATTATTATTATTATTATTATTATTATTATTATTATTATTATTATTATTATTATTATTATTATTATTATTATTATTATTATTGCTATTACTATTACTATTTTGTGCATGTTCAAGCTAGAGACGGGCACTGCACATTATTAGTAACAGTATTCCAATGTACCACAGTAGGGAATCATAATTATTCCAAGATATTAGTTCAATGGTAAGAAATGCACATGTTTCATAATATAAATAGGTTCATGTCAATATTAAGCTGGATATAACAACATTCTGCAAATGATGTACTATTATGTTTTCTTCGAGAATATTTTTGTCACTCTGGGCATCCAAAATTCTAATGCATAATATAAATGTGACACGAATACCAGATTTAAGTTCCAATGATGGCAAGTAACTAGTTTAAGAGACCGAGCGGGATGGCTCAGGCGGTTTCGTCTGTGGCCCGCATTCGGGAGGCCTAGGTTTGATTCCCGTGGCCGATCTACCTGAACCAAGGGTTTTTCGGAGGTTTTGCCGGGTCGTCAGGCGTATGCTGGGTAGGTTGATACATCCCCCGAATTTCCTATCCCTCCTTTTCATCTCCATTATCATTTCATATAATCTCTCTCATCTGGTTGTCTCTTTCAGGATAGAAGTCTCGGCGGTGCATGGCGGAATGATAGCTCTGAGTGAACCATTTCCTCCTCCGGTAGAACGTTTGCCGGTCTCCAAACCGACTCTTGGGACTGTTTCCAGTAGGAGGAATGTTCGTTGTCCTGGCCTGCCGGGGCAAGTTTCTATCTACGTAAAATGTAGGGACCATGCCCTCTGCACTGTTGTGGCTCCTTGGGATGGCCGCCCTTTGTCTGCTCCTGCCTCATCCTTCCTCCCGGGGATCCCCACTTGGGCGCATAAGATACAATAGACCAAAATTGGTCGCAGTGCCAAATCCCCTGCAAAAACTAGTGCTAATTTTAGAAGTTGGTTTAAGTGTGCCGTGCGTCCATCTCCTGCGTGTCTGTTTACGAAATACATGCCCCCCAAAACGAGTAGTCGAATATCAAATTATGTTTATGAGTCAGAATTTCAGAAGGTCACACGAGATATTTCAAGAATTTCCCCTGATTGCGAGCTACGATTTACATGGAAATGCTTTGGCTACCGTTTACATAATAGCTACAATGGCTTTGATTAATTTCGTGCAATTTTGAGATATTCATATTGGAATTATTTTTGCTTTTACAGACCAAGGATCTTCTCCATTTTCGCCAACTCTATGTAGTTTTCTTTTGTTGATAAACCCGATCAGTCAAACAAAATTTGCTACTTCAAAAATCTTTAAATCTTTTTTTTTCAGTTTAAGTGGCATTTACTATTTTCTAGGTGTTTGCTTTAGTTAGCCTGAATTTCACTTTTATGACTTTTATTATTTGCAGAATCGCTATTTAAATAAGCCTGTAACAGAAGGACACGAGAATTTTCCTTTAAACATTTCAATAACGGCATACAATCCTAATTAGAAATACAAGTACACAGACTCAAAAATTTCATATGTACAGCTATGTTCAGTTCTGTATGAAACATTAAAGTAGGTTTTCAGAACATCCAATGTATTTGAGAGCGTGTAACTAATAATGAAGCTTTAAATATGTGTTGAATTGTGCGGCAGTAATCGAATGGCATAAAGCGCCATGGTTAGGTGCTGCATGACGTCATCCAGCCATGAAATTGTACTCATACATCCTGATTGGCGCGAGATTAAATGTTCAAAACCATCCCTCGGAAAACTGCCGAAGTGAAAATCTTATTTCGAGTGAGCCAGGAAATGTGACTCTATTGCTGCACTTTAACCTCTCTGTGTTTCTATCTGGGAGAGGGGACAGGAGTTCAATTATGATGCGTCAAGTAATTATTGCATGGACCAAAAACAATCAACAGCGCCGGGCACAAGTATGCTAGTGAACGTGAGAGTTTGACGGCCCGTGCAAATGAAGGGCAACAGATGGCACTCTGTTGACCATGTTATAACAACTCAGTCTAGTGGCAGGAAATAGACCCGAAATGTCAGTAACTGGAACCCATCGCAACCCCTTTATGAAAGGGAGCAGAGTGAAAGAGTTGGGTTGCAAAGGGAGGAATCTCTTTTCCATGCGATGATTTGATGAATTCTGGAGACTGCCTGCTCAGGAAGTGACGAACGGTTGGCACGCGCGCGCGCGTGTGTGTGGAAATGGAGTTATTTCTATCCAAGTGGTGTCGGCCACGATAGCAGCATCCGGTAGGAAGCGTCATGACGCCAGATTCACCGTCCAGGCGTATAAATAGAAGATTTACTGCTCAACTTGAGTTGGAGATGGAACTGTTACCGTGAGCCATTCGTTTAGGTCAGTGTTATTAATTCCTCACAAATTTCTTAACCTCTTTTCTGCGAACAGCCTTTCTTTCTTCTCCTTTATGAACATTTAGCTGTACGAATTAGTGGAAATAAACACTATAAAAAGTATCTAAACATAACAGGAAATGTAGAAACTGAAAAAGTAAATAACTCAAATATTATGCAGTAAATTAATTGGAGACTGCATATGGAAAGGTAGCTAACAATATTGTGGAAGTCAAAGACGCTAACATATTCACTTCAGTGACACTTCGCTATGTAAATGAAATAGATGAATGTAAAATTGAGAGTGCAAAATGTACAATTCATCTGACTTTTTATCTATGGTGAACATTTTCAAAAACTTCATCATTTTTTCTATGGATTTCAAACTGTGTAAGTACATTTGATGATCGTATTGTTCGGTGGAGTATAATACTGTCAATA
Source organism: Mantis religiosa (assembly GCA_030765055.1). NCBI lineage: Eukaryota > Metazoa > Arthropoda > Insecta > Mantodea > Mantidae > Mantis > Mantis religiosa. The sequence continues at coordinate 261,115,771 of CM060950.1, read as the reverse complement.
ATTTACACGTTTTCTATAGACAGGGATAGATTAGTTTACCTAATACTTGCTGATAGATCAATAAAAAGGGACAGTTAAGAATAACGAATGATGCATGTCAAAATGACAGAAAAATGTGCTATTCTAACCATAAGATTGTCATTATTCCAGTATAATACTAACCTGTAAAGCTTCCATTAAATGAATTATTTATACTTACACCAGAATAGGCAACACTAAAGGCCATGATAGTTACAAAAATCATGGAAAATAAAATAATAAACAATTAGGATTAGGAATCTAATTTTATAGTTTGGATAAAGACACTATATCACTAGTGTTCGCCCTCCCTTGAAATAACTTTGCCATAATTTTTCATTCGTGAAACAGTTGTATTAGTGCAGCTCTCCTACATATTATTTCACTAACCACTTACGAGCAATTCAGTTGCAATGTTAGCATTAAATTTTGACAAGGTACAGGTTTTATTCAGTCATATCACGTATCACCCTCCTTTCTCCATTCCTTCATAGGTGTATTATTTAATTTCCTTAGGGAGCTCAAGGATACAGAAAATCCCTATGGCCTTTCACGTACAACTTTTGTCACAATTGGGACAAATTGCTTCAATTTTTATTAAGCCGAATAAGGTTTATATAAAAAATTTCACAATTAATAGTAGATTATACGCTGATTTTAAAATTGTAGTTATTAAGGTGCGGTTTCATAATTTTAAACGAGCCTCTTAATTGGCATTCTAGTCAAGTTTCACTGATTGTTTGTACTCCATCAAGTGAAATATTTTAAAACATCTGTAAATTTACCTTTTTTATATTTTATACTTGAGGCAATAAGTGTGCTGATCTTAGCTGTAACAACTAATATTTAATAAGCATTTGAATTATCAGTACTTATGTAATACAATTTGTTGCTTAGTATTAGTGTTGATTTCAAAATCAAATAGTCAGTCCACAAGGTTTCATAAATTTCGAAAATTCTGCGAAGTACATATATTAGCAATAGATTTTTCTGAAAATGAGGTTATGTATTTTGAATTTTTCCAATCCATGAATTGTGCATAGGTGTTTTCGTACATGTTTCTTGACATTTGTGGCAGTAAGTTATATGCAACATTATGTGCCCTTGCGGTGTAAGTTGCATCTCAACCTCACCGTGTCTAGCCTCTGGCTAGTTGCCTTCGACTGGACATAGCGGAATAATGCTGGCTGTGCTGTCAATTGCTCCCTGGTAGCGTTACAAAATGTTCATAGATGCGAAAGTACTGACTGTTTACATGCAGACCTTCTCACAGTTGTTATCCTGCACATTAATGAAGTGGCACACATAAATTAATGTGCACAGGACGCATAAGAACTACATTTAGACGTTGTCCCACATAAAAAAAATATAAATACTTTTCTTGTTGAAAAACTAAAATAAAATATTTCAGAAACACACACACACATACACACACACACACACACACACACACACACACACACACACACAAACACACACACACATACACACACAGCCACACACATATGCCTACACACATGAATACATGAAACGTAAAAATTACATCTCCATATGCTTTCCTTTTCTTTTACCAAATCATGGTTATTTCGGACCAACCTGGTAGAGTGCTCAGAGACGCTTACGCTTATGCAAACGAGTGGAGGGCAAATTTAACTCAATCTACTTCATGTCGAGCAACGACGCGTTTGAGATTGAAAAAGCCACCTCTGTCACACTTGATTATCTGAATAAGTGAAGGGGAAATTCTGCATACACAAAGCGAAGGAGGAAGGGTAAAGCAAAAAGATGCCATGACCATATTAAGAGCAATTGCTGGACATCTCTGGTATTCCTAAGGGGTTTTTAATATTTTATAATCTCATCGTGGACTGTTTAACGTATTATTTACAAAATTAATGTAAAATGCATGCATCTTCAGCAGTGGAACGGATCTTGGGGCTAGGATTTGTAAAGGAATTTCTGCTGAGGGTTTGGAGTTACAATGAATATATGTTTATCGTTTTTGCAGTATACGTAACCTGAAAATAACACAAATAAATGCAGACTATCCCAACTGTAAATTTAATACCTGCATTGGGACCTCTTTCAGAATTATATGTTATACATCTTTATTTTAATGTTGCATTAGGAAAATATAAAACCAATAATGCAAAACAGTGAGAGCAAGAAACGTAAAATGAAATACTTTGTCGTAATTTTAACTAGTTCTAACAAAGGCAAAACACCAAAATTCGCGACTGAAAATAAAGTAACAGCGGTAGATGATTTACCAAGTGGAAATAAAGGTTCAGCACCTTTCTGGTTTGTCTTGCTCAGCAGGCGAATGCAGTGTTGGATACACATTACCGGGATTTCCTTCCTTAATTATGCTTCATAAATTATTGGGTATGGTTGACAATTAAACAGCTGCTTGGTAGACGGGTTGTTTGGTGATCCAGGAGTAGGGCAAATCTTCGAGCTTTGAACTGTTCTCTGCGGCATGTAGCCTCCAATTACTCCTTAAACTCATCACTTCCTACTAGTGGAATATTAGCCACAATAATTTCATGCATTTAAGCAGCGTGTATGAGATTTGCTCTTTACCTACACCTATAGTTCTAGATGACAAAGGACAACGGGGGTGGTTACGAACGTAAGAGCCCTTCCGAGAAAACAACAAAAAAAACAACAAAAATGAATAAATAATCATAGTTTTGCTGTGACATATTTTATTATCTAGCGCTTGATGAAAAGATATCTAGCTATTTCTTCTTTTTTAATATATTGTGCCATTTTAATATGCTTCATACACCAAAGATACTTAAGTATTGAACTAAAAAGGAATCTCATTCGCTTTGGTTGCCATTTCTGGACATCCCACAACTTCTACAATATTTTCTGGTATCCATTTTAATTCATGTATGAGGAAAGCAAACAATATAGTAAAGAAATCAAATAGGTGCATAGAGAATAAATTTTTCACATCCTTTCTCTGGATATTTGATTAGACACCTATAATAAATGGTATTAATTGTCAAGGTTATCACAAACCTTATGCTTCTTACTATTCCCTTCCTGAAACGGACTCGGATTCCCCAGTACTTACAAGGGACGCCTGGTGTCAGACGTCTGTCGAGGAACACAAGACTCTGGATCGGAGAGCGTGGTTAGGATCAATGCAAAGTGAAATTGGTGAAAGGAAAGGAGATTATGTGTTAGTTGTTTGAAACCTTAAAACTCGGAGAAAAACCAGCCACAGGACACTTTGTCGAACACAAATCCCACACTAGGTTGCATGGTATACTTGCTCTAACCACTCGGAGGGGTGCCACAAACGTTATCCAATAGGAGCAAAACTGCCTGGTCTTCCAATTTCAGCAAGGTTATTTTAAACTATAAAAGCTTGGTTTTCTCAGAGGTGCAGGAAATCAAATTTATAAAATTTATGAGTATTATATCAGGATGTAGGCCTGTGTACCATGCACTGGAGCTCCATGCACTGTTGAAAATTCCATGGTGTGTTTCGTAATTTCTCTAACCCAGTTCGGATTTTTTCTCTCAAAATGTCAACATCAGGTACAGGAGTCGCTTAAACTAAGGCCTTCAAAAGTTCCCATACGAAGAAATACATTCATCTATGTAAGGGAAAGCCACTTCAACCAATATTTGTAACTTGCCATTTTGTGTTGTAACTCTGAAATATAATTGATTTTCATGCCCATGTGCATATGAACTTTTATTGTTTTGATGTCTGAAACACATTTCCTAAATATATGATGCCAATGAACTTACATCATGTACATGCAGAGGGCCCACCTTGGTAGCGTGGTGGTAGCATGTCTGCCTCGCGTTCAAGAGGTCCCGAGTTCGAATCTCGGTAAGGGTGAGTTACCTGGATAAGGTTTTTTCCGGGGTTTCCCCTTATCCTGTAAGACAAATGTCGGGTAAATCTAAGCTCCATGGACCCCGGACTCATTTGAGCATCATTTCATCCATTCCATTCATCGTCCGATATGACTTAACGTTGGAGGACATAAAATACAAAAAAAAAGTACATACAGAAGTCTCCTGTAATTTACTCTGTCACTCCCTAACTTCAATCTGTTATATGGTAAGCTTATGGATTATCCTGAGATGACAAATGAATGTGCGATGCCATCAATCGACCACAGAACACAGTAAATCATTTTACACAAAATTTGTACGAATGGGGGTCAGAGGGGCCTGGCAGCTCGCAGACTACAGCATAATGCGGTAGGGCTTGGGGTAAACTTGGGAAATGTCTCTTCGCGATCAACTACAAACTTCCGCTCAAGATGGCGGGCGTGCTGCCAACCGAGTTGGCTGTAAATCAGGTGCAAGGTGCGGTTAGTGACTGGAGAATTTAAGGGTTCCTTTACGGGAGGGTAAATGCGGCGATGTTAAGCACCACAACTTGACAACTTTCAATAGGATGGGAAATACATCACCACTTCCGTCATTTCTCTCTGGTCTTTGAGATATTTTGCCTGGTCGAAATCAGCAGTTCGGTTGCACAACAGATAAACGAAGGTTTTGGTCTATTTATAGATGTATTAGCTAATAAGCTGCTGTATATCGCGAATATTAGTCATTCCTTCGCTGGACGCATCCTTGTGCATTGTGGGACAATAATAACAGGTATACTACATGTGTACTACTCACAGGAGTTTCTCTACTCACAATTTTTACAAAATTTTATTGTTCTTATTAATATATATATATATATATATATATATATATATATATATATATATATATATATATAACTTTTTTAAACATCTTACATGTGTAACTATGGAAAAAAATCAAATATTTTGACCATGGTCCATTTGTGGTGGTTTGAAATTCCGTTCTTTTTGTACAACCAGGAGAACAAATGGTGGTGGGGCAGAATACCAACTTTATAATTTAAAAATGCAAGTGTTATAACAATCAAACGAGTAATAGGGATTTCTTTGGAAATAGTGAACCCCAGAAAAGAAGTAGTTAATTAATTGTGAGCTTTAAGAACAAATACATTTTTGCATAGCAATATTTTTCCATCTCTTACGAATTACTAGTTATACAAAAGTCATTCAGGAGAATCATTTTCATAAAATGAATATTATATAATTCATTTGTCAATAGAACATCTTAAACATCTGGTAATATAATCAAAATTGGCAGAACCATATTTGACAAACCTACGATTTTCTAGATATTTTCCAACTAAAAATTGGCTTAGATTGAAGATTTCTTTCTTTCTTTCTCCCCCCCCCCCCGTTGTGATAATCTTAATACCCTACTTGGATGATGGTTAACTTAAAATAGCGATGTCGATGACAGACAAAAATAAGCGTGTGATTCAACTACCTAGAATACACACACAGACCTTTCTCTAACTTGAGAGTCTCAAAGCACCTGCAACTAGTGATATCTAGGTATTTAATTTTCGGATGGAGTAGAATATCTCCGTAACCTACTGTGAACATGTAGTACAGAAGACCAAAAGTGAAACAAGCCACTATCTACTAAAACGACAAAATAACTTGTTAATTAATAAAATAACTAATGAATTGTCCCGCGCAATCATCAGATGGATTTTGAGGTTAAGTAAAAATGCGTGATATGATTAAAGAAACATGAGTAGTGTTACATACTATAAAGTTAATATCTGTATGCGTTGATTTTAATTACATTCAAAACAAAATAAATTTCATAAAATCCAATCCTCGAATTTTTCTTGAATTCTACTTTTAGAGCAAAATGAAATATGTGGTATACTTACAAGAATTTCTCTTTACACTCGTTTTTATAATCTATTCTATCGAAACGTTACCTTTCTGTTTACTTGCAATAGTAGGTAGTTTCATTACGTACGTATTTCGTTGTACGTACAGAACAGAGGAAAGCGAATCGATATTCAGGTGTTTAAATTTAGCTGAAATGTACTAGCACTTGAAGCCTATTTTCCTTCTATCACATTGCACCAATCAACTAAACAGCAGCAGCAGCTGTATTTTGTAAGGTCCAGCAGAACTGGATTAGCTTATTACCAGGGTATTAGAATACGAAGTACATTAAACAAGAATAATGATGCAAGAGTTTAAATCCACAGCTTAATTCAAACATATTTTTGTAATATTAAGCATTATAAAGGTTTGTTGAATATTAAAATTTTTATTCTCTTTTCTTAATTGCAATGTACAATACTTTCTCCCCGCCTGCCAGCTCTGTAAAGATATTTGAGAGCCATCACAGAGATAACATCTCTTTAATGAAGCGATTATAACATAAGCCTATTCCGTTCGCTTGCTCCCGTTGTATATACAAAGAAATGTGTAATAAAAGCAGTTCTACAATATTTTATCTCGATTATCATAAAGTAGAGAGAAGAATAAACGTTTTCAGAATAGTTTAGAGTAAAGAAAATCAGGGGAGTGGGACCATACTTTTTGGAGTTATGGTACCTATTCATTGAAAGATGTGTGAGCGAACCTTTTCTGAAAGTAGGTTTCTGGTGCTTGTGAAAGCCCGAGGCCATATTTGCAGGGAAACTAAGCATTATATTTGGCTAGAATATAATACTTACTCTACCTGTTACAGGCGACAGAAGATAAAGTAACATCCTGTAAGATCTGATCATGGGGTTCACTTGGCTAGACACAATTTCAGAGTTGGTAGAAAAGAACATCAATTATGAAATTAAAACAGAGACTTTGAGAGATACTGATTTCAAGAGAATCTGAGGTTAGATGTATAATAATGTTTATACGATTTTTAACTCAATCTTCATCATCGATATTATCACTGCCATTGCCTGTGCCGTCTGCAAAAGGCATCCAACCTACACAATCTAGGACGTTTAACATCGCGGCGTCATTTGGCTTGGGGCTTTCTGCCATTAAAGGTTATCTCTCTTCACTCATTCTCTTAGGTGCACAATAATCATATAGAGGTTCTATGGTTACTTCCTTCGTTATTTCTTCATTTCAAATTTACCTAATATGGTGTAATCCTTTATTTCCCTAATGTCTCCCCTGATTCCCGAGGTCGCGGGTTAAAACCACACTCAGGAGGATTCATATTTCTTCGCGTAGAAACTTTCAGCATTGATTTCTTCGGAAGTGAAGTAAAGCTGATGGTTCGTGTCTTAGATTTCTGGCACCACTAGAAAAATTACAAGCTCATCTTAACAGAGGTTTAAACTCAGAATCTTTTGATTTTACGATAGACGGAGGTCTGCTCAAAGAACTATTAATGACGCTTCTAGTTCCTATTTCTGTAAATTTGTAATATTCAACTCCCGGTAAAATGTGCACTATCGTGTGAAAATTGAGGTTATTAATAAAATAGTGCCATCTGAAATATGTGTGTAATCCTTCTCCCTTTTAATTTCTACTTCATTTATATTCATGGAACATAGAATGAAACTGGTCTGTCAGTACACTGAAAAATTCATACACAGACACAAAGGGACCATACAACTTTTTTTTCGTAAGGGTTTCGGCACTGCGACCAGTCTTGGTCTATTTTTCCTGATGCCCCAAGTGGGATATCCCCGGGAGCAAGGGTGAGGCAAGAAGAGATAGCGGGTGGCAGTCCCAATGAACTACTACAGTGCAGAGGGCAGGGGTCCCTACATTTTACTTAGATGGAAACCTCACCCGGCAGGCCAGGACCACGGACTTTCCCCCGTATTGTGTTTCGAAGACGGTTCCAGTAGCCGGTTCGGAGGCGGGTAACCGACCTACCGGAACAGGACGTGGTTCACTCAGAGCACATGTTCCTGCCATGCACCACCGAGGCTCCCACCGACACCTCTACCCTGAAAGAGACCACCAGATGAGAGATGATAGGAAATGATAATGGAGATGATGTGGAGGGACAGAAAATTCGGCGAATGTAATTAACCTACCCAGCATTTGCCTAGTGACCCGGGAAAACCACCGAAAAAATCTATTCGTCAGGTAGGTCGGCCACGGGTATCAAACCCGGGCCACCCATTGCTGGGCACAGACGAAACCACCCGAACCATTCCGCTCAGTAAACGTTTTCTTAGTCTATTTGAAGCAATTATACACCACACTGGTTTTTTTCTTTTTGTTCACTTATACTTCTCTAAAATGTAGCAGGCTGTGCTCGTTTTGTGCGTCTTTAAGGTACATTGAGAAATTTATGGAAGTTCTAAAGAATGATATAAATCTCATTCAAAGATTCGTGTGCCATATTTGTCTAAAGATGGACAATTTTACACTTAAATTTTGAATTATTCCCTTGCTTTTCTATTGTTATTCCTTGTCCTTTTTAGCGCCATGATAAAACTTTTGCTGAATAATAATTTCTCTGAGTTTTATTATCTGTAGTAGTTTGGCAGCTATTGTATTTAATATGATAATTTCTGCTTTTTAATTGATTAAAATACCATCCGACTTGTAATAAGAACATATTTAGGCTTCCTCTTTTATAAGATTTTCAAATGGTAAGTTAATCTACTCCAGTAGTAAATGTTTTATTATATTCTCCTTTTAATAGTAATTTGCTTTTGGATTTGATACGACGCACTTTAATGTAGAGTAATATACCTATAAATGTTTTAGTAGCACATCTGGTACTACAAGATGACAGAAAGGGAAAACATGTTTCTTTATTTGGCAGCTCGGAAAAGATTTGTGAAGTTTTTCACAATGTAACCAGCAATTATTTTATTACTAAAGCTAGTAGTTTGCAAATGCTGAACTGCTGAACTACTACTGCTACTACTTGTTCTTTTTGTTTTTCTTCTTGTTCTTGGTATAGATAAATTCAATTGCTCTAATCCATAATTGATATAACCTTTCCAAAGTTCGCCTTCCACTTTATAAATATATATGTATTTTCATGGGTTCGCTCATTATATTACATTTGAACTAAGTGTTCTTATCATTATGTTTTACCACTATTTATCTTTCCGTTATATGAAAAATATAAAATGTACCTTTATTGGTGTCAAATATTCTGTGGATTTCCTCCCAAATTCAGAAAATTTTTAGAACGTTAATGTGAAAAAGCATGAATCGGAAATCTATTGTTGACAGTTATTAATATATTTCCGAAATGTTGGACCTACAAATAATTAATTGAATTAAATTGCTATCAGCTGATCTTTTGTAATTATTTTACAATAAGTGTTTGCTTTGCTTGCTTGTTTGTCGAAGAGCACCGAAGGTAGAAGAAAAAGCTTTCTATGAGTGAAAAGATTGATATCATCTACTTGTATGACCCTCCAGGCCAGAATACATCATGAGCACGCGAGCTTTATTTAAAAGGGTATACCGAGAGGCAGTTTAATAGCATTCTCATGAATTCACCAATGTCTTGAGAGAAAAATAGAGAGACTAACATAAAAGGAGTATTTCGGATACCAGGAGAGATATGAAGCACTGACCATGTAGAACCTCGTGAAGCCAAACTTATCAACTATCAAGACGCATTGCAGTAAGGGGAGCCGTTACATATATGACTGATGAAGAATTTTCCATGAACATTTTTTGTAACATATCACCGTCAGCAGCTGTAACGATTAAATGTGGTCGACTCTTGAAAAACCTTCTGTGATTACTTTTGAAGGATTGTACTACATACTTGAACTTCTTAGAATTTAAACACTAGTGAGCTTGGCTTTACTCAAGACGGTGTTTTGTTTTTCTCAATATTTATTATTGGGGATAGCGACCGAGTTTCTGCTAAAGTTTTGGGTTGGAATCATTCTTTGTCAGCTTACTGGTCCGTATTTATTTCCTCCATGCCTGAATACAAAGACTATCTATAGTTACTCAGAAATGCATTGCATCATGTAATTGATGATGTACCTGCTGAGATAACATCCAACGAATTTGAATTTTACATGATGGAACGGGAACGACGCGAAGTGAAATAGGACACAATTTCTTGAATGACAAATTTACCCACGGATGCAATGGTCGAGAATGATTTATTGCAAGACCTATTCGATCTCCCTATTTTAATTGAATTGATTTTTTTTTTTGATTCAGTGAGAGAACGACACTATTGTACAGATACTATCAGAGGTCGTATCCACACTGGATTTGACCAAATACCCAACACCTCAGCATCCTGCAGCAGAGTACGCAGTAGTATGCACCGTGGCTTTGTGCAAGCTCAAAGCAGGAGGGTGCTTACTACCAGCAACTTTTGGAACCTGAATTTGGTCTTTTAATCCAACAATATGTGTTTTTCAGAGCAATATTCACATGGAACCTTTTGGGGGGGGGGGGGTGTCATCTCCGAAATATGTCACGCCACTAAAAGGTACTGCTAGTGTATTCAAATCGGATCTTTGCAGTTTCATCCCTTCAGGTTATTTCCTTTCTTTTTCTTTGCTTATTTTCCCTCCAGATACTTGTATCCTTTATTATATTTCAGACAATATCTTATTAAGTGAATTAAGATATTCAGTGTGTAACACTTTACGCACAAATCGTAGAAATTATATTTTTATTACTATATATCTTGAATCTCCAGATTAGAAAGTTTATAGGTCAAGCTCAAACTCTTAATTCCCTTTGGCTTTCCTTTCGTTGCAACAACGGTTCCCAAAAGGGGGAGGGAGAACAGTATGTATTTCTATAGTGACCAAGGTAATGTTACTAAAATTAGTGAGTGTTTCTCAATGCATTAATTCATCGATTCAACGAATGAAAGATGAATGTCTATTGCCTAATCACATAAAATATAGGTAAATAGTAATATCAGCAGTAATAACAAATAAATACATGTTTGCTACAGTGCGGTTGTTCCCAATCTAGCTATAATGTCATTTTTCTAGTCAATCCCACAATGTAAGAGCCTTGAATATTCCTCTGTTACATTCCAATTCCCTTGGGATTTTATACACGCTGATATGTGAGGAGATTATGAGATGTTACATAGCTAATGCTTTTAGCACTTATTTTGATTATAACATTTACATTCTATTCCCTCATGTCCACGCAGCCGCTGAACTTAATATCGTTACTAGCAGCCAAGAGTATCTCTAGAGAATCCGGATTAAACTGTTTGCAGGGAGGTTATTACAGAATAAACAGATCCGGTTCAAACTCGTTTACTGCTGACGCACTATTCACCAATCTGACTTTAAAATCACATCAAAGCTTTAAAATCACATAAGAAATACCTTTTGCAGCTGGAGAAAACGTCACATTGGGAGAAGAAAATAGAAAAAGTAGCACTTCTGCGGGTCCTTAAGAGAGGAATAATGAGGGGGTAGTGAGAAACTTTGTATGGAAAAAATAATTGTATCATTTTGGAGGAGAGAACTAACTGTGGCGAAAAAGGGGGCATTTAAGGCATGGAATCGACAGATTAAATAAGTAATACAGATGTCTTAGAAAGCGTGACAGAACACTAATATTGAAGAGAAAAACCTGAATGGCGATTTAACAGGTACAAAAGGATTCGTGAGAGATAAAAATGAGTAGAAGTCACCTTCAAAATTATTGACAATATTAAAAAATGGAAGCAATATCGAAAATAGAAAACATTTTTTATTTTTTATTATTGAAAACCCTATTTATAAGCAACACAGAAACAATTTCTGAAAACTGGTATATTCACTTAAAGCAAATGCAAAATATTGGTTCATTCTGACATAAATTATAGAGCTTGCCTTGCTTTCCAACTAGAAGTATGTCAGGTGCAAATAACAGAGGAAGAGCTCCCACAAAACTGAAAAGGACTTTTGGGAAAAAACTACTCTAAAGGGCAAAAATTCCAAAGTGGCAATGTCAAGCTGCTCAGACATACCAGATTTAATGTAACCCTGGACAGAAGAAAGTCGGTAAATATTTTGCAAAATCACTAGCCTATTTTAATATAATTCTTTTCCGGGTCGATACACACTAATTCTGCCGGAAAGGTATAACCTGGAAAAATAAAGGAATAACATTCAGAATTACGCTAACACGCCCTGAGGAATCCTATGTCCGGCTTGGCCTGATGAAAATGTGATTTCTTAGTTACATTTCAAGCATCTCCGCTGCTTCCTCTCTGGCCGTCATCCCACTTTTTTATGTGCTGTTAATTGGATTAAGCTCTCTGCATATTCTGGTGACTTGAAGAAAGAAAACTTTCCTGTCGCGCCTGTTCTATCTCAACTCGCAATTGCTTTGTTACCCCTCATTGGATTAAAATGAAAAGAAAATATATGTTATTACGTTCACAGTAGGATTTGTTCTAACCAGAGGACAACCTATTCTTTACAAACTATTCTTCTATCTGCTTTGCGTTAATCGAGATTGAGAATTGTAGAATTCGGGTTATTATATGTTTCCTTGTAGACAGATACAAGGGGATGGAGGCAGGCAGTAGGCTTAAGTAACATTCAGAGATTTTACGGGTGTGAAGTACATGTTGGCTTTGAAATTCTGTTCTCATGACATGATCAGCAGGAGGAAAGCAATAATATCCCATTTGAAGAAACTATAAGAATTGGTAAATCCAAACCAATAATAAGGCAATTTTTGGTCATAATGTTGCTTTGCAGTCACCTACGCCTCTACACAAATCATTCTCTAGAGTGAGGTTATACCATGGTGTTATATATTTAAGGCTTTGGAATACTTTCTTGGAATAAGAAAGATCCAAAAGATTATAGAGGAACTAGTATAGTGGCTTCATCTATCGTGATCTTGAATATTATACTTAAGATCAGATTGAAGAAAAATATTGACAGAAAAATTAGAAAATAGCAGGCAGATTATAAATCTGGGATATCCTGTATGCGTCATATACAGGATCCGTGGAAATGCACATGTTATAGGACAAGATATACATCTAATGTTAGTGGATTTAGAGAAATATTTTGATTCAGTACCAATAAAATGTATGTAGCAGGCAATGAAGGAAATAGGTGTTGATGGAACATTGATAAGTTTTATAAAGAAGCTATATGGTTGCTGCAGTGAAGGAAAAGAAGCAACTCTCTAACTCATTTAAAACAGAAAACGTACTTAGATAAGTTTGAAATATGTTCCTAACTTTACTTAAACTATATTAACAAAATTATTTCAACTTTGGCTTAAATAATGAAGTTGAAAGCCAATAGAAGGAGAAGTAGTGGATTCATTATTTGTGTTGAATAGGTGATAGTGGCCAAAAGGTGAGAGGATGCTAAATTTATTATAATAATACTAATAAAGTTTATGGAAATATTTAAGGAGAAGGGCTGAAATTACTGTGAAAAAGGAGTATTTATTATTTGAGAATGGAGGAAAAGATACTAAGACTGCCGAAGGAACTATTAAGGCAGTTATACAATTTAAATATTTAGGCTGTATAATGATTCAGACAGTTGTTATGCACATTTAGATCAGTTATACAGACAAAGGAGAAATTAAAATGCTAAATGTGGTTGTACGGAGCAGGAACATTAATAGAAAAAATAGGAGAGCTCCCCTAAATTTGCAGGGAGTGTATAAACTTATGTTTCTGCAAATTGGACCTTAACAGGAAAGAAGAAAATAGCAGTGGAGATGGATAGAATTCGTAGAGTAGCAAGAGTATCAAGACCTGAAATAAAGAGAAATGTGGAGATAAGGCAGATGATGAAAACGGAGAAATTCGTTATAGAAAAGTTTGGGCGTAGAATGCTAAAATTCTATGGATATGTTAGCTGAATGGACAAGGAGAGAGGGCCCAAGACTTCCCTGAAATAATCGTCTCATGGCAGGATGAAGAGGGGACGACCTATTATTTTATGGAAATTTAATGTTAACCAGGTGATAGAGAGAGAGAGAGAGAGAGAGAGAGAGAGAGAGAGAGAGAGAGAGAGAGAGAGAGAGAGAGAGAGAGAGAGAGAGAGAGAGAGAGAGAGAGAGAGAGAGAGAGAGAGAGAGAGAGAGAGAGAGACCTACAATATGGAGATGGGGTTAACCGAGAGGGAATACAGGGTAAATACTGTCAGGTGCAAAACACTTTAAAAGTAAGAAAAACTTCTTTTCGGAATTAAGGCAGCAATATTCGGCATGACAAGAATGTACAGAAATATGTTAAAATTAGTGACAGAGAAAAACACTCAACTTCAAACCGAGCGGGATAGCACGGCTGCCGAGTCAGTGACATTCGGGAGATGGTGGGTTCAACTTCCGTGGCGGACCCTCCTGAAGCAAGAATTTAACGGGGATTTCCCCTGAAACTAGAGCATTGCTGGGAAGAGCAATTTTATCCTCACAATTTCCTATTCTTTCATTTCAATTTACTATCTCCTTCACTCCATCTTTCATTCTGATATAACTGTTTTAGTGTTCTAAGTTTCGGTGGGAGTTTTAGAAATCCCGGCAGGGATTTTACACTTTCTAGCTCCTCTTCCGGATTGAGAGAGGCCTCTAAGTCCCGGGGTCCCCAGAGGATGTGTAAGCTCACAGGGTATGGGGGAGCCCGTTATGCGAGCCCGACACCGGGGAAGTTTTAACTGTAACAGTCAGGGAAACTGATCTCACCAGTCGTCTTTCCTCACATCTGGCCACCCTTGGTATCCTCTCACCTTTCCCTCATGGAAGACGTCCCGTCAGGTGTATAGATCGAAAAAGTCTAGTTCGAATTCTTCTACCCGAACCTGTCACCGAGTCCATGCTTTTAAAGTAATAAAAGATCTGCGAATATACTTCTCTACATAATTCTATATACATTCTCTAAATTTCTCTTTTCCGTTCACCATTCTTCCTCATGCATATCTTATTATATTATTCTCATACAATGTCCTAGCTAATTTCAATCCTACTGTACTACTTGCAACAACATTATTTATTCCTCCACTATTTAAATTGACTGGAATGAGGTTTCAGGGCGCGAAACCGTATTTGTTTAACGCATGACTCGTGTTTCTAAAACAGCTTCAATAATTTATTATTTTGTGTGTTTATTGAATTGACCATAGCTACATTTCAGACACCTCCAATTGTTCTATGTTTTTGCCACAGTACTTATATAAGATTTCGCAACATCTAATGATATAGAACAAAGAAAGAACATCTCAGGAGTGGGGATTGAAAGGAGGATTTGTGTTCAAGAATATTTTTGAATTCGAATGATCCAGTGAAATACATAACACTAACCACATGCTGTGCAAACTGGAGGAGCAGTATAAGAAATGGTACCTCAACTGAACATTCTGAAAACACATACCATAAATTTGGTAAAGGACAAGGGACTAATAATTGCCTCTTTGGGATATCAGGGAGTGTAATGAACTCAGATTTCTTGGAATTATTACATAAGTGGAAGGAAGAACACTGAAAGGTATTCATGATTTAGTACACGGAATATGGTCCTAATGGTAGAAGGGAATAAGCATTAATACATTGATGAAAATATACAGTGGAGTTGACTACTAACCTATGGATCTGAATGTTGGCATCTATTGGGGAAAAATAAAAAGTAACTGCGACTGTGTATATGGACTAAGAACACCGTGTATCAGTTCCGAACGTTTACTTAATGCAGAGAACAGAAGACGAATAAGAAAACTGAGTGGTGTGGTGATTAAGCTAGACAGCTGTTTTCAAGGAAAAGTATTGGGAGAGGAAAGATTAAAAAATACCTCATAATTATAATTCAAAAAGCAAAAGATATATAAGAAAAATGCCAATAATACAATGGTAGCTGTTACGTTTCATAGGGCTAAGTAAGAAAGTGTAGGGAGACTTTGTGACCGAAAAGTGAGATGTGGCAGAGGCTGCAGGACTCTAATTACACCAAATTACAAAGTGTATCCGTTGTATTTTTCTTTGTCCCTTTTACATGAGTTTTCACAAACAATTACGTGCAACTGATTTTCTTGCGCTGCCCCATTTGATACGATTTTTTCACTACAGCTCGTATTAATAGTTACATCATAGCACATCTTAAGTATCAGAAACTGTCTACAGGTTCCGTTGACTCTTTTCTAATTTGCGAAGTATTTTTTTCTTTTCGATTTTCTCGCAATAAGCACGGAGGTTGTTATTATTTTATTCTTAGTTCTAGTTAAGTACAAAGCTAAACATAGTACTATGATTTGCGCTTATTGAAATATTTCAAAAGCATTGTATTGAAAATGTATCAAACAAAGAATGTGGTGGGAAAACACCATCTTCAGAAAATGCCATTTTACTGAAATAGACTATACACCTAAAAATGGCTCATTAAATATAGCAGCAAGCTCTCCAACATTTTCAAATATGTACTATATATGTTGTGTAAAGCGACTTTAAAGAGGAAAGGTACGAGTAATATAACGGGCAGCTTTATTTATTCATTTCTTCCGCGCAAGCCACCAAATAGCTGAATTCTGGGCTATCCATCACTCCACGGATGCATCATGAAGTTCATCAGTTAGAGCCATGGTAAAAGCGATGAGGCCTTGGGGGGAAATAATTTCGTATGGCTCATTAAAAACCCCATCTTTTATCAAAGTCATTTTTCATTTCAAGCGTTTTATGGCACATGAAAATTGCTTAGTTCATTCTAACGTTTACACAGCAGAGTGTTTCTGCTACGGTAAATAATAATCAAATCTCACATCATACCTTGCAATGCGATCTGAAAATTCAGCGATGATTTGCTCTATAAATGTATTATTTCTCAATATTGGTGAAGTTCGGTAAGTATGAGAATGTTAACGCGTAATCATACGGTACGGATTTTCGTTGAAGATGGTTGTCAAAACGTGCAACTGAATTATAATCTACTGATACAACACTTACTGAGAAAAACTATAATAGTGAATACACAAACACGAAACTAAATAAACTGAATTTTTAGACACTGGCGCTGATTTAACTGCTATGGCTCTTTATATACCATTCTAAGTGAAAAATAAAACCCTGCTAGGAAGTTCTGCACCCGAAGAACAGCAATTGCCCTCCGCCAGTTTGAGCCCATGACTAGGGGAACTAGAAGGTGGCATGTTTTACTTCTAGGCCACTAAGAAAGGAGTCTTCTTCACTGACATGGTTTTGAAGAGAAATTCTAATTGGTTAATTATTTAAATATTGTTAGATGTTCGGATTTAATTCCTCAAACAGGTTGACTTTCAAAAAATTTGGCTAACAGTGTAAACTCCAAGGATAACTATGTACACAATGACATTCTTCGGAACTTAAATGTGTTTTCTTTGCCTAATTAGTGCAATATCTACAATTGTTTTCGTTCACAAATTCCTTCAAGAAAAATACACATTTATTTATTCCCCGAAGAAAATATTTTCGACATATCAAGGGTTTTCCAAGTTTCTAAGATTTTTATAGAAAAATTTTACTGTGGTGTTACAATTGTCTTCGCACATCAATTGGTACCTTTTAATTTGTTTGGGGGAGATAATTTGTATAACTACGTTGCACTCTATAGGTGTATAGAATTAACGTAAAAATTACTTTCTGATGTTACTTTTGTAACCGAGGTGGGTTCCATGATGAAGTGTCCTAGCATTTCGAATTTTGTAGTTTTATTGTTTCTGGGTTGCCTATTAGCTTATTTTTACACACAGTTCGTTTCATCTTTAAAACTTTCAAGTTCTCTCTTTAAACCACTAGCACGTTTGTAAACATAACACTTTAGCATTGTAAATGAAGATTATTTATCCTCTCTGATGAAGGGTATACAAAGGTATATAAACTGATACGAATATCCAAACACAAATATTCTACTAATTGAATCTGAGGTTCAATCATATAATCAAAAGTAAAATATGGCTCTAAAAAGTAAAAAAATATTATAAAACTTAGAATAAGGGAATGAAATATACTAATAAGTGAATATCTTAAAAAGCAAGCACAATAACCTAGTAGTTTAATATCATGTTTCAAATGAAATGGGTATTGAGACCTACATTACAGTGCAGATTTTTACGAATACATAAAAGGGTATATCCAACGTTAATTTAAATTGAAACTTATTGGTTTCTGAAAAAGTATTCACTGTTACGGGTGGAAAGGCTTCCAAACGTAAATGTAACACAGGAGCATAAAACGATTCCATGTTCAACAAGCTGCATACATGATTTTATTTTCAAAGAGTAAATAACGTTCAGAATATAGAGTATTGTAAAATACTGCTCAACTGAAGTAAATACGTTATGTCTCCAGTGCACTGTCTTGGTTAAATAAAGTAAAAATGTCTAATACCACATTGCTGTTGTTTGCATATGTTTAACGAAAACAAACGTCGTTCCCGCAAATTTATACAATGATTACTTCGATAATAATTATTGGCAGTATAGTCCCGGGTTCGATTCCCGTGGCCGACCTGCCTGATCCATGGGTCTTTGCGGGGCTTTCCCGGGTTGCCAGGTGAATGCTGGGTGAGTTAATACATCCCCCGAATTTCCTGGCCCTCGATTTCGTCTCCATTGCCATTTCAGATCTGGTGGTCTCAGGGTAGAAGTGTCGGCGGGTTTCTCGACGCTCCATGGCAGGATGATATGCTCTGAGTGAATCACTTCCTTCTCCGGTAGGTGAGCTGCCAGTCTCCGAACCACATTAGGGGGGATGTCCGTTGTCCTGGCCAACCGGGTGAGGTTTCCATCTAAGTAAAATTTAGGACCCCGCCCTCTGCACTGCCGTGGCTCTCTGGTACGGCCATTCTCTGTTTTCTCCCACCTCATCCTTTCTTCCGGGTGGGCATAGGTATATAGATCATGACTGGTCGCAGTGCCGAATCCCCTCCTAACTGTCCTGATTTTCAGCACTACGATATGGATAGAAAAGCAACAACTTAGTCCTTCCAAATTTCGCATACACCTCACAGCTCTCTAAAAAATTAACTGAACTAGTTCCAGGATTTCATAAACAATTCGATGGTTTTCCAACCCTGTCTTCAAAGCCAATCAATTATGTTTTGATCTCGGTAAGTATTAGAAGTATTAGATTAAAGCGGTCGCTTCCGTACAGTGCAAACATTCCAAAATGCTCCAAACTGGAATATCTGGACGTGGTACTAATTTATAGCGAAATGAACTGAAACTCACATGGGTATATATAAGCTGCTATATCCGCCTATTTAAAGGTACTTTGGTTTCTAGATGAAAAAGTAATTATTGCTTAACAGCATTGATATATTTTGATTTATTGTGCAACTAAATTGTAATGTTGCCAATTCTAATAACATAACGCAGTAAATGAAATGGCCGAATGTAATACGGCACACTATACTTTTATCCAATTCTTAGCATTCAGAATTAGATACATGATATGCCTAGGGATTTCACACCATCATTTTTCTCCCTGCCTTTAACTGAAATGGTCTTACCTGTGGCCGTTCTCCTTTTGGAGCATATCGCCTTTTGACTATGGTGTTAACTCGCAGACGTTGGGTTGCTGGTACTTTTAGATTATTAATCATTAGATCACGCATACATTCGCACTCTCATTCATACTTCCAGATTCTGGGGAAGATGTGGAATCATCTTGGTTGGAGAAAAGTTCCCTCCCCCAACCGGGAATCCAACCCGGGACCCCTTGCACAGCAGGTAGGTGCTCCACCGACTGACTTCGCCATTATTCTTAAGTACTGCTCTGGAAATTCTTCACTATCATGGCGGCACGCTGGCCATGGGTAGCTCAATGGGTAAGAGCGACTGGACGGAAACCAGAAGATCAGTGCTTCAAATCCTGGTCATGGCATTGATTTCTTCATTTTGACTCTATCGGTCCAAAACCTTAGCCGATACAAAGCTAGTGCGAACGAACGATTAATTTCCATCAAATAAATCATATATTTACTTGTTTCAGATTTTGGCAGGGTTTCATCCAAGTGAAAATGGTTCTATTCAAATACAGCAGGTCATGAATGAAAGGAACCTCCGAAATGAGTTGTCTTGTGCGGAGCTAACTTCTCCGTTAAGGACAGCAGGATAACCGTGCTCCAAAATGTGGATGTTTCGCCGAATAGAATCACAGTTGTGCAAAAGTTGAAAGATGCATTGAAAGCATTTCCTAGAACCATATGGTACAAAATGGCTGCAAAATTAAGTGTGTAGAGCAGAAACATCCTGGCTGTGACGAAATTAGCGGAATTGCTGATATCCTAGAAAACGTTAAAACAGTCACTAAAATTCGGGATAATTCTGCATACAATTTTGCACCAGTTATATCATGTAGCTCCATATAAATCATGAGATCGTTCTTTTCCCTTAGATTTATTATGATAATTGAGAGGAAAAGTTTAACAGTGGAGAGCATAGGAACACTGTTGTTTGACTGCCGTTGGAATTCATGTACAGCTAATGATATTATAGAAAATAAAGGGTTAAAATGCATAAATTCAAATATGTAGTGAACTTATTATCAATACCTAAAATTATCAAGTTTTATGAGCAGAAGACCAACTTTTATTTCCTTAAATTTAGACACCGGCAGATATGTACTCAAAGAGGGAGGAGTGTGAGGTCTCATGATGCAACCCGCAATGCACATGACGTAATGTTGAACAGGGGTAAGCTTTCACCTTCGTTCAGTGCTGGACTCGCTCGCTACAGAGTAAGGAATACATATATGATGCACATAGTACACATACATGAATCCAGCTATTTTGGTCTACCATACCTTAGGTAGGCCTAGATATTTAAGCAATATATTTCTATCCACTTCTATTTGCAATATACCATGAAAATCTAGTGATGCATCACAAGTAGCCACTTTCGGTGTAGGACTTATATCATCATCTGTTAGTCGCGATCTTTGCTTCGAATTTACAAATTGTTCGCATACATAGGTGGATCCAAACATAGCTGCTACACTGACAGCGAACAATCTAAGAGATTGATATATATATATATATATGCTTTGAGATTTTTGAATATATACAATTCAGTAAAATCCTTACACTACAATAGAATATACGTATCACGTTGTAAATCAGTGACTTCCTGCTGTAATTCTGGTTTAACCTTTAGATCTATTGCAAGAGGATTAGCAAACATAGTAAAATCATTTAGCATAGATTTAAAATAACTAAATCTCCTTACTTAAAATTCCCTCTTTACTTTATCTAAGAGACCAGGATGTTTATTCAGATTTGTTACAGAAGTATTGGGAACAGATTTTAGGCAGGGAAAATTATGAAAATCTTTTTTCATGAGATTTGATTTACATGCATCTGTCACATTTACGAATGATCTAACCATGTTATACTTGTGAACTACATTTTGGAACTTTCTCTCAAGACGAGGATTAAGATTATTGAAATGTTGACGAATATCAGCGAGGAAGGCTAAATCACTTATCCAATATGCATCTCCCAATACATGGATGTCTATACCTTAAAAAATAAAGAAAATGGAAATTTTAAGACATATTTAGAACAACATAAACATTTATTGCAATTAAGCACTAATATCGAAATACCTGCCCCTTCAGGAATTCAGATATCACTTCACGCATTTTGGAAAATTGGTTGAGCATGTCTCCTCTGCTTAACCATCCGACTTCAGTTTAGTATGAAAGGCCTTCATAAGAAAGCCCTAAAAATTTTAATATCGCTTAAACTAAACAGTTCAGGTTTGTCATGTTTTTCGAGTTTACCCTCTAATTTGTGAAATAGTGCACAAGAGTCGCTAAATATAGCAAGAAACCAAAGGCAGGAGACCGCTCTCCAACTACCACAATAACACTTCGTGGCCTTCTAGGTAATTCATTAAGTATTAAACATTATAAAATGACGTAACCTAAGAATAGGATTGGTTAGGAAAAACAGCAAACAACAGCCAACAACTCCCCCAAAAACGTTAATCATACAGACACGCTAAAACAACTGACAGTAACAAATCCAAAGAATGTAAACAGAGGAGATTCCAATACAGCAATGCCAACAAATCACAAATATGTTACATCTCAACAAATAACATACTCAAAGGCACTACAAACGCCACCCAACTGGGAACAAGTAATTGTTATTGAATCTAAAGAGAGCATTTCAATTAAATGTTATGTTCTAGCGGTGGGTAAACTTACGAACCCAGCAAACATAATATTTATATCAAGAATATCAAATGGATGATTTTGCCTTTATTTAGCAAACAAGAAAATAGTAGAGGAGCTTACGACAAAGCATCAGTACATAGTAATAAACAACGAATCATTGTATCTCAGATCTCTATTGACAAAATTAAGGGAATCATTCTATACAATGTGGGTCCTGTTATCCAAAACAGGACCATAAAAGAAAGCCTACTGAAACTAGTTGTAAATTTTGCATCGAATATTGAGTACATACGAGCAGGTATCCCTATCCAGGTTTCTCCCATATCATGAGTTGTCGTCGCCGGTTATACGTGAATCCTGAAAGCATAGATAAACTCCCAGAAAGCACCTTGATAGCTTATGAAGGAGTTAATTATTGGATATATATATATATATATATATATATATATATATATATATATCCACAGATAATCCTACCTGCTTTCTTCGTAAACAAGAAGGTCACCTTACAAGACAATGTAAAATTAATATAATCCTAACCTCAGTAAGCTCTATCATATCTACTGAGGAAAATACGTCACAAATATCAGATGACAACGCCCCAGAAATGAATGAAGAAGACCTAGTTGACTCTCAGCTGGAAAACGACCTTGAACTTGACTTATACGGGGCAAAGATTAAATAATGAGTTTCCACCGTTACCTGCGATAGTATCTTTCAAAGTAAGTAAAACATAAAACCAAAATCCTTCTCTGACTCTGCAAGCCAAGGAAAAGACGAACCAGATCTGGAAACCACTAATCAAAGCTCAGATGAGGAGTTAGGTACGCAAAGTCACAATGAAATTAAAAAATCAAAACCTCCCAAAAAGAAACCAAAAACACAAGTTAGCCAACATAATGTTGGTGAGTCCCTGGCTCACATAAAATCATACTTAGAATCTAGGCCCAACGAATTCCCTTTCAACTATGAACGATTGAAAAGCTTTTAGGAAAATACACTGGGAGCTACAGATATAAATGTATCAAAGTCACATACAAATGACTTAGAAAGTTTTACTAGAGGCTTACAGAAAATATATCATCTTCTAAATTCCCAGGACATGAAAACCAGAACAACCAGAATAATAAATCAATTGAAAAGCGAGGATAAGACAACAAACGAATGTGTCGTCACAAAAGAAAACTGAAACAAACGCTCTAAATCCACAAAATGAACACGTTTCTTCTCCAGGGGAATTTGAATAGATTTTGGACCGAGTATGAATACCTGACATACCTAATTGCCTCACAGCAACCATATATATATAATATGTCTGCAAAACACTAATTTTAAAAATGATTTTTTTTTGCAAATATTTAAGGATATTGTTCTCATCATAATAATCGTGCCAAGGCAAAAATAGCTACTTATGTCCAAAAAACATACCGTTCACAAAAATACAGCTCAATACCACCTAGAAGCCACTGCAATACAGCTACTAAATTCTCAGCCAATATGTATATGTAATATATACTTACCTAATAGTTTGTTTCTTTGTTTGTAATTTACGTCCTCCAACGTTAAGTCATATCGGACGATGAATGCAATGGATGAAATGATGCTCAAATGTGGTCAGAGTCCATAGAGCTTAGAGTTTTCTGACATTCTCTTTCAGGATAAGGGAAAACTCCAGAAAAAAACCTTATCCAGGAAACTCACCCTGACCGAGATTCGAACTCGGGAGCTCTTGAACGTGAGGCAGATACGCTACTATCTACGCTACCGAGGCGGTAGCTACCTAATTAGGCGCTACCTAATGGTCAGCATATATATGTTTCTGACTTATACACACTGATAGATCAAATACCAGGGCCTTTTATTCTTGTAGGTGACTTTAATTCACAACACAGCATCAAAGAGAGAAAATGGTGGAATCACTAATAAACAAAACAGATTTAGTAATATTAAACACCAATAAACCTACACACTACAGTGTCAGACATAACACTTTTAGTTATATAGATTTCTGCCTTAGCACGCCAGATGCAGCAGTATCATATAACTGGCATGTTTAAAAACCCCATTAGGGAGTGATTATTTCCCAATTTTACTGAAAAAAGCTATGCACCAAAGTAATTTGGTAATAAACAAATGGAACTCTCAAAAAGAAACTGGTCAAAATATAGACCAGAATATGTTAAAAATGTACGTAAGCTCATACCTAAAATGAATTCCATGCTTGTACAATTAATACAATAATAGATCAACTTAGAAATGGAATCAACTCCGCAGAAGCGTCCCTAATACAGTATTAAAGGTAACAAGAAAACAACACCCTGGTGGAATAAAAATTGCAAAATTGCAATTAAAAATAAAACCAAAGCTTTCTACAAATACAAATGAAATCCAAATACAGAAAATAAATTAAATTTCCAGAAATACAAAGTCCTAGCAAGAAAAACAATAAAAGAAAACAAAACGATATCGTGGCTATCATATTTGTCCTCTTTGTCTCACTTTAAAAACTGATACCAAATCTTACTTTGAGAACCCACAGGATATTGCTATCTTGCTAAAATCGTTTCGGAGATAACAAGTGACTACAGCTATGATGAAGATTTCTTGAAACTTAAAAACTCCTCTGATATAGATATAAGTGATTCCAACATACAAAACACTGAGTGCTTCAACGTAAAGCTAACTCCAGATGAATTTTTCCTAGCAATAAGTGATAGTAGTACGATTAGCCCGTAACTTGCAACATTCTCCACGAGTTTTTAAAACAATTACCTACAGAAGGAAAGACTTACCTACTTGAAATTTTTAATCTCATCTGGGAAAAAATTTATTTCCCAACCAAGAGCGCAATGCCATTATAATTCTAATTGCTAAACCAAAAAAAAAGGTGAACGAATTCCAACAAACCAGAGACCAATTGCGCTCACTTGCACAGTGTGCAAAGTACTCGAAAAAAGTATAAACAGGCGATTAAGATAGCACCTAGAAAAGACCTCTTTCTTCACTGCAGCACTCTAGAACACCATTCAACAAATGACAGCCTTGTTACTCTAGAAACTGAAATACAAGAAGCATTCCTAAATAAACAACATCTAATAGCAGTGAGCTTTGATCGGCATAAAGCATGTGACATGTACTGGCACAACCACGTTCTAAGAACTCTAGTTGAAAGTAACATCAGAGGAAATATGTTAGTATATTCAAAACTTCCTGAGAGATCGAATAATTCAAGTAAGAACAGCAAATAACATATCGAAGGAAGTCCCCAAATGACAAATGGGATCCCACAAGGATCAGTTATCAGCATAACACTCTTCCTGGTAGCTATAAATATTATAACCTCCAAAATTAGACTTCCGGTGAAAGCATCTCTTTTCGTTGACGATCTCATGTTCTATTGTAGAGGCAAAAACCCAACCACAACGAAGGAAATGTTACAAGATGTAATTGATAAAACAGTGATCTGGTGCAAACAAACTGGATTTCAACTTTCATCAACGAAATGCAAACCATATAACATTCTCAAGAAACAAAACAACAAATTTTCCCATCAAGCTCCTCATAGATTAAAACATAATACCAAATGTAAACACGATTGAACTTCTGGGAGTAATATTTGACCAAAATAGACGTGGTTACCTCATCTTAAGACTCCGAAAGATGACTGCTTACGTCGAAATAATATTCTTAAAATATTGTCAGGAAACAACTGGGGGTGGGGGCAGATCAATATGTGCTAATGTGCACCTATAAGTCAATCATAAGCACAAAATTGAATTACGGAGCTATTGTCTATAATTCATCAAAGCCAGCAGAACTTAGAATGCTAGACACAGTTCAAAATTCTGCTTTGCGAATAATTTTGGGAGCTTAAAGAACAAGCCATACTACTAGCTTACAAATAGAGACCAATTTTCTCCCACAACAAAGTCAAAGGGAACAACTAAATATAACCTATGCTCTAAAGACAGCCGAAACTGCAAATTCAAGTACCTATATCTATTTATTTTCAAAATATCATGAGGAAGAAAGGCTACTATCTTCAAGCCACCCAATGTTCTCTTCTCTAAGGGTGATACAGTACCTCAACTAATAAATAAGAGTAAATAAGATTAAATAAATACATAAATAAATAAAACAGCATCTCCCTACCGAAAATATCACATAAAATAATACTAACCGATATACCACCATGGAAGTTCAGAACCTCGCCAGTCAACAATGAATTAAGAAAGTATTCTAAACGCTCAACACCCAGATCTGTGTATCATCAACTCTTCAAGCAGATGTGCGTCAAATACCCAGATATTTACACATATTTACACTGATGGTTCAAAAAATGAAATTTTATAGAGTCTTCTCCTCTGAACTCTCTACTATCAAGCGATCATTTGAAGATATTTAAAACAATGAAAGTGATTCTCGGTATCTAATTCCCACTGGCTCGCAATCTTCCATAAGGTTTCTAAAAAACTAAAAAAGTAAAAACACAATAATACGAGAAATCCAAAATCTGTACATGGAAATTCTATCGGAATTGAAAAGTGTTACCTTAATTTGGATCCCATCGCTTTAAGGCATTCCCGGAAACGAAAAAGCTGATCCTGTATCTAAAGAAGCAACTCATTTACCAATACAAATAACAGACATTAATTCTCCATATACCGACGTAATCACATACCTCAAGAGAACAATACACCTCAACAGGCAATCCACCTGGTTAGAGAGAGACTTCTACCAGCAAACTCCAAGAACCTAAATCATCTTACAGAGAACCATATTCAGTAACAAAGCTTAAACGCCGACAACAAATCCTCATTAACCGTCTTAATATTGGACACACAAAACTTGCTCATAGCTACTTACTCAACTAAACCCCACCTCCTGTATGCAACACTTGTAACGTCATCATCACCGTCAAACACATCCTAGAAGAATGCAAGGAATATCAACAGCAGCGAAAAGAAGCAGATGTTCCCAGTAAAATCACAGAAGCACTTGGAAACCATATATATTGTAAACAATTTTGTGCTTTTGTAACATTGTAGAACTCTGTAAACACATCTGATATGAATGCTAATATAATGTAACTTCAATGTTAAGATGTCACGATACGACATGTAAGTTAAAGCGACAAAAAATAAACCTACTTAAAAGAAGCCGTAAATCTTCCAGTACTTTACGAAATGTTCGATGTTTCATGGAGTTTGATTTTATTTAATTTATAGTGTGTACAATTATATCAATTACATGTTTCATATTTAGTATTTTTTTGCGCATAATGCTTCCTGATGTATTATACAATGAAAACATTTTATGTTATTGTTTATTCCCATTTCATTTAAATAACGTTTCAGTCTACGAATTAGATCTTTGTTTTCACCAGTCATATTTCGAGCCCCATCTGTTACTATGGATGCCATTTCTTTAGATTCAGTTTACTTTCTTCTGCAGATTTTTAAATTCTTCAAATAATTCTGCCCCTTTTGTATGTTCCCCAAGTGGAAAGACTTCAAGCATATATTCCTATATCGAGAAGTTGTTATTAACTCCACGAATTTAAATTGACAATTATGCTGTGTCAACGTTGTCAGTGCTTTCATCCAAGGCGAGAGAAAATGCTATACATTCATGGACCTTGTTTAATAGTCTATTTTCGGCTATTTCAGCTATTTTATATATCCTTCTCTTTATGGTTCGTGGTAATAATACAATATTACTAAATTTACCATATTGTTCAGGGGAAATTATATTGGTAACTTTACTTACATATTTTTTATGAAATCTCTATCACTAAAACAACTCTCTGACTGAGCAATCTCCAAACAACAGCATAACTGGCGTGAAGTTGTCTATCAGTTAATATATTTGAATTTGGTGTAGTATCTGAATATTGCTCTTTGAGCGTTTGCAATTGGTTACTCCGATCCAGACCTGAAGAAACTAAAGGGAATAAAGAACATTACGTCAGTGTTGTGCTAGTTTAAATCGTGGTGTAAATATATGAATACAATGCTGACCTGTAATTGTGTGGTGATCTTTATAACATGTATCGTAATCTCACTTGATGTTCCATTGATGAATGCCTTTTTGAAATTTAGAGCACAACAAACATCTTACGTTGTCTTCTTGTGCGTAACCAAAATACTTCTCCTCCCACGATTCTTAAAACGCACGTTTCCGCACAGCCACCTTTGACTTTGACAGAAACATATTTAGACGTACAGGTACATACGACAGGACAGTCCGACCATGATCGGTAGATATGCGCTGCCAGTGAAGAATGTGAGGGGAGGGGGAGACAGTAAGCCGATACGTCATAGTTGCCCGGTCTCAATGGGTACATGTTTGCCGAAGCCTGTCTTAAATTAACAAACCTAAACCAAAATGAGTCATGCGCCGTGGCGTAGTGGGCTAAGGCGGAATGCGGCCCTTGGTATGCGGATTTTAGTTTCCGGGTATAGAACCGGTGCCCACTCAGCAACGTGACGAAAGTGAGGAGCTTACGCTAGGTAAGCAGTCCTGGTCACGGAAACAAACATTTCTGGCTGCGGGGTGCCGAGATGCTGACCACATCACCTCCCCGTATCGGTTGGATGATCGTCCACCTCTGCCGTGCGTAAGAGGGCGTGAGGCCGGCAGTCGAGTTGGTAGACCTTGGCCCTCTAAGGACTGTCGTGCCATGGGTTATTACTTGTTAAACCAAACAAACCTGAAGTGTACCTTTCATATGATGCAGTTAAGCTTTAGCGCATATTTCAACGTTTTACTACATAGGTGAATGCATATTGTCAAGTTCTTAGTGTATAAATTTCCAGTCTGGTGATTACGAGTACACCGCTTTGAAGAAGCAAAACACTACATGCGCGCCTGATGGTTTGTTTACATAAAAATCTGAAGCTCTGCCATTCTTTTTGTTATGTTTATTACTTGTGGCTGGCACTGTTATCGTATCTACATGCGTACTCTACACCGTTGGCCGTAATTAATCGCTGTGCTATCTGCCCTGATTAATACATGGTAGCCGGATAACAAAAGCCCTCACCACTGTTTTGTCTTCGCAAAGTTATTCAGCTGCAATTTCTGTAACCGATTTATTAATTAATTGTGCACTAATTACACGTCTCTAACACTTTTCTTCTCCTTTTTGCAACCTGTTGTTCACTTGAATCTGCTTATGTACTTCCATCTGTCTATAATACACACACTCACACACACACACACACACACACACACACACACACACACACACATGGCGTTTGAGCATCCACCCCCAGAAGAGACAAGACATCACTTAAGGCAGCTAGAGGACCTACCACCTGTTCGTCTAGCCACAATCATATGTACGATATCTAGGCGTTTTGCTTGATGTAAAACTGACGTGGAAGAACCACATAACCTATAGCCAACAAGGTCAGCAAATGTATGGTTAAGTTATACCCATTGTACAATCGACGCTCAGTGATGTCCATATTCAATAAATTGCTCCTCTACAAACAACGGGCCCAAATGACCTTGTTGTCGACGGGCCCTAAAACACCACACACTCACTCACTCACTCACTCACTCTACAAACAAGTGCTCCGACCCGCCATCATTATGCCTGTACCATTTGGGGTATGGCAGCTAACACTTAGCTATACCGTCTTGAAGTGCTACAGTCTCGATTCCTCCGTATTGCCACGGATTCCCCATGGTACATACCTAACCTTGCAATCCGTCGTGACCTACATATTCCTACCCTACATCCCACCCTCTCACTCCCATTCTATCAAAACATCTCCCATAACTTCAACTCCCTTATACGCGGTCTAGGCGAGTGCGACATCGACCCCGGCGAAAAATACAAAAGACCAAGATTTTTTTAGGCACATGAAAACACTGCAGTATCAGTACACAATTTATATATATATGTATATATAAGTATATATAATAAAGAAAAAAAACACCAAAACAAACCTCTACATTCATTTTCCCTAACTTATAAAACATTCTACTGTCAGTAGACGGCTCAGCCCTGATCTGACAGGAGACTGAAAGTCTGTCTTCCGGACTTTCAAGGGTCCAATCGCAGCTGACACACACACACACACACACACACACACACACACACACACACACACACACACACACACACAAACACACACCCACGCACGCACGTACGCGCACACTGATAGATACACATACAGAGGGGGGAGGGAGGGAGGAACAGGAGGTTTCAGTTTAGGGTGGTATTAAGTGGAAACATTTGAGCAGAACTTGCAGCTTCCTTAAACAAGAATTTAACGTTTTTGTAAGTGAATCTGAAAAATCTGTACTATTCGCAATTTAAATTCTTCACATACATATTTATTTTGGGGGGTACTAAATACAAGTCTATTCATTAATTTAGCTTGGAGTATCTGTTGTGTTAACTGTTTTCTGAAGCGCTGCAAAATGATGAAAAGTCACATGTTATTACATTCCTCATATTACGTATACAACAGTCCTAAGTTCCAGTTATAAACATTTGCATGCTTCACAGAGCTTAGTGCCAAAACTCAGATTATCCTTTTTTCCTCTTTTTCCCATTCTAATGGAGGAAACATCTTTATAAATTCTATAATTACTAAACTCATGAAAACTATCTAAACTTGGAGAAAATAATACTTAATATGCGACTTATGGAGGCAAATTTAGAAAATGATATCTGTTAGACAAAATAGTAAACCACAGTTGCTTACTGCACTACGTATAGTAAGTAGGGGAAGTATTGTATTCCATTACGAATTCTATGTCTGCATTTCATTAGGAATATAGGTCCTTATATGCTCTCCAAAAGTTAAAAGCATGTTCGTAATACTAGGTGTATATTTTCAGGTGCAACCTACGATGAGACATGTTTTTCGAGGGGAAAAAAGTCTCCGCACCAAACTCCTTTTTACATGGAAAATGTTTTGAAAAGTTTGAATTTATCGAAATTGACTCAACTATTTTTACTATAGTACCACATGCTTAAGATATTTTCTTGACAAATAAATTTCTTGAATTTTCTGGAAACAGCTTCTGAGGTTCCCTTCATCCTGAATGACTTATGCATAACTAGTAAACTAGGAACACAATCTTGCAGAGTATATACGTATTTTTGTGAAGCTTACCATTTTGAGATATCCCAGGTTGTTGGTTTCGGTTGTCCAAAACTTATAGTTTGTCAAGGGGGAAGTTATTCTTTATTCCTTCCTTTGGCTACGCAAGGAGATTCCTGCTTGAAGTGATTAGGAGGAACCCGCTCTGAAAAGATTTGACTAACGCTTGAGCCTACTGTATTCGCCCACCTCGCTGCACCTACAAACAAATATGTAACGTTTCTGAAAATATCAGTCTCTATTAATATGAAGTAGTTAGGCACAGGTATAAGGTAGAGTAGAGTAATATGAATGTAATCTATCGTATTTTTAATTATTGTGTTACGATACTTATGCGCATTTTCTTACTGCGATCCGAAACTACTGCAGCAGCTCCGTTATATAGAGAATTTCTTACAGCGTGAGTGCAGTAGAGTTTTGCAGCTGCTTATAAGAACATGAGCAATTTACACTATTAATAATCTAATAGTTATTTACACTAGTTTCTATGAGAAAAAGCAAACTAACCGCTGCAGGAATTTCAATTTAACGCAATTCGTAGTTTGCTACTCCAATTGCAATTATTTAGGAAGTTTTCTTTTTGTGTAGGTT
This sequence comes from Mantis religiosa, assembly GCA_030765055.1. Classification (NCBI taxonomy): domain Eukaryota; kingdom Metazoa; phylum Arthropoda; class Insecta; order Mantodea; family Mantidae; genus Mantis; species Mantis religiosa. The sequence continues at coordinate 261,084,102 of CM060950.1, read as the reverse complement.
TGGTAAGCCATACAGTTGGTTTTCAAAGCTAAAAACGCTTGCAAAAAGACTCTCTGCACTGAGTTTAGCTCATAGATATATGGTTATTTGGGTTGATCTTGATGTGTTCAAATAAATATTTGCGGAATTATCAAATCTGCTTTACTTGACGTTATTTTATACAGAAAAATATATAAGCGGTAACAATACAAAGAAAGAACATGGAGATAAATAAAGGTTCAGGATAGCCAAAATAACTCCAATATTCGGGGCTTTGTTAGGCACAGACTACTCCCCCCCTCCCTACATCAACAGCCTCTTAAAAATGCTGTGGAAAGGTGACGATTTTTCCTAATTAATTTTTTTAGCTTCCAGGACCAGGCTGTCATTTATAGAAGTGTTTCCTTGTTTAGCGGACTCATTAAGTGCTGTATCAGTGCAAACATTCATAGCAGATGTTCAAATCAGCAGAACAGAACACAAATGAAGGTCTTAATCTATCCACTGATACATTTTTGGTCCTTGTGGAGTACTGATTTTGAAATGCTTTTCTAAACCTTGCATCATCAGAAAAGGTCCATCATATATTAGTTGTAGTGGTTTTCTTATAGCATCCTGTCTCACGAAAACATGAGTACATGATATTAACTCCTTGTAATGAAAAGACCTGAATGAAGAGTGGTGTTCTGATTTAATAGGTTTAACATTCCTCACATTTTCACGCAGCTTGTACATGAAGGTTTGAATATCAGGTGGAATTTCACTTTCGTTAAAGAAATCTGCAAGCACTCTAATTGGTTCGTCATATGTAAGTTCTGCAGCCGTTACCTGATGTTCTAGTGCTATGTATGAACGAATACCTAGAAGTACAATAATTGGTAAATTCTTGACCCAGTCATCTGGCATCTGAGATTTGAGAGCTGTCTATAATATGTGGTGCCATTTTTCGATTTTCCATTTGATGCAGGATGGTATGCTGTCGTCCTAATGTGGTTGCAATCCACGAAGAAATTATAACCTGCGATACATTTTCAGCACGTATATCTTCCACAGGACAGGCTTCAGGTCACCGTGAAAATCCATAACTCGTCACTAAGTATTCACATCCTTTAGAAATGGGTAAGGGACCAACAATATCAATGTTGATATGACTGAAACGACTTTCAGCTTCTTGGTAATTTCCTACCATAATAGCATTGTGTTTTCAAACCTTTCATCTTTGACAAACGATACAAACTCTGGTCCACTGTTTAATATCTCTACAGAGATCTGGCCAAACGTAGCGTTCGCTGATAAGATAAGTAGATCCTTGTATTCCAGGATGAGAGAGATCATGAAAGGAGTGGAAGAACATTTTCCTCTATGCTTCTGGAATGTATGGTGGAAAATTACCTGTTGAACTGTCACCTACAAGCTCCTTTCCACATGGTAGTTCTAGAATTTGCAGCACCATCGACATTTTTGGTGACTACTGTAACATCTTCAGTTCTTCATCATCCTGTTGTAAATCGGCGATTTTCTCGAAAGAAATACTGCTAGGCTAGACAATGGAGTTAATTCGTGAACAGGTACCTGCAACTATATTCTCTTGCCCCTCGATAAAACAAATGGCAGTGGAAAACTGGACAATGTAATCCAGATATCCTTGTAGACGTGGTGAGGCTTTATGCCCTTTCTATTTAAAAGCAAATGAGAGAGGTTTATGGTCTGTGTAGATGCAGAAATCTCTTTCTTCGACCATGTGCCGAAATTATGTTACTCCTGAATAGGCTGCTGAAAGCTCGCGGTCATAAGCACGGTAGTAAATTTGTGCGGGGCTCAACTGTTTTGAAAAGAAGCCAAGCGGCTCTAGTGTCTTATCTTTAAACTGGTGTAATGACGCACCAATTGCAAAATGTGAAGCATAAAGCATTAGAATTAGTGGCAAGTTGTAAACAGGATGCGTAAAAGTGTTCCATTCGATAAATCTGTTTTCAGCATTTCAAAGGCTTGTTATGCTTCTGTAGACCATTGTAATTTGGTCTTGTCCTTCGTTTTAGTAGGCTGACACATCTTGAAAAGTACGGCTTAGGTTTCTGCGCGACATGAAAGCATTCGACAGTGGAAATTAATTATTCCCAGAAAATGACGAAGTTGAACTATTTCCTGTGGCAATGGATAATGTAGAATAGGATCCACTCTGTCTGGTAATGGTGAAATTCCTATGCTGAAAACCATAAAACCTTAAAATGGAACTTCAGTTTCACCAAGAATACATTTAACTATATTTGTATTCAAGTTATGTTGATTAAGTCGTTCAAATAACATTTTCAAGTGTAGTTTATGTTCTTCATCTGCGGAAGCAACTAGAATATCATCGATATATACAAACACAAAATGCAAATAATTTAGAAAAAATGCATATGCCTCTAAAAAGATTATGCTGCAGTGCATAAACCGAATGGCAATTTTGAACATTCAAATAATCTAAACGGCATGATTATTACAGTTTTCGGAACATTTTGTGCGATTGCGATGTGAGGAAAAGCCCTCACAAGGTCAATCTCGCTGAAGATCGTTTTGCCATCCAATTGATAGTTAAAATTCTGTAAATTAGGTACAGGGTAGCGATCAGGAACAGTAATTGAGTTGAGTGCACGATAATCACCACACGGTCTCCATGAGACATCTTTGTTGGGAACTACGTGTAAAGGACTGGGCCAGCAACTTTCTGAAGATCTGCATACACCTGTATCTATCATTTTTCGAATTCTGGTGTAACTGCAGCAAGCTTCACAGAAGCCAAGATTCTTGTTTTTGCTGAAATAGATTCTCCATTAGTGATTATTGAACTGTGCCAATAAGTGATCTACCCGTGCTGGATCACAGTGTTGTAACATTTGATCCGTAGATTTAGGACGACCACGTTCTACCATTTACTCACGCACCCACTGCTCAAAGAATGAATCTCCACCCTCTTATGATAACACTACCTCAGAGCCATAAGTATGGACAATAGAACACAGCACAGAAAATGAAATTTCAAATAGCAATGCTCGTGATTGTGATGCCACAGGTGATGAAAGCCACAAATCAAGTCGCCTTTTTAGACATGACAACAGCTCAGGATTAAGATTTCTTGTTGATTTAGGTGCTGATATTTCTGGTTACCACTTACACCCAAAGAAAAGCGAAATCTCTCCGACCATGTTCTTTATGCAGCTAATGGTTCAAGTATCAAACATTTGGAGAAAAGCTTTTAAAATTAGTCCTTGGGTTACGGAGATCATTTACTTTTCCTTTTGTAACAGCAAATGTTCAGCATCCACTATTAGGTACTGAATTTATACAATATTTCGGTCTTCTAGGGGACATAAAAACAAATGCCTAGTAGATAGCAATACCCTTCTTAATACAAAAAAAATCTGCAACTTAGCAAACTCAACTATCTTCATCATCTCACCGCAGCAAAAGTATTCAGATATTATTTCTGAATTTCCAAATCTTCTCAGAGGTATTCCAGACTTCGAGGCACCTATGTGTGAAAATCAGCATTCAATAATCACGTAGGGGTTACCACTTACGGTTATTTGGGTTCACCTTGAGTTCAAATAAAGATTTGTGGAATTATGAAAGTTGCTTTATTTGAAGTTATTTTATACAGAAAAAAACATAAGCGGTAACAATCTAAAAGAAAGATCACAAAGAAAACTAGAACCTCAGGATAGCCAACATAGCTCCAATGTTCGGAGGCTTGGTAGCCAGAGATACGTTGTTCAACAGCAGTACCCTTTATAATTGTATGCCAAAATTGTACCATTTATTGCACAAGAAAGACTAATGCTCACTCAAGTAAGAACTGTATTAAAATAATATATTGATAAAAGGACGTTTTACATTGTTTTAAAAAGAAAACCTTCTCTTTCTACTAAAATCATAGCCTCACTATTAATGTAGCTTAAGTTGGATTTTCTTTAATCATCTGGTTTAGCCGTCCACCACTTTTTTTTCCTTTTCACATTAACATAGGTTACTAATGCATACGACTTTGATAAAAGACTGCTTTGTATATCACATAGCTTATAAAAGTGACCATCGAAGCAGTATAGTGGTAGGTGCAGGCATTTACTATATGACACAAATTTTCTGTTCTGTTGAACAGCATATGCATGCTGCTTTAAAGTTCAAAATATGTATTATCCAAACTTAAAGCGTGCCTCAGCTTTTATAAATCTTGATAACTTCTCTTTTACATTGAAATACCACAAGGGATTTGCCAAAATATTTGGTCGTTGCTTTGTCAACGTATTCTTATGGTTGTGTTCTCTCTAGCTGTACATTTTATGTTTTAGCCTTTCCTCTCTGTCCCCTCATTCGACGCCTCGTGTTGTCGTTGGTTCTAACGTCCCTAATGGCAGAAAGAAGCATACCAGCAAAGCTTTTCTCCCATGTATCATTGAAAATCTCTCTCTCTCTCTATCTCTCTCGTTTACTCTCTCTCACGCTCACTCTCTCCCTCTTTCTTTCTTTTTACTGTTATGTGTCGTACATCTTTAGTTATGTGAAAGAGTGCGGTTGGTGCCCCTTGCTCTAAAAGCATTTTCGCTATATTCCTGCTCCTTGTAGTAAGGCGGTGACAACCCTAAAGTATAACTTTAAGGATGGTTTCTTAGGAATATGCCGTATACAAGTATATCCAATATAACGACACGTACAGTTATAAGTATTTAGAAATTTTACGTATTAAACTGTGCGCATATTATGATACTAACTCCGCATATATCTGCAGATGCCAATTATATTTAATGAGTGTTCAAATGAACAGGAGCTTATATGAAGCTAATAATTATGATAGCTACCGATATTTATTTTAATCTTACCCTGCAATTCATTCTAATCGATATCCGAAATCAGATATTATGGGTTTTCCAACAGACACTACATCACTGGATTAGGCAAAACTAGTTAGTAATATTTTAAATGTTGGAAAAACATCAATCACAGACCTTGAGGATAACTGAATTTATGTCACAGAGTGTAGTTTAAAATAACATGGAAGTGAACATACGAGATTCAAAAAAATAAAAAAATAAAAAAAATAAAAAATTAAAAAATAAAACTGCACATGGACGGGGCCTATGCGACTGATCGTTTATTTACACTAATTGTAATTAGGACACAATTTCAATATTCAGGCTTTTGAAAAGAAATCAGTGCTTTGTGTAAGGAATTTCAGCGCTTCCTAAACTTTTAATGATTTGTCTCTGTATAGAAATTCACTGAATAATTTCTTAACAATTCAATTTTCTGGTAATTTAAAAATATATAGTTATTGCAAAATACACCATACTATACGCGATTTATTTGTCGCAGCGAAACTGAATCCGCTAATTCTGATCTCTAAAATGAATGACCGCCGCAACATGTTTCTTAATAAATAGCTTCTCAGTGCATGAATAGCTGCTTAATCCATTATCAGTGTAATGGAGGATGTACTAATTAATATCGGAGGGAAAACGCTGCTTAAGGTTAATCAAACAACAAAAATTACCTTAATTTAAGATGCAAATTAAATGTCATTCATTGAGATATGGTGTACTCTGCCCCTTGTTAAATACTTCTAGTAATTTTTTTTCATTACCATTATATTGCATTAATAATACTTCAGCCTTGGAAACCACAGGAGCTCTTAACTCCCATGTTATATTCTGCTGTTTCACCTTTTAAATATCCACTATTTTATTAAATCGATGATGTGTTAGACGCACTGTTACAAATATCACAGTTGTGTTACAACTACTACATTTTCTTTTGATCTTCGTTTGAATTACAATAAATTTTACCAAGAACTAAAACTTTGACTAGTAGTATGTAAGTTGTTCTTTCTGCTATTATAAAGTGAAGGATCCAAAGGGATATTTTAATAGAATATTTCGCTCCACATCTTGTAAATTAATGAAACTGCTAAATGTGTGTTTACGTTGTCTCTCATCTACCTAGTAAATAAAGGAAGGATTTTGTTGCATCAAATATGGCGATATTGATATATGAACAGAATATCCGTTTTGAGGATCAATGCACCACATAAAAGCCATTTTAAAAGGTGTAAGTGAGAGAGAGAGAGATACAGAAAGCGAGAGAACATAACTCAGAACGACAAAAAGGGGCTAAATACTAACTTTTATGCTTATATTTGGCATCTTCCAAGGATGCGACTGAAAGACAGGAACATTTTCAGGCATATGACTCACCGCATACTACCGCTTATATACACAAGTTTTACTATTACTGATTTTACCATAAATGGCTCTATCCAGTTTAATTAAAGTACTGCATGTTTAAGAAACTGGTTTGATGAGGTAATGGATAACTTGAATTTTATGCAAATAGAGAGTTAAGTTCGCTGAATTCAGAATGCAATTTTGTGTTAGAGATAAACCATATTAACTTCAGATTTGCCCGCCTCTATTGTAGTTGGTAGCGTATGTGGCTCACGTTCAAAAGATTCCTTATTGGAGTCTCGGTCAGAGTGATTTACCTGTATAAGGATTTTCCGGATTTTCGTTATCCTTGGGTAAAACTGGGCTCCATGGACGCTGGATTTATTTGAGCATAAGCACCTATTTAATTCATCAACCGATATGACAATCTGAAATGAATCCATTTCTGGGTTTATGACGATTAAAATGAAGTAAATGGGTAAGAAATAGATAGTCAGGAATATATTCGCGCGCAAGGGTAATAAAAGTATTTCACGAAATATCTGCGAACATTTCCAGGAAAATCAAATTCCAGTTAACGTTAGTAGAAATCGTGAAAGGTAGGTTTAGACGTGCTGCTTATATAACGTTTTAAACGGTGTGTTTTAAATTCCGCGAAATTGCAATACAAGTATGAACATTAAGCTTATTAGCCAGGTGTGTTTTAAATGAAAGTGAAACAGGGAAATATAACAGAAGTTACATAGGCCAGATATGCGTCGCTACTATCTACAGTTCCTATCCCCTAGATCTGAGATTTCCCTTACTCTTACCTACCCTAAGCAAAGATCTTTGCTTCTCCATTGCGATAATGCTAGTCAGGGTAAATCATATTATAGAACGAAAATCTACTGAGACAGCCCTCCGGGCTAGAAGAGATGCCGAGACCGGGATTCGAAGCAGATACTTCGACGTGTCCAGTCAAACTATAGCTAGGTCCGTCTGCTGCCGTGGCTAACCTTAGAGGTCTTTCAGCCTTTCACATTACCTCAGATATCTCATTTTGATGGGGTAACCTAACATACCTTATACACACAATATAAAGTTTAGTCTTCAGCGATTTGCTACTTTTCACTATCGCTTGTTTCCAGAGTAGTGACGATATGTCTTAAAATACTGATGTGGTTCAATTGATGCCTGATATAAACTGAAATTGCTACATTAATAGATATACCTACAGCTACTTATTGAAATATCATTTGTGATCGAAATTTACATTACTGGAATGCGTTGACTTAATTATACGTTAATTTCGTGACGTATTCTTTTAGATCATTGTGTCGTTACTCCCTATTATGTATATAGTGCAACGGATTTGGTCTACAAAGACGTTAACTATTTGCAGATTTATGATCGTTGTTTAATACACCGCGCATGTTGGTCTGCAAAATAATAAAATTATCACACGACCAGAGTGTGTTTGGCCACTCAATAAACGGTATGCGTTAAGAATTTATTAATTTATGTATTCTTGATTTTTTTTAACACTCTGAAGGAGCCGACGGAAACCAGCCGTGAGTTGCTGTCTTGCGTAACTGCCAGTGGCGGAAGGATGCTCCGTCAGAGCATTGGATGGAGACATACTTGTTTAGAAGTATTTGCCCTAGATACAGCTGAACAACTCTACTGCTTTCTTCTCTTTTTCTGGAGCAAATGCTCTTTCATATCGACTTTATTCCATAATACAGACGCACGAGGGCTGATGTGCCACTCCCGACTTAAAGTTTAAGAAGGCAGGGGAAAAGATCAGCGATACGGGTCTTGTAGTTCAAGCTCAAGGTGAGTAAAGACGAATGGGTCTAAGGTGAAAGTTAAAAGTGCTCCGCAGAGACCTAAAAAGGCGATAACTCTCTAGCTGGGAATTTTTCGCTTCCTTGAACCTTGTGCTAAATCTTATTACAGTAGTTGAGGTTATTTTTAACTTTTACGGTGGTACACCTTCCCATATTGATTTACTTCCATGAGCGATCTAAAACATCGAAGTGATTCAAAAATATTAAATTCAGGGTCACTCCACTTAACAAGCAGGTGGCTTTCCTCCAGTATCAAAAATATTTAATTATTCAAACGCCTTACTACATCAGATAACAATTGAACAATCTCATCTGAATCTTTTCTTCCAATATATTTATAAAGTGATGAGGCAGCAGAAAAGTAAGTGATTAGAAGGAAATGAAAGAGAGGTACAGGTTTAAGGTCTTATGTTATAAAACTTAAGTATCTTATTGAAAGGAATATTTGTAAGACAAACGAAAAATGAATCAGCATCAACTGAGGATGACCTCTTATCTAACATAATCATGCGGATAGCTTTTCTGGTAGAAATAAAATTGAGTCCATTTAGTTCTGTACCCAAATACATTCTATTAAAATAATAAAGGTTATGGACATTAAATATTGGGTATTATCAAACGTTTATTTGTTTAATTGTAACCCTAAGAAAGGGAAGGTCACAGGCGCAGAAGAAAATAAGAGGCCTGCCAAAATACTCGGGAAATTGAGCTTAGGCACCAAAGTAACAAAGATATGCAAGCACCTAAGTACCTAAGGTATTTAAATGCTTGTTAATCCAAATTTTATCCTTCCAGCAATAGGTAATTCAGACCACGAAATCATCCTGCAATCTGTGACATTCGTTTTCGTGAGCTTTTTTCTTTTCTTTTTTATATTTTGCGCATCAAGCAACGATATAGAAAGAATAACATCAAATGTTAAAATTAATGTCCTGGATCGCTGTTTAATAATAATCTGATGATTGGGCAGTACAAAGTAATAAGAAATATACCACAGTATTTTGCAAAATATTTCTGTCTTCATGTTCAATTGTGTGGATCCATAAACGACAGTATGGTTCATTATGTCAATTTCAGTAAATATTTTTCAGGGACCAAAAATGAAGAAGTGCCATTAACTAGGAAATTCTGTTGAAAATATGTTAGTCTTGCCCAGAAATAAGAGCGTGATAAAGACGATTTTATGATACGCCATAGAATGCGTTCGAAAAGTTCTGCATTTAAAAGCAGATTAAGATTACATTGGAAGTTCAAAACATTTCAATTCCTAAATATCAAAAGTTGGCATAGTTGTTTTTTAATGGACGAGTGATTGTTCTTTTACTTCGTTCAACTTTTGCATAATTTTGTGTAATAGAATTATCGCCTGACAAAAGGCAATTAAAGTGTAAAAGGTTTAGACGATTTTCAATTACCTATAGTACTTTAAAAATTTATTTAGCTCAATATGACTATGGACAAGACGTACATACACATTTTACTGCGGAAGGCTTCTAACGAAAAATTCCCATATATAGCTGTATCTCACCGAACTGCAGTTTCCCAACTTACTGGAAATTTCGTGAGATCTAGATTGTTAGATGTGAAGGACCTGTAACGCCATCGTAACTAAACGAATCGTTTGCACTTATTCCTTGATGCAACCGAGAATGTTGAACGTAAGTGCGTAATGATCCAAGATTTCAAAAGCTAGCTAGAGGAACACGAAATCAGCTACTCAGGATTTCCACATATTGGCACAACCTCGCCAATAGTTGATAACACAGCTGATAACACAATACGACTTCTGGAGAAGCTTATTGAGGGACTTTCGGTTTCCTCGCCTTGCGGACCTTTTTCTTTGGGGAACAACAAATTCTGTACTGCATCACAGTCGTCCACGCTCACTTTCCGACATAAAAACTGAAATACGTAACTGCGTACGTGGGAAACACCACACACAGATGCCTAGAGAAAGATTTCCAATAACATTAAGTGGCTTCAAACTAGAAAATCCACCACTACAAAGGATTTCCAGCATTTGCTGTAACTACACAATGAATTTCCTTCGTACGTCCTGTAATAAAAGCAGTGATGTCAACATTTTTATTCAGGGATTTAATATAACCCACAGATTTGCTGTGATATTCAGTGCTCCTATGCACCCACTAAGAACCTTTGGAAAGCAATAGTGAAATTTTGGAGAATTATTTATTTATTTTAAGCAATTGGAGTTATTTAGAAAACATTTAAATTGCATCGGGCGTGAATAAATATATAGCAAAACCTATTACTGCGAAGCTTTTTGCCAATTAACAGCATTCCACAATAGAAGGTATATTAAATTTGGAACCAAAAAAAAAGGGTTTTACTCCTTTGGAAAACTGAGGTGATGCTCATAGAGAAATGACTTCAGGGACTGTGTAAGGCACTGATTTTCTTACTAGAATAATAAATAATTGGTAAATATGTATCAAATGTAACTATGACACTATTTAGGCAAGACATTTTGTCATGCAAAGTTTCTAAGGAATAAGGTGAATAATACGTACGTTTCTACTTCGAAAATAAAGATAAGGAAATTTCACTGCTAATTTACGTTTTAAGATCCCATGAACCATAAAAAAGGATCCGTGTGTATGTGTGTAGTTACCTACGTTAATTCCATCCAAACAGCAGTGACCCTACAATCGTGGTGCTGTCGTACTGGGCGGCTTTATGTGTATCTACTATATGTGCAGTGACGTTCTATTACACCTGATATTTGTGTTTTCGCAACATAAATAAACGATGTATTCAAATATATTGGAAGTGAAATTTGGAATGATATTGGGGATGTGAAGGGCGAACTTGCCTCTTGATGATACTGCCATCCACCATGGTCCGTACAGGGCAGAAATGGATAACAGCTTGGCAGGAAGAACAAGAAGACGAACCGGCAGATCTCTGAAGAACAAATAGGTGGGCAAACAACACCTTGCCTGAGGAGAATGCTATTTTAGTAGAGCTGGAAGCTCATCCTATTCATTCATTAAGGTATATGATTGCGCAGGTGGAGGTGCCCATCAGTCAGACAATGACTTTTCGCAGGTTAAGAAGAGCGGGCATATGCGACTGTAAAATATGTTCCTCAGTAAGAGCTCCGAGTGGAGTTCGCTTTGGAACAGCATCCAGCCTCCCTGGACGTGTATGAAAGTATTAAATAGCTTAATGAGGTGGTTTACTGTGCTGAACACCATCGACGATTTACCTACTGTAGGCCAATGGTTTTGAGATAGATCCCAGATACCAACATATAAAAATGCGATCGGGGCGTATCAGTTCAATCCGGGATTGGATCAGTGAGGGCTGGACCTGAAGAGCTAGTTGAGAGGTACTCAAGAATGAATTCGGTTGAGTACGTAGGCCATGTTGATGGGCGTTGTTCTATCAATTGTGGTGCTGTTATATCCCAATGATGAACATCTAGAGCTATCCCTGTGCAGCGGCGCATATGAATCCCATTATACATAGAAATTCTTTGTGGAGCAACGCTATATAGTTCCTGAGGTGGCCCTTAAAATCTCGGCACCTCAATATTACAGAAAATGTCTAATCACATTGACATTGGTTAATTTATAATCCTTTATGATGTATGGTTTTTCGTATCCTCTTTAAAAGATTTGTTTTAGTTATTCGTTTGTGTACAATATCTGTGTTATAAACACCACTAAACTCAGACTCTGTCTTGCATGATGATATAAATGTGGACTTGTGTTAAAAGTTTTACAGGAAGCCACTGTAGAGGCATTTTTATTTACAGGATCACGCAGGTACGCAGACGCACGTCCATACAACGCTAGAGTTGGCGCAACGAATGTTTGCCAGTCTATCTCTTGCGCATAGGGCTGTCGTACCATACTTTACACACCCATAGCTTACGCCTGTTGCAGGGCCATTTACCCCTGTTTCGGGGCCCCTTATCCTACAAAGTTTTGAGGTGTGCATATCGCAGTGATGTGTATATTTTATTGAGCGGATCTATTGCTTTTTTCGCATTTTGTGAATTCATAGGTGAACTTTTATTTGTTTGTGTAGAGTATACTGTACAACTATCATGATTTCTTTAAAACCAAAATCGGGAAGTGCTGAACTACCGCATAGCACACTAGGCAAGTTACTTATTACGGTTTTCACTACCTATACTTTTAGTTTACTATTTTATTCAGCGGTATTTATCCCTATGTTAACAGTATTTGTTTCTTTTTTCATGTCGATGTCGAAATTGTTAATTACTGTTGGTATCGTTACTCTTTCTCAAGTTAACTATATTCTATTATCTTCGTTTTTTTTTTTGCACATTTCCTTGTCGGCGCGTTGTATTGTATATATAGACATGAGGAGGGGTAGGTAGAAAGCGTGGATGGGTGGTGTCATTAGCCTTCAAGAGAACAGAGCAACCGATTTTATCCGACTAATGCTGCAGTCTGCGCATCTTTCGTTGGCAATTTTCCGTTGCCTTACCTCTAGGAGTGATATTACTTCCATTAAAGTGGTGCCATTAAAGCGAACGTACACATGAGCTTATAGCGAATAAGTGAATGAGTTGGTGAGTGAGTAAGTGAGTGAGTGAGTGAATGAACATGTGTATGTAAATAGCGAAAGTAAGAAACAAAGGTATTTTAAATACCAAACTTCGTACTAAGTCTTTTACCTTCCAATGATGTAATAGGAATATTTCCCCAAACTATACTTTACATGGAACGTTTTTTTTTAATTTTAGATTTTCTCAAAAATGGCTAATAATTTTGTTTTAAATTTCATACATTCAATTTTGGGGCAGTGGCTTCAGAATCCATTTAATTCTGGATGAATTTTGAAGAACTGTCAAAACATAAACATATTTGCAAATAGCTTCTAACATCATATTAACATCTACTGGATCACAGATAAGATTTTTAAGTGTAGTTTATTGAAGAATTGGCAGCGAAAGACACGTGAGCGTAGTACATCAACTTTTTTATTTTTCTTCTGCATATTATTATATATGGTTTCCTAAAATCTATTTTATATCTATAGAAAATCATTTGGACTTACGCTTCGATATAAATGATTAACAAACAATTTAGGAGGTTTCCTAAATTATCATTACCAATCATCCACATAATCAAACTACTGAAGTAGATATTACTTTAAATTCTGTGTTAAATTTGATAAAATCACTAAACAATCATGTGTTAGTATAATGAGCTTTATTAGAAAAAATAAAAATCATGATAGGAACACGTTCTTGTAATCCAAAGTATATATACAGGAATATTTCAAGAATTATTTGTGTGAATTTAAAACCAAACACTCAGTACTGCAGTAAGCATAAAATGTAATCGCTGCAAGCGGGAGGATTAGCATTGGCGTACTTTTCATCCTGAGTACACGTGATTGTGTTAATTTAATATTGAATTTAAAGGTGTGCAAACATCTTAATTGTACGCACTAAAAAGTTAGCCCTGATCATCGGAAGAGACACCCCTTGTTTGGGGTGAAAACTGAAATTACCTTTCTTTGTGGAATGTTGTCGTTTGGCCTACAGCTTTATAAGTATTATCTTCGCTATTTTGATCATTCAAAACCAATTTCAATGCTTTGTCTTCCAAAGCACTTCTTAAATCGACTGCAAAAGAGATTAAATATATACTTTTATTATTACCTTGATTGTATTAAGGAAAGGAGAATAAATACCTTTGTATCTTTATGTATATATAAAAACCGTCGAAACATAAAAGTTGAAACATACTTTTCACGATAATTAGTTCCGACGAAAGCAATCTCCAAAAGCAACTGTTGAAAGGTTGTGGATGCCGACTCTTTCATTAATCTTGATGAAAAGAGTAGTTCATCATAGCATTAAAGAAAGCGTGAGGCTTGGTAGTCACACAACCTTTATTTGGAACGTTCCCTTGCGTTAGCTGCAAGGTCTTTCTAGCGAAGCACGTCATTTGGTGGTAACTGTGGAGCGACTCACGTGTGACAGAACATCGTGTGACAACAAACCAAGACAATCACGGCCTCGCACCAGCCTATCTGACAACTTAATCCAGCGAGTGGAGAACGTTTCGCAGGATCGACGACTTAGCATTTTCATATATTCATGCCAATTTTTGAGGCGATATCTGCAACTGTTTTGGTTTGTTGTCACACGACGTTCAGCCTTCATTGAACCCTCGTACCCAGGAACGCACATTAGACACATCCATGATACCATCACCACATGCCTCACTCAACTGGTGATGAATTTCAATAAGTTTCAAACCACGAAAATGGAGAAAACTAATGATTATACGCTGGTTTTGCAATAAAGATGTAGCCATTTTAAGTGTCAAAACAGTCCTAACTCTCGTCGCTGCCACTAGAGTTCTATGCACGGTACACTGCTGCAATCTGTCAGGCATTCACAAAGGGTCCACGTGTATTAAAACACGCCAGAAGCTATCTGGTCCTAGTCCTGAAAAAAAATTAGGTGTTATAGCTTAAACGCACCTCCTATATATATATACATGTGGTTATACACTTTTCTTTTCCTTACTTTTTGCCGTCTTTTATTATTTACGTTTAGTTACTGTTTCATTGCTGTATTTTTACACATATACACTATACACATAAACACCCATGCCCAAGGCGGAACTCGAACCCGTGACCCTCTCGTGGCGGACGCTAGAAATACACACACTAACGACCACGGCTACGAGGGCCTGTATTACTTTTGTATCAGCAATCACCACGTATTTTCCAACTTAACAGGAAGTTCCACGCTGCCCCAGCTGGATTCTAAGAGCTTCCACGTTCTTTCTACCTGACTTTAGAAACGCATTAAAAAACCCAAATTGCATTCTCGAGACCCTATCGGTTTTCTTTGCTAATGACTTTTCTCAACATGAGTCACCAATAAACGCTTTGTCGAACAGAACATTTACTTTGTGCACTGTTTTAACATATAAATTTGGGACGGTTATTTATTATCTTACCATAATTTCTTTAATTAATTTTTACACCATTAATAATGTTATTAAGTTTTGAAGATGTTCTTAATATATTTCGGTTATAATCATCAGAATGTTAATCCTCTTCTGTAGTGTGGACGTCAGTATTCACGTGCACTGGCTTGAAGCGAAGTTTAAATCACGTCTTTAAGACAAAAAGGAGTAGAAAAACGAGCACTTTGGGAATACAGCGGCAAGCACGTTAACAGGTGGGATATTACACCACATAAGGCCGCTATTTGGTGTATTTTGTTGCTGTAGAGAGCGTTGAAGTCTGTCCCCAATTGATACTGCCTGTTTTATTCCGCCTGCGTGCCAGAAATCAACTTAACGGCAGGCACAAAGCAAGTAGAGATGTCGAAGGAAAGACATTAAGTCTAATGGGATCGAGTTAGAACAGCCCTCAGAGCAGTGAGATTGCGGATGGCAGATTGTGTTACCTCCAAAACGTTCCGCGCGGGATTTCTTTGTAGTACAACCTTGAATTCTGAAAGCTGCTTAAGTTCGTGAGCAATCTTTTTAAGTACTCCACGGCTTAAGAAAAGAGTCATTTTTACAGCAGCAATGCCATGACTTAACTACAAGGAGTTCGCTGTTTTACAGATAACCAAAACTTATAAGAACACTTACCTAATGATTAAAGCTCTTTGTTTCCTGATATCAATTGAAAAATACATCGTTCCTGGAAACCGAAACCATGAATACTTGCCAAAACTTAAAAAGTATTAGCTGTTATTATACATCTACTGCAGCTAAAGAGCGAAAGAGAGAGAGAGAGAGAGAGAGAGAGAGAGAGAGAGAGAGAGAGAGAGAGAGAGAGAGAGAGAGAGAGAGAGAGAGAGAGAGAGAGAGAGAGAGAGAGAGAGAGAGAGAGAGAGAGAGAGAGAGAGAGAGAGAGAGAGAGAGAGAGAGAGAGAGAGAGAGAGAGAGAGAGAGAACTGTGGGGAGAACAAACAATGAGGCAGTGAAATACCGACATCAGATATAAGTATTTTTTTCTGTGTGATGCAATGCTGAGAAAACTTTAAGAGGGATTCTTATGTATAGACGCTTCAAAGGCTTTCCAGGCTTATGCTCCTAGCTATGGGGTGGAAAGAAGAGCAGAAAGCAGGGTGGCTTATCAACTTCCTATGCCAGGCGCAGACGCAAAGGTCAGCGTGTCTTAAGTCGCACATATTCTACAACGTTGATAGATATAATGGGAATTTAGTTCTATAGAATATATCATTAAAAACATTTCCCATAGATATTTTCGTAAGAAAGTCAACACAGTGCAATAAAGTTTTAAATACAGGAAGATCTCACAGACACATTAACGGAAATTAAATTCTTCAGTATTTAGTTATATATAAACCATAATTCCAAAATATTTCCCATAGATTTTGTAGTGAGAAAGTCAACAAAGTGCAATAAAGTTTTAAATACAGAAAGATCTCGCAGACACATTAACGGAAATTAAATTCTTCAGTATTTAGTTATATAAAAACCATAATTCCAAAATATTTCCCATAGATTTTGTAGTGAGAAAGTCAACGCAGTGCAATAAAGTTTTAAATACAGAAAGATCTCGCAGACACATTAACGGAAATTAAATTCTTCAGTATTTAGTTATATAAAAACCATAATTCCAAAATGTTTCCCATAGATTTTGTAGTGAGAAAGTCAACGCAGTGCAATAAAGTTTTAAATACAGAAAGATCTCGCAGACACATTAACGGAAATTAAATTCTTCAGTATTTAGTTATATATAAACCATAATTCCAAAATATTTCCCATAGATTTTGTAGTGAGAAAGTCAACGCAGTGCAATAAAGTTTTAAATATAGGACGATCTCGCTGACACATAAACGGAAATTGAATTCTTGGATTAGAAGCGCCATATCGCTAAAACTGGTTTGGTTACCAATATTCAATATAGACTATGATAATATATACCACACTCGTCTCATTATTCATAACAAAATGTATTTATGTGCCAGAAAATATTTCAAATTTCCAAATATTATTTAGGCTGCCTTCTTCCGGTGGCTACGTGCAACATGCAGTGAAGTAGTTTTCAATACAACTCTACCGTCTTCTTTCTGAATCTTCATGAATTCATGTAAAGCTATATTGCTCCTTGGGCCCAAATGACCTTGTTGTCGATGGGCCCCTAAACAACACACACTCACTCACACACTATATTGCTCCTCAAAGTTTCAAAACGTTCATAGATGTTGGCTGCCAACTAAAGTGACATAATTTAATATTTCCGAAATACTTGGTAGATATTCCAAAGAAGCTGAATATTTTCATGGGCTCAATAATATTTAAGCTATAAAAATAAGGTTTTCTGGTTATACAGGTATCATTTTGTTTATCATGAGTTTATGTTGTTATTTACTTACCTTCCATTTAGGTTTTCACAAACGAACTCCCGCTGAACATCTGAAATTGTTTCCTTCTTTATAGAACTTGAAAGTGCTCCTTTCCGAGGATGTCTCGACAAGAATTCTTGGGTGTGATACAAAACTACATGTTACCTCTTACAGGCAGCTGGCAGAGAGAAAAAAATCTACACTGTTAATTAATACACTCCTAATTCGATCATGGAAGAAAACAGTGAAGTAGACGGCGCCACAATATCACTATATTTTCAGGATGATTTAGGTATTACATGCAACATTGAAAGCCTCCTCTACCTATGACTTATTCCATATAGGAATAACTTTGTTTTTTAGTGATTTAAAACGGATTCTTACATACACCTTCTGTTTTTACTCCATTTATATGTCATCCATAACATTTGGGGCTTTCTCCCTCCGGAATAATTCCTCGTGGGAAACTATGTTCACCCATTTACTATTTGTGTAACACTGGGCTTGTTTACATTGGTTTTCGCGATTCATATATAATTTACACACACATTTAGGTATTTTCTCACTCATAGTTCTGGACTCCAGAAAAGATAGGGAATGAACCTTACTAAAATGGAACTCTCATAAATTTAACCCGGGACCACTGGATTTGGAATCTAGCATTCTAACTCCCAGACGACAGAAGTAGTTACATACGTACTCCTTAATAATAAATGAAGTAGGTTCTTTTGCTATAGACTGCTTCGAGTTAAGGGATTGTTCAGTCATACCCATTGTTTTATATTGGATTTCACATGACATTCAAATTGTTCATATCAAATGTTGCCTTTGCCATGAACTCATATGAAATCTAGATAGCATAAAATCTTCACAGTGGTATCCAGTTTAGTCTACAGTAGTGAAAAGCTTGAATACAAACAAATGAATATTTAAAGAACTGCAAACGCCAGTGAAGACAATTTGACACAAATGCTATACGAGGGTCGTACAATACATACAATGCCCCACACTTTGATTCTCTGAACATATTTGTTGCTAAGAGTCAGAATTTAATGACAGTATGAACCAATGTCTTGACCATGTCATATTTTTATGTGTTATCTACAACACGCTCTCTGGCCTTACGCCAACGTTGTGTGAGAGTATGTATTCTCTGCTGGTAAAATCTCCTGTTCTGTAGGTATAGCCATGCTTTCCCTGCATGAATGATACTCTCGTCCTCTTCAAGTTGTCTCCCGTAGAGTATTTTTGTTAGCGGCCCAGAGAGACAGAAGTTCAAGAGTGCCAGATCTAGACCGTAGGGTGTATGTGGCAATGTCATCCAACCGAATTTAGGGACGTGTTCCTGAGTTCTCAAAGTTGTGTGCGAGCATGCACTATCGTATTGGAACAAGATTTCTGCTGGATTGTTTTCAGGTTGAATACGCCGGAAACAGTTCTTATGTTTATTGTAACTGGGTCTTCCGGTCAGGACCGCCTCTTTGTTGTTCCTCTGGTCGACGTTTCGTCCCAACTATGTGGGGCTTCTTCAGTACTTCTTCCTTGACAGCTCCGTAGCAACAGTTGCTACGTATTATACCAAGGACAGTTGCTACGGAGCTGCCAAGAAAGAAGTCCTGAAGATGCCCCACATAGTTGGGACGAAACGTCGACCAGAGGAACAACAAAGACGTGGTCCTACCGAAGAGATCCAGTTACAATGGACACCGGCCGCCGAAGGCTACGCACTGAGTAGTTCCTATGTTTATGCAGCGTCTTCACGTATGCCTCTGAATTAATGATTGACCCTCTTGGCATCACATCTCTAAGAATACCACCACAATCCCAAAAGACTCTCACTATGACTTTTCCGGCAGAGGAGGTTGTCTTGAATATCTTCTTTTGTGGATGAGGATCAGGCATTTTTGTTTCCTGCACAAAATGATGCACCCAGCTGTAGTCCCCAGTAGCAAACCGTGACAAAAAGGTTTCCACGTCGGTCCCAAATCGCTCCAAACTTTCCGTTGAAATGGTGTGGTCCAATAATCATGATAATAATAAATAAAGTTCAGCATAGGACAGAAATATAAAGTTCTCTTATGTTAAGGCATAAAACAAAAGCACAGCAAAAGGTATTTGCATAGTTTCTTCTTTATTAAAGTTTTTATAAATGCATTGTAGATAAACACAATTTCCACAATGTCATTCACACTGCAGTTGTTTATACATATAACCTCAATGACGAGCTAAATGTGCATATAAGTGCACTAAACGTGAACACCACTTCTCTGGCAGAAGATAACGGATATCACACTCGAAAGTAATGTTGCACCAACTTTCTAGTGCCTTGACGTACCATCCGAATTTCTCTTCTGGTTGTAATTGAAATCGTTATATATACACGCGCATATTAATAATCAGGAAAATAATTTCAGAGCCTTTGAAAGACATCACGAACAGTCAGAATCAGCTTCCTATAAGAATGATGATGTTAAAACTACACGCTTTTCAGTATACTTAAAATATTTAAAGATGACTGTGTACTAAATGAGTTTCATGTTAGGAATTTTATTTTGATAGTATTCTTAAAATACCACCTGAAAATAATTAGGGAAGAAATGTGCAAATATACACACCTTTAAGTCCGTCATACGGGTAGAATTGGATTATAGAACTAAGATATTCAATATAGCTATGCTTAGAGCATTCAAATGCCTGATAAAGGTCCAAATTCAGCTTTGAAAACAACTTTTGGTGAATATGGAACCAGAGTTATCTTCAGCTAATACATATTGATCGTTAAACTTTCATTACAAATATAAAGAAGAACGCTCAGTAAGTACAACGTAAAACAGCTGTGACTCTAAACTCAGGAGTTTACACACAAATGATTTAAAAATATGAGTCGCAATAAAAAGTATTTTCATCAAATTATACTACCCCATTCTGGCAGAGTGGAACAATATTTCAGTGAAGTAATTTTTCTCTCTAAAATATAAAAAAATAATCTACACCAATATCAACTGAAGTAATACTTCACTTTGAGAATCAAGACTCCAGAAGTTAACAATTAATTAAGAAAACATCAGTAAAGCTCAACTTTCTGAGCTGCAAATCAAGTTCTCTTCAATATAGTTGGCACGGAGTTTCCAAATCAGAAAGGTATTTACACAGATGCCCCAAAAATAAAATATGTTTTGCCTATACACATTATGTATGTGTCCGTCCTGCACATGAATTGATATGGACCTTACCAAACGTTTATACAACTATTTTGCCCTTTGAACTTTATATTATCAATGGGAATTGTAGGCATAAAGTAACCAAAGTATACAGCACAACTGTCCATGCCTAATGGATTCCCACAGTTATTTTGGCTCCATGAAACCAAAATCCCAAAAATCAACGAAAACCAATACACCAAAATATTGAGGAACTCGAAATATGCTACATTAATCTGGATCCCTTTTCATTTTCTAGAAGGGAACAACCAGACATTATAGTGAGTGAGTGAGTGAGTGAGTGAGTGAGTGAGTGAGTGTGTGGTGTTTTAGGGCCCGTCGACAACAAGGTCATTTGGGCCCGACCAGACATTATAGAAAAACAAACTCGTGGTGTGACAGTACATTCAACCAATTGTACTCCACGTACCACTACAATCCTATCCTATCAAAACAGTATCACTGTACCTCAAGTGGCATTCCATGTCATTAAACCCATCTAACAACACGTTTTAAGAAGAATATGTGGTATTTCGAGGACCATATAAAATCATTAATCTTCAAGCTTCACCTCCTCTCCCCAGCATTTGTGGCATAGCCACAGCTGTAAAAACACCGCAGAAGAATGCAGGAAATAGGAATGGCAGCGAATGGTAACCGGCTTTTCTCGTAATATAGAAAAAGTACTTCGAAATCATACGCATTACAGAAATATTTTATAATGCACCGCCGGAAGGAAAAGCAACACCCTTCAGGATTATGTTCATTGAAACATGGGCATAGTATGTGGATACTGAGGAGTAATAGTATTGGTGATTGAAGTTATCATATTTGTTATCATGTGATGCTTTCATGATGAGTTATTTTTAACATAAAGCTAAGCACTCCTTGATGTATTGCATTTCTTTTCCGCCAGTGTATATAACATTCGTAACATTTCCAAACTTAATAAATGGTCCAAAGCAAATACGAAATTACATATAAGTTAAAACATAGGTAAGCAAACTAAAAATACGTTTATAAAATACGCCTTTCTTAGTATATTATTCTGTATATCCTACAAAACAAAGCTAGCTCACCCTATGACGAAAGGAAAACGGGGGAAAAAAACCTTTAAGATTTAAAGCAGATAGAGGTGTCGAGGATTTATTTTCACCCAAAGTTCTAGTGAGCAAAGTGGCATAACTCCGTTAATTCTGTGTGAATAGCCACGGTGGTTGATGTGCGTACTACCAAACGAGCGATAAATTGCAGGTCCACAGCTAAAACCTGCGTGCCGCATAGAATTTAGTGAGGGCAAGTGACCGGAAACATAATTCAGAGAACGGCGTTTTGTCATCATTATCACCACTACAACAACCGGCACCATCCTCTTTCATCGTGTACCTTATAGGGATTGGAGAACTCCTAAGTGGCTATACGAGCAGTAACAGGAGAGAAGGTTAAATTTCCAAATTAATCTTGCTTATCACTGCGATCATATCTTTCCTTTCATTAATCCAGGACTACGACAAAATATAGGTTCAGTACAATTCATATTATGAATTTAATGGCTCAACAAAACAAATAAACAAATGCCCTTGGAAAAGTACCCATCGTCATCCATACAAAATGCTGGTTTCTACTATTTTTAAGTGATAGTTCTATACAATTATTCAACAACATAATTTTGATACTGCAGTTCCTATACAGAATTACGAACAATTTGAAAAGGATCATAACAACTTGCGCAAATGAATAAAGAACAATGCGTTATTGTATAATTGATATTGGTGATGGCTCTAATGCTTTTCCTTTCTTCTTTTTCTTCTTCTTTCAATACTGTTTGACGTCCGTTGTTACCGTACAAGTGGCGGAAATTAATTATATATAAAAGTAAATTACAATAGGAAAAGGAAATTTTGAAAGGAAACATCCCAGGCTCCGGAAAGTAACTTCTCTTTCGACAATTTACTGTCGCCCCGTTCATCAACGCCAGCGTTACGGATAGCTAATAGCTATCGCAGCAGAAAACTGCTTAATTGTAATTTACTAATACTTTTATTAATTATAACACATTTTCTTAGAGGACTATGTAAATTGTATGATACTTCATAAAAATTATTTAAATATAACATAGAGAATTTTTGCTGTTAATGTTTTATCGTCTGAGACCGTTTTCTTAATTGATAACAATACCCATCTCTTGGCCTTGGCCATAAGCATATGCCCCAGTGACCTAAGAATCTCTATGGAATACTATAGCTTTAAAAGCATTTTAAGATCATGGAGGCACTACCCATTATCATGCAATGCAGCATTAGTTGTCTTTACCCGAGTACAATATGCAACAGCGTATGTTTAAAAATGGGAAAGGAATTTTTTATTTGTACTAGAATTCAAATTTCTTAAAATTAGAATTTAGCATTTTAAGTTTAGTTTTCGATGTGCTAAAACAATTAAAATTATATATAAATAAGTTTCGTTCTTTGCATCTATGGATGTGTTTTCAATTTCCAACAACCAGTGCTCTAGTTATTGTTACATTTTTTCTAGTTATTGCCCTATTGTGAATGCTTAAATCCTTAATTAAGGCTTAATTCTACATTATTTTAAAACTTGCAGGAAAATGAAAATTTTTAGAATAGCTGTATATGCTAAGGAATTGATGACATGTTGAAAAGAATCATTTCAGCAAATTTAAAATGATCTGTATGTATAAAATAGTTTCGATGAAAAATGTTAAATGGTATTTACAGACAAACTACAGGGTGGAAACAAAATTTATTCTTATATACACTAAGGCTAGGTCAAGTAAAATGTAAAAATTAATAAATTAAAAAATGTCTTTCTGGTATAATTTATACAAAACCTTATTCTAATGAAAATAAAGCTAGGGTGTTTATAAGAAACAAAAGTATAATCCAAGTTCTCTAAAATGAGAAAGTCAGATCATGAAGTGTTGCATAAAATAAGGAAAAATTTAAACAATGATCAACAAATCTCACTGATTTAGAGAAGAAGACGAAGACATGGATGCTAAAGATGAGCGACTTGAATGGCCAAACAGTTTCAAATTTTAATGTCCTTTTTAACAGTTATCCTAAAATTATCGCTTTGAAAACATAACTTTAAACGAACATTTCATAAGCACATAAGCAAGTTTATTTTCCAAACAAACTGAAACATATGTCACTTTTTTGACTTATATAAAAGATAACCCTAAGCGTTTTTAGTAAATAATTTATGTATATTTTATATGAATCCGCATTCCTTAAGCTCCATTCCATCAGTTCTTTTCTTAGTGTTATTCACACATTCTCACCATATCGTGGGATTTCTAATTGTAAACATTAAACTCCTAACAGAACAGGTTTATCACCGTTTGGCTCTCACCAAGGCGGACCAGGTTCGATCCCAGGCGAGCACAGCGTGAGATTTCTGGTGGACAACATGCCGCTGGTCCAGGTTCTCTCCGGGTCCTCCGGGTTATTCCGCCAGCATTCCACCAATTGCTCCATCGTCATCCTTCCCATCATTCATCTCGCTCTCATATATTATCGACTTCCCTCACCCTCACACCAGGCATTGGGCTGATCATCTATCCTGGTTCTCTATCTGATGATGATGATGATGATGATGATGATGATGATGATGATGATGATGATGATGATGATGATGATGATGATGATGATGATGATGATGATGATGATGATGATGATGATGATGATGATGATGATGATGATGATGATGATGATGATGATGATGATGATGATGATGATGATGATGATGGTGGAGCTGGTGGTGGTGACGATGACGACGACGATGATGATGATGCTAAAGAGTTGACTTCAGTAGCAATTTGATTATATTAATTTCACTGTCTCAACTTGTGATGTTGTTTGTAGGCTTCACTTTTAGTCGACTTCCAACCGTTCTCCATCTTCCTCTGCTTCTTACTGTTGTGGACCATTGCTGACCTCTTTGTTTTATGTAAAAGTCTGCCCATTCGTCCTCGTTCTTTCGTTTCACTTTACTTCAACCTGCTTATCGCCATCTTTGCACAGCTCCCTGACATCACTAACAGCGCTGAAAATTTGTTTTCCAGAAACATGTGTTAAATTCAATTGCGATGAGAATCCTTGGTTTTCACGCGTATCTATAACTCATTCCAGGGGCCCAAATGACCTTGTTGTCAACGGGCCCTTAAACACCACACACTCACTCACTATAACTCATTCCGCGGTATATAAATAACTATGAGAAATATTTAGCTTTGAATTCTAATTTATTGAACTTTAGGAGCAACACACTACCTGGAAATATTTAGCAGCTCTTTTCTGAAAAGTTTTAGTTGCGCTTATTACCTCTAGTTTTGAAACATAGTTTTGAAATATTAAACTTGTAACTCGATTTATTTCTGCCATACAGAATATCCGAGAGTAATTAAATGGTAATTTTATTTAAATTGCCTTAGCCAATAAGAAAAATTTAATTCGATAAATGTATTGAAATATCGGCAAGAATTATTGCGGTTTAACCTTGTAGCAGTTTAATGGGATGAAGATGGATGCTGATGAATTTCTCACCTTTGGTGACGATCTTAAGCAAAACTAGAAGTTTCCCCTGCAACTCTGGATCTGTAGGCGCATCAGTAATTTTAGAGCGACGAGTTCTTTTTCCCAGGATCGTAGTCCCGGAGTAGAGGAAGTTAATATTACTATTGCTGAAGAATGGACAAATAATTCTTTTCTTTTTCAAAGGTGAAGATTTATGTCTTCCGAAACATTTCCAAATTGTCATACAAATTTAAATAATATAAATGTTGTTCTTTTACAAACGATGACGCGTATTGAATAACAATTACTCTCTTACACATACACTATTTGTGGATCTTCAATGCACATTCAACTTCGGAGAGACACAAATGTACCTCTTTCTCCTACGGCGTTCTTAAGCAGAAGAAAGATCTTTAAGACATAACAAACAGCCCGCCTCGGTAGCGTAGATGGTAGCATGTCTACCTTACGTTCAAGCGTTCCCGAGTTCGAATCTTCTCCAGCGTGAGTTACCTAGATAAGGTTTTTCCGGGGTTTTCCCTTATCCTTCAAGACGAATGCCGGGTAACTCTAAGCTCCATGGACCCTGGAGTCATTTGAGCATCATTTCACCCAATTCATTCACCGCCAGATATAACTTACCGTTAGGGTGGTCGTAAATTAAAAAAAATACATAAAACAGCTTACTCTTACCTGAGGTTGTCATGGTTACACGTCACCTACCTTACATTATCTCTATTTTATGATATATTACAATTCCTTTAACTATTATTTTCAAACAACATGAAATATCTGCTACAAGTTCAAATATAGACCTATGCTATCCAAAACTTCATTGCAATTCTTCACTGACTAACACAGAATATATGTCCTATCAGACCAAAACGAGAATATAAAACATAAATAAATGAATAAACAGATAAAAATAAACAAAATATATACAACTAACTCTTGAAGAATAACACATAACAATTAGTAGCTTTATCACACACCTCAAATTGCCTTTC
The DNA here is from genome assembly GCA_030765055.1 of Mantis religiosa. Taxonomy (NCBI): domain Eukaryota; kingdom Metazoa; phylum Arthropoda; class Insecta; order Mantodea; family Mantidae; genus Mantis; species Mantis religiosa. Next base: position 261,057,994 of record CM060950.1, on the reverse strand, counting down.
CCTACATATAGCAACGAAGGTTCGACCAAAATTAGGATATAACGATGTTTAAATATACAGCAAATTTCCGTTCAGTGTCGATCTTATACAATTTAACTTTTCCTACCTGCACTGGGGAATAAGACTGTTGTATAGAGTAGTAAATTTTATGTTCTTGATCTTCGTAATGATACACCTAGCGCCACCTATTGAGTTTGTGTATAAACTGTATGCGACCATTTTTGTTTTTTTGTTTATGGAATTCTTGTTTCGTTGTTACAGTGTGTCTGTGGTCTGTGCTAATACTAATATCTAAAATAAAGCTAAGTAAAACCACTAATGGCCTAATTTATTAAAATATACTCCACTCTAACAAAGACTAAACACAAAATTAGTGCGATAAGCTCAACATGCTATGGAAGTTACTTCCGGGACTGTTGGAGACACGCACCTAACGCAGCTTGTTCTGAGAAGACTTTGACCAAACCAATGAAAACTTTCATCAAGGCTGTGAACGAATTGCTTGGAGCTTATTCCAGCACACCATATCTTAACAGCTTGGAAATAACTTCCAGTTATTTTGTCTCCGGTCCTGAAATCGTAAGTTCTCTCAAGTTAGAGGTGATTTTTATATAAACCAGCCGGATTTAGCTGGAGCAAAATTAAACGGTTGTAATGGATCATTACCTGCTCACTCTGAGTGGAGAGAACTCTAGCATCAAAACTGATGAGGTGCTGATAAGTGCTCTTGGGTTTCGGAAGTATAGAAGTGGTCAAATTGAGATGAACCTGGTAACCTATGCTTTTTTATCAAGTAACATAACCTAATAAACATCATATCATTGCAACCTTTGGACAACATTAATTCAGTAGAAGAAACTAAATAGCTTTTACTGAAGCGCATATTAAGGTTTTACAAAATGTTTCCGTAATTCTTTAATTATAAACCTAATGGCCAACAACAACTACTATACCAATGTAGCTACACTATCTTACCAATAATGCCTAAAAATGGACTTCCCTGAAATTACTGGTGCCATAAAAAATTAACATTCTGCAAAGATGCAGTACAGTACAGTAGTTTCCAATGCCATGGCTTTCTCTTCCATAGGCTCAAGTTCATCAATAAAAGAATTACCTTAACAGTTTAAGAATATCTAGTTTGATTATGGAAGGTTGTGGACTGCTTACGGAGTTTAACTAAAATTTAGTTTGAAGTTTTGAGTGGTATTTTCCCTTAATACAGGCAGCAACAGAGGATTTAATCACAAATGGAAGCTGTATTCTACCCAAATTAGCTCTGTGAGTAAAGATAGCTATTTACTTTAATTATATAACTTGTTAAACGTAATTTTATTGGTTTATAATTACGGCATAACTAAGAACAGCTACGCATCGCTGATATTTCAGTAGTCAACTGTTTCAGCCGCAGTATGGCTAACAGTTTGGAACATCACGTCTGCCACCCAACTTCTGAAAACAAAAGCAAGATGAACAAAAGCAACATTACTACCACACGCACTTATTCTTAAACTGCTCAAACTGTGCGAAATAAAGAACAGGCTTCAATTATTGAAGCGAATGACAGTTTATCACTCACAGAATATATTAGGTCTAGGCAAATTAGTTAATCCCACAAGCATTATATTCGTATCACGTATTTATAACAACACTTTTTGCATCTACTTGACAAACAAAACCTTAGTGGAAGACATAACCTCAAGATCTTCAAAGATCAAAATTAATGTAATTTCCTTGGAAATCAGAACTCTCCTAACTAAAAATAAAATGGTTATAATATGTAATGTGTGCCCGGTGATTCCAAATCATGTGATTGAGGAAAATCTTTGATTAAAGGTATTGAAACAGCTTCTGCAATTTCCTGCATCAGAGCAGGGATACTCCCATATAATGAGCTTTCGCCGACAAGGTTACGTAAAACCTGATGTTTTTGATAAACTGCCTGAATCCATGCCCATAGAATTTGAAGGCACCAAATGCTGGTGCCTTAACTTTCACGAGATGCCCCTAACTGCTTACTTTGCAAAATGTCCTTCATTTTGCAAAGCAATGCAAATCATCCTTGAAATCTTCTACTGACCAAGAAATTCCGGAAAACACAAGGGATGTAATTTCTAAAAGTAATTTGAGCAGTATCGAACCAAAGAATGTTACAATGCAAGAAACAATCATTTAAGATTCTAATGGTCATTTAACTGAAGAAAATAACAAAACCTCAATGACTGACTCCATAAAAATATCAGAATTGGAAATCTCAAAAAATTAACCCCTATGGCGGCAGCTCAGAATATTGCGATAAAGAAAAAGGAATACAAGGATACTCCTCTTAAGAGACCTATTTCTACTTCAAGTCCGCACTCAGAAAGTGAGCAAAAGTATCTCTCAGACTCATCGGTAGAAAGCAACGAAGATCAGGCACGAAATATAAAACTAAAGAAGATCTAACTTACACATAAGAAAACTAAAACACACTCTACAGCAACACTAGACAGTCAACTCTCTCCCGTTAGAATATTAATGGAAGAAGGCCCAGAAAATTACAATCTGGACTTCCAGCAGCTCAAGAGTTTTGTAGAAAACACAAAAGGAAAATCAGATATAGTGTCCATAGTTCTCAAATATACAGAAAACCAGGAAAGTCTTTTGCACACCGTAAAAAAATACACCCATCACTGAAAAATTAAGGGATTAAGAATCTGTTCACATGTATTGAAGAGAAGCTAGGTCTAGAAATTAAAAAATCTAGAATACCAGAATTTCTTGAAAGTTAATTTAATTATATCTAGTCCGCTGTTTTGCTTCATATTTAGTTTTTATATATCTAAAAAACTATGGAGTGTGCAATGTTGCAATAGAAAATCCGAGGAAATCGAGTGTGACATGAGTATTTGAATAGTTTGATCAAAAATATCCTTCCAAATGTGATTCGTCTGCAGGAAATCAAATTTAGCGACCAGTTCATTGGATATTCAATTTAATATAAGAGCAGAGCAAAAGCAATTCACGCCAGTGGTGCAATAGCCACCTTCATCAAAGATAGCATAATTCATATAGAAATATAATTAACTTTGAAGCAGTAGCAGTAAAAGTAATAATGCCAACTTATTTCTGTATATGTAATGAATATTTACGTAACATTTATACGCTTAAAGTTGTAGACCTTAAAAATAAACCAATTACCTAATCCTTTCCTACTCCTGGGTGAGTTTAACAGTCACAATATTCTATGGGGTAATAAGAAATCTGACCAAAGAGGGCAACTTATTGAATCTATATTATTAGAGCAAAACTTAATATTACTTAATTCTTCTGAAGCTACTTACTTTGACCTTGCTCACGACTCTTTTATTGCTATTGACTTCTTAATAACTTCTCCCGGCAATACACATCTATTTCGCTGGTCAGTTTATAATGTCCTTTATGGTAGCGATCATTTCCGGATCATTATTAGCATGGACAATGAAACTTCTGAGTTCATAAAACAGCCAAAATGGTTGGTTGGAAAAACTGATTGGGCGAAATTTAAAGCCCTAATTAGTCAAGCCACGCCATCTTTACAGCTGATTCAAGAAGACTTAAAAATAAACAATATTGTCAAATATTTCACTTAAATAATAATTCAAGTCGCTAACATCACCATCCCAAAAACGTGTATACGCCTGTTTCATAAACGAAGGGTTCAATGGTGGAACGATGAATGTAAAATTACAATGAAGAACAAACAAAGTATATTTCAGATTTAAAAAATACCCATATACCGAAAATAAAATTTAGTATAAAAATTGCGGGCTTTGGTACGAAGAACAATAAAAGAAAGCAAACGCAACTCATGGTTAGATTTTGTATCCTCACTGAATCGTCAAGCACCTCTAGAACAAATTTTAAAAAAGATCAGTAAAATAAATGGATTCAACAAAACAGTTACGATACCATTCCTACGAAATAAAGGATCAGATATAATGGTGAGTGATAGTAAACAGATATAAGACAATCTAAGTAATACATTTCCACCATTTCCAGTGATTCAAATCACTACTACAAGCTCCTTAAATTTAAACAAAGATTTGAAAGTGAAGCCATGAAATTACATTTACACTAAGTGAATACAAATATAAATGTTGTGGACCTGATGGAATACTTTATGAGACGTTGAAGCATCTTCTTAACAACTGCATTCTATACTTACAAGAGCAATACAAGTTATATGGAACAGCCAAGTATTTCCTACTTGTTGCAGAAAAGCAATGGTAATTCCCATTCTTATACCCATTGTTGACCCTTCTAAAACAGAGATCTATCGTACAATTACTCTAATTGGTAATTTGAGTAAATTATTAGAAAAAGTAATACATAAACGTCTTCAAGGGACTCATAATACAAATAACTTCTTCAACAAAGATCAACATGGATTTCGACAAGGGCATGCAACAGTGGATAGTCTCATTAATAATGAAAAAGAAATTACAGACGCTTTTAAAAATTCACAGCACTGTGTAATGACTATTTTAGATATCGAAAAAGCCTGCAACATGATTTGGAAAAAAAGAAGAGTCTTAAAATTTAACACCAGATTAATGGAAAAATGCTTATGTATGTGAGCAATTTCCTAAAAAGAAGATAATTTCAAGTGGTGGCCACTTGAACTTACTCTGAAATTCAGGATATTCAAAATGGAGTATCTCAAGGGTCTTCGCTCAGTGTTTTGCTTTTCCTTCTAGCTATCAATGATATTACATATCATATAAAGCTACCAGTCAAAGCTAATTTTTCGAGGACAATTTAACGATCTATTACCAGGGCAAAAATCTAACCACTACTCAAAAAATTCTTCAAACTACAATGAATCCTACACAAATATAACTATTTGTAACAAAAACTTCACTTATCTTAAGAAAATGATATTAATTCTTCTTTCTAACTGAGATTGATTTCACAAACAAATTGCGTGCATCTTCAGACCATACACACATACACACTTCGTAGTCAAGTATTCCGGTTACCAGGTTATTATGTTTTTTCAGTACTACCAAAATCTGAAAACAAAGCAAACCGAAAAACAGAATCAGCTGCTGGTATTTCAAAATTCATTACGCGATGTTTATTTTTTAAAACGAATATCTTTTCCCAAACCATAAAATCTATCTAATTGTCTTAATAATTTAACTTCAAGACATATTTCATGGTTAAATACCAAAAAGGAACTCCCACGGCAGATTTATCACTTTGTTTATACTTAGTGTTACGAAAATATTCGTTTGTTCTGGTTTCGATATTACGTTTCGTCTCTCCAATATAAACCTGATCACAATCTAAACAATTAAATTTATAAATACCAGATCATTTATTATTAGTAATTTTATCTTTTTAGAAAAATGTAGTATATTCTTAATACTATATTTATTTTGAGGAACTACAGTTATACTAACTTATTTAAAAAAAAACAACTTTGAAATCGTATATTAACCCAAGGATGGTAACTGATTTTTAAAACTACAATCGTCCTTTCTTTTTAAGGGTAAAAGTATCACTAGCAGTTTTTTGGTATTCAAACTTTCCAATCTTCCTTTGTATAAAGTCTCTAATAAAACTATTAATTAAAGCAGTATTAATAATCTGTTTATATTCTTTATTAAATTCTTCTTTATTGAGGGGTATATTTATCAATCTACAAATCAAACTATCAAAAATCGCAAATTTATGTGAAAAACTTTCATTTTTATGTAATTATCAATATAGGCACAATTCCTATAAATACCAAAATATAATTTATTACTATTTCTTATTATCTTCAAATCTAGAAAAGTAAGAAATCCATTAATTTCTAATGCGAATTTTGTAGCTTTATCTTGTACGTTTAGTAATTTTAAAGCACCGTTAATTTATTTATCAGGAACAACAGTAAACATATCATCAACATAATTATACCAGGTTTTAAAAATCAAAGGGTATGATTTACTGACTTGCCTTTCGAAAGAAACTCATAAAAAGTTAAGCAAGAAAAGTTGAAAGAGCATTACCCATTGCTAAACAAGAAGTTTGTTGAAAAAATTCACCATTAAAAGTGAAAAAATATTTTGATCGAAACCAAAAACTTATAAGTTTAAAAATATCAGCTAATAAGTCCTCATGTAAATTATTTTTAATTCAACCACTTTTTAGATAAATAAAAAGTTTTTCTCTATGAATACTGGCAAATAAGGCAGCTACATCAAAATAAATAAGCTTATCAGTTTTAGATAGTACAACACTGTCAATCTTTTTTACTAGTTCAGAAGAACGTTTAATACTTAAACTCTCAAATTTATCAAAATTACTAATTTTTTAGGTAACCATTTAGGTAAATTGGAAGTTGGCAAGTGTATAAAATTAACAATAGGTCTCATTTTATTTCCAGGTTTATGAATTTTAGAAAGAGCATTAATTCTAGGTAAACCATGATTACTAACTTTTACAAAATGCTTTTCTTTGTCTGAAAAAACGTGCACTTCAGTAAAAATTTTATCAAAATTTGAAATACAAGATTTAAAAAGTTCTTTATTCATTTTTATAAAATCTTCACCTTCAAATCACTGCATGGCAAAGGGGAAGAAGAATTGGAGAAACCAATAATATTATTCCGTTTGAGAAATATGCAATTATGTTAAAAATATACAGTTTTAGAAATTACTCCCAGTCTCTCATTATTTATTTATTTACTTATTTGCTTATTTACTTATTCATTCATTCATTCATTCATTCATGGATTCATAGATTGATTGATTTATTGATTGATTTACTTTTCTTTATATTTCTTTCTCTCTCACGCACACACACACACACAAAATTATGTGATCATTATAATGTTATCTTAGGTACAAATTATACCGAACGATATGGCTCCGCGATAGCGTGTTATGACTCGAATTCCGGGATTTGATCCCCGTTGACCGTCTAATTTGACTTTGGTTTTTGTTGCTCGATAGACGAACGTTGACGCACTTTTTTATGTATCACTGCTTACGTTCCCTTATTTCCTTTCCACTTTGATTTTTCCGCATCTTTCAATGTGATTCATGGCTTCGTGTTATATGGCAGCTCCGAACATATGACACTAATGATTCTTCACAGTAATCAATTCTCCCTGTGGTAAGGGTCTTCCAGCTATGCTTCTGTGTGGCCTGTCCGGCTAGCATCCTGTGATTGCTTCACTTCATCCTTTCCTCCAGGGAGAGAGTACCCGCAAAAGATCTATTTAAGCCTTAATGTTCGTTGACTTATAAGCGTTGTATAAGCCAATGTTAAACCATAGCTGATGTTATAAATTATCCACCAGGAACATTTTCTCTTAACTGTTATCACCCACCAAATTAAATTACCTAATATTCCAACTAAGCCCCAGACCACAAACAATTTTTCTGTTTTCTAAGTATTACTAATTCCTGTTTAAATATCATTGGCACATAGGGAATATTGGGGAATTTTCAATTCACTACTGTTTTCAAGGGTAATGAATTAATGATGAATGAGCATTCATCACTAAAACATTTTAGTAGTGAAATAATTGCAGCCTTGACCACTCAAAATGCTAAGTAGCCGTGCTATTCGTCATTGTGGCAGTGCATCTGTTAGGAATCCTATATTATCACCGACGCTGCCATCATTGTGAAATTGCAAAATACCAATCCTAGTCCTACTTAAATATATACACAGCATTGTTTAGATGCTTTGGAATGCAGGTATTTGCTTAAATATCTCAGTTACATGACATTTAAGACTAAGCAGTGACCTTATTGGAGCATTGGAATATGAAATTGGAAGTATAGTGTCAAAACGAATACAGGAGCTACAAACCAAAGGTTGCAATGTTAGCAGATCACCATTCCATCCACTGGTAAAACAGTAAATGTGAGCTATGACAATAATGTAGTATGAAACGGCAGCTGCAAGGTGATTTGTTAGCAACAGCCGAAAGTACTGGATTCTAGCCAGAATATCTTAGCACGATACAATAAACAGTTTCTTACAACCGCAACAGCATAGGTATACAACTCCTAGATTAATACTAGACGAATGACGAATTCGGCAAATCTCTTCATTCCAGATGTTTGCTCGGCTTTTCTTTCATATTAGACTAAACCGCACTGAAACTACAGTGTCAGAGGGCTTTAAACACTCGGGAAAGGGAGTGCAAGGGGTAATAAAATCTCAAAACCCCCTTGGTTCTTTCATATCTCCCTATTTAGGGTCCTCTTGTCGGGTAGAGTTAATTGAGGAACGCCACATTAACATGTTCTCAGAATTATTCCAAAGTGCCTGTTTTTAAAGCTTATGTTCTTACTGAGAATGAACTTCATAAGGTTTTTCACAATTTTCCACTGTTATATGCGGGAATTACTTATTAAATTTGAATGCCTTAGAGAGGATATAAGATACGTTGGCAGCATTCATAAAATAATGATAAATCGTTAAAGGAATAGCTGGCACAATAAAATAGCATTTCACAGAATATGCAAAATTGCTTACAGCTTTTCTTATGGAATTGTTCTCGTGTGACTTGATAGCTAAGTTGAATTTATACAAGCAGTTGCAATTGGCAGATGACATAACTAGAGAGAAGTACAATTGAGTGGGGTAGAGATGAGATGAGAAAAATCAGATGAGAAAAATAAGAAGATGAGAAAATTAAGAAGATGAGAGAAATAAGACATATAGATTATGATGGGATGAAAATGTTGATTTTTGAGCAGAAGAGGGACATATGTCTGATTATAGTATAAGGAACTAAGGAACCCAAAGAAATCTGAAGAAACCGGCGTGTGAAAAGAAAAAGAAAATGTGGTAAAATAATGTGACGAAAACAGAAATAAATAGTGGGTAGGTGAGTGATGAAGTGTAACGATGAAATTAATAATGATTCACCCTGATCGGGAAGTAAAGGGAAAGGATAAAATGCAAAGATACTGTATAATAAATTAAAATTCATTAAACAGAAGCCAGTAAAAGACTGACTTAGAAAATCAGTTTAATATCAGTTAGGGAGGGATGAGATTCTGATAATTAGAGAAAAACTTATGGAGAAGATAGACATAGAAGTGAAGCTATAATGAAATAATTAATTAAAGTTGGAGAAGTTTAGGAAGGTGTATAAACTGAAGAATAAGAGGCAAATGGCGGAGATAAGTTTAGAATGAGGTAAAGTGAATAAAGAGGAGAAAGAGAAAAATAGAAATCAAAGCAGAGAGTGGGAGCAGGATGGATTAGAGAAAAGGTAGGAAATACGGACACCAGAATGGAAAACTGAGATTCTAAATTGTAATCTCACACAAAATAACCACGGTGTTCGGCTCTTACTGACTCCAAAATAATTTTAAAGTATTCCAAGTAAATGAAAATTTTAATATGTGTAAATGTAACCGAATGTAGTTAAAACAGTCATTCATTCAAGCCGAATTAGATAGGTTTTAGAATTATTTTCCAAGTAATTAAATTGGATTATACTTCAGTCAATTAGGAATCTTGAGAATAAATGTTGGAGCTGTATCTAATCCCTAGAACAACTTTGCGTTTTATGACTTACTGGGTCAATCAACTGTCAAGCATGAAATTATTTTTAGCTGTCTTTTGGATGTAACATCGAAAATTTCGTACTGTTGATAGGCGGAATAAAAACGAGTCATTTTCATTTCAGGAAAAATTAAATGTGTAGTGTTTAACGCCCGCTTTTACTACATACGGCACCGCAGGCGGTGACACTGATGATACATGAGATGAAGATGGAGCACCGGTGGAATGAGATGGCGGGGGAAACCGGGGGTCCCGGAGAAAACCCGCCCAGCGCCGTGTTGTCCATAAATCTCACTTTACAGTCGCCTGGGATCGAACCCGGGCCGCCTTGGTGAGAGCCAAGCGGTCTAACCACTGAGCCACGGCGCGGCCAGGAAAAATTAAATATGAGTTAATAATAGCAAATGTATCGAGAAACAGCGATTCTTATGCAATATTGTAATAAGTTGTGCAGCCGTAGTTCTTTGTAAGCAGAACGCAATCAAAAGTGTAAACCCAATTTATATATTGTAGTATATCACTAATTAATTTCGTGTAATTGATAGTCTTACTGATACTAGACTTCAGGACAAAAGACGCTCTCGCTTGATAGATCGTCATTGTCTGTGAGTTAGACCTTGTTTCCGTAAATGAGAAAATGGGTAGTTTCTTTCAGTGATTTGGATTTTACTTTTGGACCGGATAAACTGTGAAGAGCTAATTGTGAAATGGGATGTCTCCTCTAGGGACTTTTGCCTTCCGTGACAACAGCTGGATATAGGTTCAAACTACTTTAAATGCGGTTTAATATCCGTTTTTGATTAGGAGGTCCCAGGATGGATATAGTTACCGAGGAAGTCATTGAAATAATCGCTGATTGTCGAACGAAACACTGCGGAGAGGCTATAGAATGATTAAGGGGAAAGTTAATTTAGTATAATTTGAAGATGAGCGCATTTGCAATGCCTCGTTTGCACACATTTGGCAACAGGCGAGTGTGGCGTTCATTTTCGAAGCTGTGTTGGAGCTATATTGTACTCCGGAATACAAAATCAATTAAAATAATGAGTGCTTTCCGGTGAATCCGCTAAGACGATCACACGGTCAGAAAAATTATATTTGGTGGGTACCTGAAGAGCGTCATACTCACTGACTGCTTAGGAAAATGAAAAAAAAAAAGAACAAACAATTACTTGACAATGCTGAGTTATTGGACCGATTTGATGAGAAGAAGTTGAAGACACGGCCGCATTTGCCGAAGAAGAAAGTGTCATTTTGATCACAACGAACCATCACATTTATCATACATATGTAGTCGCCGCCAAACTGCATACATTGTGTTATGAATTACTGCTGGACCTTCCATATTTGTCCGACATCGCACCCCGTGATTCCTTCTTGTTCTTGAAGAAATAGCTCGCGGGAACAAAATATATATCAAATGAGGTCATCATTATAACAGAGGGTTAAAAATTCCTATTTGGCAGGTGGTTGAAAATATCATAAATTATGTTAGTAGTGAATAACCCTAAAACGGCAGTATTAAACACTTAAATAATTTGTCTTCGTTCCCAATACAGCCACTTGCTGAACCGCCCTCGTACGTAGTAAGTTACTCCTGGCTTCAAGTACTTATGAATTAAATTAAATGAATAATAGTTTATCTGTACAATTCGTTGAAAGAGATGAACAAAGAGGAGTTTGGATGATAGAAATAAAATTAAAATTAAATTGTCAGCTTGACATAATATGAGCTATGAAAATCAGCCATTAAAATGTTCGTAATCTTCACCTGACTAACACAGGACCTGCTTCTGAGTGATACATCTGATTCGAGTGATTCTAGTGCTTGATGTCTGTCTTACATCTTCAATATTGACATAATTTCACACAGAGTATTGTTGGAGTTCTAACTTAATTTAGTTAGGGGGCAGCCTGTTAGCCTACCTCTGAGTGTTATTATTCTTTAATGTATTGTTCTGTTGCCTTCTTTTCACTCTGATCTGTAAAGCATTGTACTGCTGATCGATCAATAAAAATTATAAAAAAATGTTCATCTACAGAACGATCATTTGTTTACATGATGGTGGTGGAACTAAACATATATGACTAAGAGTATAAACTTGTCGTTGCAATAAAGTTGAATCAGGTTTACCCGAATGGCTGTTACAGCTGAAGAAACAGAAAACGAAGCCCACCGGACGTAAAAGCGTCGCCATGTGTAACAGTGAGTATATTCCTATTATTTATTTTAAGTGGGGGACTTCAAAGCTAGACTTAAAAATGATTACTACACACTTTGAATGTTAGTGTATAAAAGAGGCAATAGCAGAGTCACAAATAACTACTCCTATCTAAGATTTGGCGATACTTCAGTTATTAGATGCCTAGGTATCAGCATAACTTCCACGGTATTCATCTATGTTTATAAATTTCTGAGATATTTCTGTTGTTTCAATAATTAATAGCAGAGCTGTCTAGCTGCATCATACAGATGGAAAGTGCACGTCAATGGACACATTCTTCGTGTGCCAATTTAAATAACTTTATTGCCTGTTTATTAGATAACATCCTCCTAGAGGCAATAGTTCTTATGTTAAACTGAAGGTAAAATCCATCAATCTTTACTTTTATCTACAACTGGGATCATACAGGCATTTATAAAGAATGATTGGTTGAAGGAGTATCAGCAGAAATATTGATAGCAGATGCAGTTGAAATTCTTATGCGTTTGAGATAACAATAAGTAATGACGGACAAAACGCGTATAGTAACATAGCGTTATATAACTCTCTTTTAGTAACATAAGACCACAGTTCTCATAACTATTTATATACGCATCCTTCCATTGTCCTCAAAGCGATATTGCTCACAGCATGATAGACAAGCAAAATCACGTTTTATCCAATTATGCATTTTACACAAATTTCATCTGCGATAGCTGCTTCCATTCTAAAAGTAGGGTTCCTTTTCAACTACCTTAGCGAAGTGAACATGTTCTTAAACTCCCAAAAATTTTAAAAAGAGGGCGTCGCTGCTCATTAAATAAATTTAAAGCCTGCCATAATGGCTACTTTTCGGCATGTAGCTTTACAGCGGAACAGAATTGGATAACTTGAAGGAAAAAGGGAGAGGTATCGCTATGAAATTCCAAAATAAATCGCAAATCTCGTTTGCCTCTCACCGAATATGGCGCTATTATGTATCTTTATTTGAATTATATAAAGAAACAATATTTAGTCGAGGTGTCGACAATGCATGTAAGTATTTATTTGTTCTTGCTCTTTAAATTCATCTGATTATGAACTTTTATGCTATATTTCCTTCATACCTCTATATCAGATATGGTGCTGCAAATCTTGTTATCCTAACCTAATTACTGATATATATTATATATATTTTATATTGTATATATATTTTATATGATATATATTTAAAATTTATTTCAGTAGTACTTATAAAGTGTTCTTGCACACCTTGTCTTTGTAACTACTTCATATAGATCGAGATACGTTTTACAGATATGGTTCATTGCAATTTTCAGTATAAGCATAAGGAGGTTTATGTTACACACAAGTATTTAAAACCTGGTGAAATCGTGTCTCCACAATGAACAACAAATAAACACAATAACAACCGTTAACCTTAAACCACGTATGATTGACTTTTAACTGATCAGACTTTTACACCAGCTTAAACCCTGATATCCAAGGGCCTCTTAATTGGACAGTAATGTTTGTAGTGTAAGGAGAGAATATATATGTTCCGGTTAATCAACAGAGAAAAGGACACATGTGCAGTGATTAAAGCATCATTCTTACATTGACATGGAAACATGTGCTGTTGGAAGTCCACGTTGTAATTGTTTTGCTTCAGCTATGAACACATGCTTTTATAATATTACTGTGTTTCACTGTTACTGTCGGTATAAGGTGCTTTTCTTGTAATTCAATGGTTTGGTATTTTATGATATCTACACAATGCGTCGAAGTTCAACAGGAAGATGTTAAAGCCGTGGAACTGTTAAACATCGAAACTCTTGAGAGCTGGCTGCATGCTGGGACTGCAGTAATAAGTGCAGACGTGTAATGGTTTCCAAGAGTGATAGATGATCTCAGAATGTTTGAAATTCAGTTAAAAATATACACGAAACTTTATTACGTAAAATGATTTACCAGTGAGTGGTTTACGACGATATGACGCAAGACACACAGGTTCCTATTGGGTGTGGGAGTGTAAGAGAGAGACAGACTAAGGCATGATATTCTGGTAGAGAGGTTCGACTTGGCACACATCTCCTACGCCGCTACTAAAATTGACGTCGGTCCCAGTTTGGGTCCCTCCGTAATGCATGCGGCAGGCAGACCAGAATACAGCTCTCAGAGTCGGACTGGCTCTTCATTACGGCCTCAAACATCTCTAACTAAATATGTATTTAAAACCATTCAAAAAAGAACCAATCAATAGTATTCATTGAATCAACGGCCCAAAGATTGGTGCAAAATTTAATTTCCTCTTAGGTTATATAACTGGAACATGATGGAAGGAAAATTCTCACAAAAGGATCGAATACTTTACGGGTGTCGTGATCAATGGCGAATGCAGATTCTGCCAAAAGTATCCGATTTAAATTTATTTCTCATTTCTGTAAATTTGCCGAATAATTAAAACTAGTACCTAGTATAACAAAACCTTTTGCTCTTCCTTGAAGTTACTTGATGTATCAAGTACATCTCACCTTAAAAGTAAAACCAAGGCAGAAGGTGGTATCAAAATGGTCCAAAACGAATGATAGTGTGACGATAGCATTCAGGAAATAACGAGAGAGTAGCGCAATTTTACATAATGTTTACAAACGAATTACTCCGAAATAAACATCATCTGAATGATACGGTTCCTCCCCGCAGAGGCAATTCATTAAAATTCGTAAGCTTTCACGGCCGGTGTCAGTTTAATATGAAGTATTAACCGGGCTTGTAGGCCGTGGTCTACTGGGCTCCTTCTTCATCTTCCCAGACGTTTTGTCTTCATCTGCGGCAGACATCCTCAGTAAGTCTCAACAGCAACTGTTGCTGTCACAGTAGACAACGTAGCCCAATAGACAGCGGCCCACAAACCCGGTTAATACTTTATATTATACAATCTGAATGGCTTTAGCAACCGATATTTGTCTGATATGACAATTGGTATTCCAAAGAAAGGGCTACAGATATGTTTAAAATTGATTAAATCCGTTAGTTCCATCATGGCCAACTGGACTGGGTATATTTAAATGTCACTGTCTAACCTTGAATGGATGTACGGTAAAATCAGCAAGCAGACAAGAAAATAGTGTAGAAGATTTGAGCTCACACGTCCCAAAAGAGTGCTGCGTCATATACAAGGGAAAACCGCATTCTGAGAGTGCGTCCAGAAATAGGAACCATATGTTTGTGGCATTGAGCCATTTCCGGAATCTTCTTCTGTAGCATCACAATTCATGCGCCACCTCACAGAGAGAAAACAGCTGCTGAAGCTTCGAGGAGAAATGAAGATGTCCCATACAGACCAACAGTTGCGCATGAACTCATGGAACGGCTACAGCTTAGGTCATATATAGCAAACAATCTATTCCAATACTTTCGTCCAGTTTATTCATTTTTTAATTTTCTTTTAAAGGATTCTGCCTTACGTAAATCGAAACGTTCTGTGCTACTAGTCTATAATATGTTACAGAATACCCTTAACAATGATACTCCTCGCAGATGAAGTGAAAATAATAAAATCCACCTTAACGGGTTAAATGACATAACTGTCGCTCACGACTTACTCGGACGTATGCAAATTGAAGCTGCAATGGGCGTTACCATTTAATGTTGCTCTAGGAATCTGTCAAAATGTTTAAAAATTAATATGGAAACAATAACCAGCAATCTTTTAACGGAAGTCGGCTTCTTTTCAGGTCTTTATTTTCTTACACAGACATAGCTTCCGTCCTTGTTTTTTAATTATTTTATTCCTTCCTGAATATTAATAATGGTATATTTGAAACCGTATACCGCGTACTTGATTATTAGATTTAATAGGAAAAGTGCAAAATGTATAGCAAAGAAATAAATGCTTATGTTTCAAATCCTACTTTTAAAAGAGTTAGATATTTGAATAAACAGAAAATCGAGTATTTTAAACTTAACCAGTTATTCGTCAGTGAAGAGATTGAGTGATCAATATTTTTGTTGCTATATATTTATCAAAATACAATACATTTATTTTGAAAGTTAATATGTTCATAAATGTGTAAACTAAAGTGTAGATTATAGTTAGAAACTTAAAATAGGCTTGAAGAATTTAGTGCTTCACTGGTAGACTAGCTAACTAAACGTCAGTGCAAAAAACCGATTATCCTTGGCGATAAATGTTTTTGGTCTGATTTTCAGCGCACAAAGTTTAGATTTGTATCAGACGACCAGTTTGATTAGTACTTCCATCTAATTAATAAGCATATTTTATTAAATTATGTTACATTATCTCCCAAGACACAAAAGATCCACTAAAATGCAGTACCTAAGTTATCTTGGGTTGAAAGAAACTTCAATGAGTACCAACTGAATGAATGTAATGCATTTTCTCTAAAAGTATATCTAGTTCTAAACATATATAAGGATAAATATATAAAAATAACGTTTTGTAAGTGTAACAAAGTTAGCGTTTATAAGGCAAGAAACCAATTCATTATGGAGGATATATTTGAGAAAAAGCTATACGGTAGTTTTCCAGTCTCTTAAGGTAAAGACTAATGAGTAATAAGTCAGAAGGAAAGAACAAAAGGCTGCTAATTGTAAGGATCTAAACCGAGGATTCCTATACAGAAGGAATTCGCTTTTTTATAGGGAGAAACTGTGAATTATACAAAAACTCGCTGTACTAAAGTTGAGAACTGTCTTTTAGGGAGAAGAAGAAAGTTGTGCTTTGTTTTTGCTTATCGGCTACTCCTGCTAATGTTATTTCAGTATGATATATGTAAAACAAACTATATGTTTATTTGCTGAAGGATATTGACAAAATTAGATTCGTGCAACTGCCAAGCACCATAATCGGATGGACTGCTTATTTAAGTTCTAAAATGTTATTTGTGTATATCAAGAAAAGGTTGACAAATTTAACAAATAAACGTAATACAGCAATTACTCATATACTCAGCTGCAAAAAATGCTTCATAGAACTACTTATATGTCTTATAATTCCCTTTCTCTCTTTCTTCCTTTCTTTTCTTTATATTTCCTTTTATAAAATACTTCTTGGTCATATTGTTAACTTCTTATGAAATCGGCTTTTAAACTAATGCCGAATAATGTTGAATACACAAAGCCCTTTCCATAATGTTTATCACAATTGTCCTTTCTTATCATTGGAAATGATAATGTAATTATAAACGCACAAATGTCTTATGTTCCCCTCCTTCTCATAGTGTTGAAGAAGTGTTTACTCATAATATGAACGATTAGAGCTTTGTGCAGCATTTGGCGTGCAAAGCAATTGAAAACTGCCATGTTTGTAAGCGAATTAAGGTTTGTATTTAATAAAAAGCTTTACTGCCATTGCATTAGTTTGATTTTAATTACTAAATATAGCTGGAAAAAATACGCGAATCCGCAGAAAAAAACAGGACGAAATAGAGAGAAAGGGAGAGAGATGGTGATATCAGTCAAATCGCTAAAGCTAATGCAGCTCCAGGTTCGGCTAGTTTCACTGTAAAAGACAGAGAAAATGAAGGATAACGTAATGAGACTGTTGGGGGTTAGCTATCAGTAGAAAAAAGATATATTTATATTTTGCAGACGGGGTCAACAACTCCGCGCAGAAAGCAGTGACGCACTATCATCCCAACGTACTCTTTCAGATAGCTGACAGTTTGTATCCGCATGCTTGTTCTTTGCATGTTATTGCAGAGAACTTTACTACACCTCCGCCTTGTAAAGGATCCAGCCCAATCTCCGTCTTATTCAGGTGTCTGGATGAAAGTATAATTTTAGTGTCTGTAACTTGAAAGATATGCTCCCTGCTGTCAGAATTCACACGTTATTGTTGTCACAGTTAAATTTAGTTATAGACATTCATCATTGCAATTATGTCTCTGCAGGAGTGTCTATGAAGCAGTTATTGTCTTGTAAATCTTACATATTTCCTCATTATAAACTTTAAAGCAAACACATCATTCGAATTACAAAAGTTCTGTTACTTGGACATTTAACTGATAGTCAATTAAACGCACCTGTTACATAATCCAACTGACATTAACACATATTCTCTTTTATATATATATATATATATATATATATATATATATATATATATATAATTTTTATTGATCGATAAGCAGTACAATGCTTTACAGATCAGAGTGAAAAGAAGGTAACAGTACAATAAGAACAATAAAACTCAGGGGTAGACTGACAGGCCGCCCCCTGCGAATGTAGTCGTGAAGAGGTAACAGTCCTAGTTCGTTATGGAGCTGCTGATTACGGATAAACCATGGAGCGTTGGTAGCGATGCGCATGAAGCGATTCTGTATGACCTGAAGACGACGCAGATGGCATGTGTGTGCGGCCCCCGACACTTGACAGGCATATGTAATAAGCGGACGAACGAGTGATTTGTAGAGTAAAAATGAAGACTGTAAGCCGAGGCTGGAACGGCGATGTAACAGAGGTGAGAGTTTTGAAAGTCGCCCGGAGGTCAGTGATATAAAGCGATCGATATGAGCACGCCAGGTCAGTCGAGAGTCCAAAAGTACTCCAAGATATTTAACGGGAGTTGTAGTGGGGAGCCAAGGCACATTGTTCCTGTAGAGACACAGCGGAGAAAGCGGAGTATATCGGCAAAGAGTGAAGATTGACATTGGAAGTGCAAACACACGCTCAAAGTGATCGGCCAAAATTTCACACTTGGTGGGAATATCTGTAACCAGTCTATCACCTGCAGACAGCGCCGGTACAACAGTCGGCTCACGAAGAACACGTTTGGTGGCCTCCCACAGCGTGCGGTCAGAAGGAGAGAGTGACGCAAGATAGCGCTCATAGGACTCTAAACGATGTCGCTCCAACTCCAGTTTCACCCGTCGAATGAGTCCGTTGAGCTTTCGACGAAGCCAGGGTTGTCGGTCCCGTTGCCACTGTTGACGAACATGTTGTTTTTCTCTGATGAGACTTAAAATGGAGAGGGGGGAGAAGGGGGAAGAATGATGTCGTCTAAGTGGAGAAGTGGAAAGTCGGGTGCAGCTGCAAATGGTGTCAGTGAAGTGCTGTATCGCAAGATCCACATCGTGATTACTGGCAAGTCGGTACGAACTGGTAAGTGTTGCATCCAGGTGAGACTTGAATGTTTCCCAATGAATGTAACCGTTGAGCAGCCTAGGAGCTAATTGTTGGAAGACAGCTGGAATAGAAAAGGTGACAATGACTGGGCAATGATCAGAATCAAGCTCTGGTATGGAAGAAACAAAATTGGGCAGGTTTAGATTACGGTGTATACCGATATCTAGAATATCAGGGGCAAATAAGGGATTGGAAGGAAAATGAGTTGGATCTTCGGGTGCCAATATCGATAGGCCATAAGTAGGAAGGGCTGTAAACAGAAGTCGGCCATTTGGATTTGTCGTTCGGCATCCCCAGGAGGAATGCTTACAGTTGAGATCACCTAGAAGATGAGTGCTGTTCCCCGCAGGGTAGAGAAGTGAGAGATATGTAGTATTCAGTCTGCGATTCGGTGGTTTGTATGCGCTAAGAATGACAAGGTCACCACCGTCTGCACAATAGAGTTTAATACCCACCACTTCCACATTGGGCACATGTGGGAGAAATATCTCGCTGTGACTCAGAGAACGTCGGATGAGAAAAGCAACTCCACCAGATGCTTTATCTGCATCACGGTCCTGCCGGTAAATGATGTAACCAGGAACAGTGAAATTCTCATTGGGAAGAAAATGTGCCTCTGTTACACAAGCTATATCAACATTGTGATGCGTAACAAATGCTATGAAGAAAGAACGTTTGCCCGAAGACCGTTAGAGTTCCAATTCAGGAGTGTGAGCTGACGTAGAGATGACAAATTACGGGTGGCCACTGTGGAAGATTGGAGAAAGAAGGGAACGAAGAAGCTGCAGCAGTTGCGGGAGAACTGGAGAAAACAGATTGCACAGAAAAGTACCTAGCGGTGCAATCATTTCTTTCAAGGAAGTCCAAGACGGAGGTGCAGATGGAGAATCCTCTTGTGACGGAATTGAACGTCCATGAGAGGGAGGTGAACGCCCAGTCAGTACCTGGGAATAAGTCCGTGATGGCGGAGAAGGAACAGTTGCGAAAGGACTCTGTCGTGTTAGTTGTTGCTGTTGTGGACGCTGTGCTTGTTGTTGCTAAACCAGTGGCTGTTGTTGAGAAGCTGAGTTCGGTTGCTGTGAATTGTGACGGGATGGTGTTGCCTGCTGCTAAAAGCGCCGAGACTGTCGTTCCTTCAGCTGTAAGTAATGAGAACAACCGCAATAGTTTGCCGGATGATCTTGTTGGCAATTAACACACTGAGCTGGTGTACTAGAGGGCTTCGTGCACTGGGAAAAGTGATGGTTGCCTGTGCTGCGAACACAGCGGTGCTCTAGGTGGCAGTAATGTTTGGTGTGTCCATAGTTTTGGCAGTTAGTACACTGAGGCAGTTCCGTATTGTGTCGGCGATGTTCTACTTTGACTACGCTGTAAATTAGTCGGGATAGATTAAGAATATGTTTACCTTGGTCATTGTTAAGGAGGTCAACCACACAGATAGACATCGGTTCCTTGTTCTTACGTAGTAAACGTGTAACTTTACGAACAGGGAAGTTCTGAGCAGAAAGTTCATCATATATCTCGTGGTCACTGAGGGAGCACGGTAGGTTGCGTATGACGACTGAAAAAAGTTTGTCTAAAGGGTTGTGAAATGTGTAGTACTCTTACTTAATTGATGTCAAGTACGAGGTAAGGTTGCGGTAGTCTGTGGACGTCGAAGTGTAGACCTTAAGAATGGCTCCCCGTAGCTCAGTGTGAAATTCAGATAAGACACATTTTGTACATCTTGTAGTAGCAATTGATAATTGTGCACATTGCGGACACATATAGGAGGAATTTTCTCTTTCTGAGAGATGGAGGCTGTGTCAGAAGAATCTTGGTCTCTTGCTTCACTTAAAGGACTGGAGCGATTAGATGTAGGAATTGGGTATGCATAGCGTGAGAGAGTAGGTTGTTCAGAAACAGAGGCAGTGCATCGGCGTTTGTTTTGTTGTGAACCCTGAGTGAGAGAGGGCTGCGAGCGTTGGCTGCGCTCTAAACAGTCAGATGGGGCACAGTCTGCCATTGCATCATCGTCGTGTTGCACGGAGTTATTTAGTGTATTAAGGGACTGAATTGAGTGAAGTTGAGATGGTCGTAGTTTTGGTTTACTTACTGTATTATCCCCGGTAGCAGAAGACAGTTGAGATTGGTAGTGCTGATTAGATGACGTCAGTTGTAGCGTAGAATTGGAGCTATCCCGGAAGTTCGTGTCGTTATTTAATACATTTAGCGCTGAATATAATATTCTGCCGGTAACATCCTTTTTTAAAGCCATGTAGATAAATGATATATAGCAATGAACAGTATACAAAAGCTAGCTGACACAGCTAACTACAAAACCACGTGATTTGTAGACAGAGCGTTCAGAGACAACCTGCGCGCTCGACGTTCACTTGTCGACTCCCTTAACACATATTCCTGGTTACTTGTATTTACGTGGTGTATTAAGAGAAAAGTTGTGTATGTTATACCTACACTTTTGAACATAATGGAGAGGTTATCCGCAACATTGGTTATAATTTCACCTTGAAAATGTAATGATTACTTTAAGTTCAGAAGGTGATGGACCGAAATTTTAATAAGGCATAAATTGGTCAGATATTTTGCATATTTGTTCCCTTGCTCTCGTTGGACCTGGTTTATTCAAAAACATAGGGAGTATGATAGAGTATTAAATTAAATGCAGGAAGAGCCTTTATATAAATTAATAGAATATAAGGACGGTTTTACTTCAAGTTGCTCTTGCAGTGATTTTGTGTGTAGGTGCTTCTTTCACTTGTATAAATTTAAACTTATTCAATTTACTTGTAACTCAGAATGCGTTAGAATCATTTTTAATAACTACTTATACATCACAAATATTTAATGTTTCTTCACCTAGCTAATCATTTACAACACTTTTTTCCACATTATAGGAGCTTTTTGTAATCTTATTGGGTAAATAAATTCCTAAAGTTACTAATACCTGCAATATGCATGATTAGAATTTGACAACTCCCTGTCTGTGACGTCATCTTTTAACGCTGTTTGTTATACCCGGTCTTCGTTGCATGTGCTGCCCGCTGCTCCAGTAATTAACTACGAGTTCTTTTTCCTAAGGGCATCGTGCACCAGTGTGCGGTGGCACATGGATCTCAAACAATCACTGATTAAGTGCATTACACGTTCCTCTAAAATACCTCTTTTACTACCCTGGCTTACTCTCCTGAAGGACAAGGAAACAATCAGTAGTTTCTCGAGCTGGATGTATGGCAGGCGCTACTTGAGAAACCAGTTTTCTTTCCTTTTTTTTTTTTTTTTTTTTTTTTTTTTTTTTTTGTTGGTAAGGATTGGGAATTGGATTCATCTTGTATTCACCAAAATGAAAAACCGTTCTGTGTCCCACGCTCTGTACCCGTTCGTTTAATTACACATTTTGATATCAGAATTTAAAATCAAATCTCCTAGAATTCAAAAATATTTCTGTAATATAAAAACTCCTTACTTGGAGAAGGACAGTTATATTTATCTCACTAAATATTGTAAATTATATTTTCTTTACTAAAATGAAGCATTTTTACAGTGAAGTTTCAACTGCCCTCCATTGAATGTACACATAGCGTAGTATTTGGCAATACAGCTACCGATAGCTGATCACCGTATACTTATTCCCTAAGATTGTTAAATTCGAAGAACAAGACACAAAGTTTAGAAAAACACGCTATGTTACCAATACCAGTCCCGCCTACAATTACTACTCCACCAACTACTTATATTGCCAACTTAAGCTGTTAGTTCATCTATCAAACAAAAATTTCCACTCGCTGATTTACTAAACATCAACAATTTTCACACCTTTCCATTCTTTTGCCTACCTCACTTGGAACATAATACTGCCGCATGAACATAACGGAAATGCATGTACGACTGGAACTAATGGTTTTTCTACAGACGGAATTGCATTCGTTAAACTAGCTTATACGAGCAAAAATTGCTTTTCTTTGATACTAAATTGGCTTAGCGAATGACCACTATCAGAAAATCCTAACCTATGCTTCTGTATTATGTATTTATTTTATAATACGTATATGAAGTATTGCAATTGTTGTTTTTATATTTCGCAATCAATTCCATATAAAATTATTGACTTTAACAATCAGTAATTCTGGCATCAGAATACATTTAAGAATGGATTCTCTAACTTACAATAGAAATTTTATAACATTCTATGTTATATAGGAGCTATGTATTTCTAATCCATAATTTTGAAATATACAGAATAAACATTTAATAAACTGGTGTAGTCGCCATTTACAAAATACACTAGACTTCCAAAATGCATTTCTGCGCAGTTTCTAAGATATAATAAAAGCATTTGGAGAAACGTTTACAGTAAACTTGTAACAAAGAAACATGTGTGCCGGACTTGCATGTTAACCTCTTTAGGTAGTGATGTAATAGAGGGGCAGGTTCCTTGAGTTTCCAGTTCGAGAACATCTAACGTCGCCCGATTGGATCAACGATATAAACCTACTCTTACTATGCATGCATTTAGATCACGTTAAAACACGCAACTTATATTTAAATATAATTAATCACTTTTTCGGTGGAATTAATCATTTCCGAGATGAACCTGGTTCTTGTTTTGAACTTTCAAATGCATACACAAAATTGGAAGTATTCATATAAAGGGCATATAAGTTCGACACAGCATTATGCTCTTTAAAATCCATCGCTTTAGCTGCTGCATACGTCGATAACATGTTTAAGTATAAACTGAATATTCTTCTCGATTACCAATAAGTTGCTAGAGTAGTTCTTTTCAGGATAGATATATAACAATAAGAGGAGAAAGTCCTGTGAATATAGCACAAGATTTTTTAAAGTTAATATGAATGAAATTAAATGGAATCAGTGGGCTCTAAGTAGCAGTTCGCAGACGTTTCTTTTCGGCATACAACCTATATTTGTCGTATTTTTATTTTCATAGACATCCCAGCTATTCCTGGTTCGTGATAATCTCCAGCTATAGCGATGGAAATTCTCTGACCAATCACAATAAGCATGCGATGAGTACCGTTTTCTGACTGGCTACTTTCTTACGTTTAACTAGAAATACACATCAAAGCTTATACTTAGCTTGCAAACATTTATGTTTATATCATCCTATTGGTAACGTTAGCCGATGTTAATATTTGCATAGAGATGACATGAAACAACCTTCCATGCTAATTCCAGTCTAATTGAATGGGACCTGAGCCATACATAACAAGTCATTTTATTTTTGCGCCCTTAAAAATGTCTCAAAGGGTTTTCTGAAGGTTATCCCTGAAGGATGCGTATGCGCCAGGCGCCATTAGTGCAGATGAATTCGCATTACTGAAACCAATATTAACGGGTGTCCTAAGAACGAAACGTAGGATGAAAAAAAATGACCAGTCGACACTTTTCACGAAAAGCTGCAAACATTTGTCAAGGATGTAGAAACCTACACCCAGAATTATTGGAACAGCAGGTTGAGAGATAACTCTGCACGGAAATTGCAGAAGGATGGTGGTCTTTAAGTGTTACTGTGATAATCTTGTTTTATTAGATTTATTCGAAAAGAACTTCCATCAAAGACATCGTTGGTGATAGTGTGAGTTAGGTGGTTACTAAAGTTGTGTTGTTACATTTAAGAATTCTTATGCATCTTGCAATTCAAACACGAACGTTTATTTTATTTTCTTCAAATTTAAAAGTTCATATTCACGATCATATTTCTTCCTATTAGTGAATCTGAAAGCGAGCAACGCATCTGAAACTTAAAATTTTAAGCAGAAAATCTGTATCTTCCTGAAGAATAAATCCAGAAGTTATCATAAGATATGAGAAGCTCTTATGAAGCTCCAAAAGGTGGAAATTCGGCAACTCTACGAAATATAAATATTCAATGCTTTAGCATTTTATACACTTGTTATATATATTCTTTCTGACAGTCACATTTAAGCACAGTCATAGGAACAAATTTTTCTGGGATTTAACCGAAGTGAAACCTTTTTCTTTACTTGCACTTAATGGTTTAAAAAATTCACTATTTGACTAACAAGAAACTTTTAATATAGTTCATAAACACAGGAAGGCTGAGGAAATTTGAAACGTACTCACCAATGGCCAATTAAAACAATGGTTTATAGGTTCAGCTACTCCAAATACTGGACACCCAAACCCTTACCTGAAATGGGAGAATGAGACAATATATAGAATAAATGAGTAGCACTCGATCATAAAATAGATGTTCTAAACTAGCTGTGAAGACATCCTAAATATGAAAAATTTCCCGCAAAAGTAAAATCCATAAATAAGGCACTCTTATGTAATTTTAATGCTGTGGAAGTCAAGCATCATGACACAAAGAGAGTGAGTAGTTATATCTACACATTACTTGTTCTATAAAATAACGGCTACTAACACTTTTAAAAAACCTTCTGCATTTAAGGTATTGTACGATAATTTAAATTATCAGCAATAAATTTTTATTTAGCTGTTACTGCTCCAGTAACATTTCTCCATAAATTGTAAATGTTTCTGCCATACCACGCGTTTTGCTGCTTCTTTTGGTTTTCCATTTAGACTTTCGCAGGAAATATAAAGTTTAACATTTTACTGATCACAATTATACCTAAATATTATATATTTATAATCAACTAAGTGTTTTAATGAAAAAACCTGACATGTTGCATTCACACGACTTTATCTTCGAATATCCTTTAAAATGTTCTTACGGAACATATTGCTCTATCTTCCTGTTAACAAATAAAACATTACATATGAGAAGATAAACCCGGCCACGATACAATGGCTCTGAAATACAATCGCTTTTCACGAATACGAACACGACGCGATCTGCAATTGAGAGAATCAAAGCATTTTGAAACTTCAAGCTAATAGCACTGAACATATCTCAGATAATTAACACTAAATAAAAACGTCATTTAACGTAGACTGTGTGCTTTAATGCAATCTTCATTTCTTACTTAGTTTGCCTATCTCTTATGATTTACAAACAACTCAAAATGAAGAGGACCATACATAACATTTTCTCATGAAAATATTTTAAACTTATGTGGGATAATCAGAATTATCGGGTAATTTTCGGAAAATAAACAACAACCCAGGTTTTTTGTTGTGATAGAGTAAATGTTGCTAAAAATCTTTAAGCTGTATCTTTAGAAAACCCTGAAATTCATAGGTTTTAGGTTTTCAGTTATGCTGTTTAGACACAAGGACAGACGGATAGACAGACGGACGGCAGTTTATCTGATAACGCTATTTTGTATTCAAGGAGTTTAAAAATATGTATATGTGAAATCTGGCTATCAAAATTTTGGGCATAAGGCAAAACTTTTCCTTTATTTTCTATGAGAATCTATAGAGAAAATAAAAACAATGAAAGTAATTCCCTGTAAAAAGCTTTCAAATCTACGCCTTTCATCCTTAGGGACTATTTTGTATCCAACGGACTATTCATTTTTGAGCTACAATATTCGGAGGTAAGAAAATATTAGGTTTTCCTGGATTAATGGAGCTAAATATCACGAATTTTCAAAGGAAAATTTTATTTTATCTTTTTGGGCGGTAAGTACACATATTTAATTAAGGGTTCACTGGATTATAAGGTATAAATATCTACTAAAATATTGAGCTTAAAACTCAAGCCAGATCAAGTGTGCTCGATACCATCACTACCACCAATTGCTCATTTTCCTGCTTCTAATTTTTAGTGTTATGCTTCTTCATTTTAAATAAGCCAAACTTAAATTGCGCTTCTGTATTCATACTGCACACACTTGGAAGTGTGTGGAGTGCCCTAATCACAGAAAAATTCGCCTTTATTCAAGAAAAGCCAATATGACAGTATAAAAAACAACGGAGCCTTCCTACGGGGTTTAAATAATACCACGCTCAGTCATGCTATTTCTGTCATGTTACGGGTTAAACCATACTGGCAATCGGATTTAACATAGTATATTTAATATTTCATGTCATTTCTACCGTTATTGATTTGAATATTAAAGCTAAATTGTTAATAAATTAGCTAACCAAATATTTGGGTTTCTACTTGCTGTGATAGAGGCAAAAAGTTTAAAATCCTTTATGCTCAAACGAAGGGAAATTAGTTAAATAATTCTTCTATGTTCGTAGGCTAAACATATTGTTTTCAATGGACTAATGAACTGCGATTTTTAACAAATGTTTTAAGGCACTTAATTAACAAAAAGATGAATCAACTCTGTTTGAACATTACGTCGTTAATCTTACGTATTTATTCTGTTATAGTTCAATTAAGAAAATAGCTTTGTGTTATAACCGAACCCTCTCTGGATTATGGAATTTTCCTTCCTCAATGAGACTGTCAGTATCCCATAATTTTCTATCGTGCTGAATAATTAAAACGAGAATGACAATGTGATAATGGGGATTATGGTAATAAGTAAATATGATTATACTTCCACTATTTTCCTTTGCAAATTGTATCGGGTTAACTGCAGGCTGCCGAATATCCCCGAGTGTATCTCTGCGTATTGCAATATTTAGGATAAATCTGTCAAATGCCTACAGTATCAGGTTGTGATTGCATTCAAATACAATTTGCATAACAAATAACCAAACTACTTTGAAATTAATTGTTCTTTCACACCAACCAGTATAGAACCAGGTTGGAGTCTGACCGAAGATGTCCATCTCTCACCTCCCAAACCTTATTCTACTAAGTGCAAAGGCCACGCCGTGGCTCAGTGGTTAGACCGCTTGGCTCTCACCAAGGCGGCCCGGGTTCGATCCCAGGCGACCGCAAAGTGAGATTTGTGGTGGACAACACGGCGTTGGGGCGGGTTTTCTCCGGGACCTCCGGTTTCCCCCGCCATCTCATTCCACCGGTGCTCCATCTTCATCTCATGTATCACCAGTGTCACCACCTGCGGTGCCGTATGTAGTAAAAGCGGGCGTTAATCACTACACATTTCACACTACGTGCAAGAAAAATTTCTTTTCATTGATTGACCTAATTGTTGGTTAAACTATAAAGCCAGATTTAAAACTACTTTCACTGTTGTACTTCATGTATGCTCAACAACTCGCATTGTTAGGATAAACCAAGAGGAGATATGAATATGAGGTCTCCTCATGGTTTATTAGAAAACTTCACTTTGGAGAACTAAATGTCGCTCCGACATGTCGCCATACAGCAGCGTAACCAGAACGAGACCAGAAAATCCATGGTTCAAATTTTGGCAGATTGATTCTGCCTTTAAAACCACACTTATTGTTACTCTTATATTGCAAAATAACGTGGATAAATATAGGCATTAAAATTGGCATAATAGCGGAAATGAGTTGAAGCCTCAGCAAAGAAATGTAAAACAGGGCTGTTCATACACGTGCTGTGACCGCATAGGATAGTTTTCTCCAGTGAAAATTGTCTGCAAAAGCAGTTCGGCTCATTTACATTTCTACAGATATATCGTTGGTCTCACGCATGAAATCTAGTCCATACTGTTTAGCACACAACATTGGTCATACGTAAATACATGTAAAGGTATAAATAAGTACAGATTATGCTAGATTGAAAAGATAGACTGAACAGATTATACATATTAAGATGATTTATGTTTTACGTTTCTTTTTACCGATAAAGAATTCTAAGGGTTCTGTAAGCCCGAAGTTCTATGTGCTGCATTGTTTTATGTATATCAGAAAATAAATAGTACATCTTACTATGTTGTAGTATTTTTACATTATATATAACATGTTAAATTTACATGTGCATATATTACTGGATCATTTAATAATTTCAAAGACTAAATATGTTTCAGAATGATTAGGTTTTCTTAACATTGATTCTATTTGAAGGAGGGTTTATCACTGATTCATCCTTCTGTAGTGGAGCTGCCAATCTTGCGTGCCATTCATATCCCTTCAGGCGAATGATCAGGTATTTGACGAGCTCTCATGTAGTTAACTCTCGGAGACATTCGCCGAGCTATAAACGTAGACAATATTCTCAACTTACACACGGGATGGAGTATTGGTGATTCCTTCCTTAACCTGTGACCAGTTCAGGTTAACAATGCCTTAAATTCAGAGCAATCACGCCGTCTTTTCTGACAATTTTATATGTCTCTAATGTGCTTACGTGTTCTTGAGAGAATTTTAAGTTCGAGTTGTATTACAGTTATTTGTAGCCGAATAAAAACATAAATGTATAAAAAAGTAAATATGCGTAAACACTAAAATATTACATATTAAAAAAGAGGGTTCCGTTCCATCTTGTGAATAAGAAATCTGTTTTGTGGTCCTTAGTGATGCTTAGCCAATGCAGCTTCCTTCGTTTGTCGTCATTAATTATCTGCTTGCCTATTTATTTATTCATTGATTCATTCGTTGATTCATTCATTGATTCATTGATTCATTCATTCATTTATTTATTTATTTATTCATTCATTCATTCATTTGTTTATTTATTTATTTATTTGTTTATTTATTATTTATTATTATTTATTATCATTTACAGTTTATCATTTATCTATTTAGTGATTTATTCACTTACTCACTCACTCACTCACTCACTAGGCCGTGCCGTGGCTCAGTAGTTAGACCGCTTGGCTCTCACCAAGGCGGCCCGGGTTTGATCCCAGGCGACTGCAAAGTGAGATTTGTGGTGGACAACATAGTGCTGTGGCGGGTTTTCTCCGAAACCTCCGGTTTCCCCCGCCATCTCATTCTATCGGTGCTCCATCTTCATCACATGTACCATCAGTTTCACCGCCTGCGGTGCCTTATGTAGTAAAAGCGGGCGTTAAACACTACACATTTCATTTTCACTTACTCAGTTACTCACTCACATACTCACTCATTTACTCATTTATCATTGATTAATTCATTCATTATTTCATTCATTCATTTATTCCTTTTGTCAGCTTCCAACAGTTCTTTAAGCTTATATTAGGGTGTCGCTAAATTTCGTGAACGTGCACATGCTGGAGCAATCAATAATGGTACTGTTATTTATTCTGGGTCAAACACTGTGCTTGAATGCCTCTTATTAATTTTGCTCTGGCTCCCAATCTGTCTGCGACTACAAGGTAAGGAAACGTGCTTTGTCATTTTGACTAAGAGCTATTGTTAGTGGCAGATTTCGCTCGAGTTCTTCAAGTGCCGGTATGGATTTAAGATGCATAGTGGCTTATTAAAGTACCACTCCAAGGGTGATAAATGAGCCATAAAAAGGGAGAGAAACTCTAGAATAAGTCAAAAATAACTAGCTCGGCATTTCTGCTTCTTAATATTCTCCTTCAGCATGTAAGTGAATACTCTTTTTACATATGAAACAGAAAGGAATAAAAGAGTTGAAGGAGGAACGGGCTTCCGTTTAAGGGTACCGGTAACTATAAAATCATCTCTTTTAGAACACGCTTCGAATAAACAAAATATCGCAGAATAAATAATGTTGCGATATAAATTACTTACGATATATAACAGAAGAAACTTTGAGCATTTACGAACCAATCTTTCGAACACTGTAACACCACAGAAATATCAGAGGTTAATTAATATTCTTTTTAATAAAGTACACGAAACTTAGTGTGAATAAACAAATAAGCGGATAACTACACAGAATAAAAGAGACTTTAATCCTCAATACAACTATTTAAATACCAGTAAAATATAATTAAAACCATTAGTGCATCTTTTGAGAAAATACAGTATAATAGCTTATTGTTCTTGTTCTCTTTGTATAAGACACAGTCCTGTGCATTAATGGTCCTCAACACCTTATGCAATTTTAGGTGTCGGGTGAGAGGGCCATAACTATGGTTCAGAGAGAAATCCAGGGATGGGTTATCAGCCCGGTCCCCGGAGTGAGAGTGAAGGAAAGCGAAGAAAGCAATGAGAGTGAGGGAAGTAGATGAACGGAATGAGGGCGAGGTGGAAGAAAGGAAAGATGATAATGGAGCAATTATCGGAATGATGCCGGGTGAAACCGGAGTTCCCGGAGAAAACCCACCCCTGCGCCGTGTTGTCCATTGCAAATCTCAGTTTTCTGTCGCCTGGGGTCGAATCCGGGGTGCCTTGGTTAAGTGGTTTCAACGATTGGCCACGACTCGGCCTGAAGTATAATACTAATTTGTCTAAATAAACAAGTTCTGTTAGGGGAAGAAAGCCCCTTGAATTTCCTTACCGACTTAAAGTTGAAATCTTCTGTTATTATATGAAGAGATTCAGAGAGCGCTATTTAAAAACTGTATAGATTTTGGATTCCGTAGGTCTGTAGGTGCGTAGTATTAGCATGCAAAATCCTCAGCCAGAATGTTATTTCTGAAGCTTAACCAAATAATACATTATGTAAAATGTAAAAATTCCGATTATAAAGACAAGCCCTATCGAACGCAATAAATACATATATCAGAGTTGTCAACGTATACGTATTTTATGGGTTAAAAGGGAAAGAGAAGCATGAAGCATATATATGTGACTATTATATTGCTTTTCAGTACTGAAGCCGGAACTAGAAGTGCAAACAGAGCACCTTAGTTCTAAGAAAACCAACTTTCATATGATGCATTAGATGATGATGATGATGACGATTTAAGTAGGCGTTCTCTATTATTAATTATAAATCCACTACCTCTCAGATATGGGTTAACTTCAAGTACCTTACCTGCCCTTGTATTTGATAACATAGGCTAGAAAGGTTATAACTTTCAGCATTTGCTCTAGTAGAAACGTGGTTATACAAGGACCCGACTGACTCGTCGTATAAGTGAAGGCTCCGATAATAAGAAGGAAGCATCATGTCTAAATATATTCCAAACCCTCCCTGCCCACCTCATCCCAACACGCTCATTGTAGTAAGCAAAACTGCTTAGTATGTACGTATAATGTATGTACCTATAAATAGTACGTAGACTTTTTGTGGTTATTTTCGAGAATATACATGCCTGACCGAACCTCAGGAGTTGTGCGGTTTCTAAGAAACAGATGTGCTTCTATTGCCCACTCATGACGTCCGTTATGATTACGCAGCGTTCGGGAGGTACGACTTGATTCGGCATATAGTTCAAGGCATGAGATAGATTTACTTCATTACCTTTTAATATAAAGAAAACACAACACAGAGCTAATGCCCTTCACAATACAATCGCCATTTAGTCTACGCGGGTGCACCTTATAAGAGGCTGCATAATGCAGCAATATTCAACATTCTAGCTCGTAAAACTTACTGATGAGTTACATATCCGATATTAACTAAGCCTTGGAGCACAAGTATCTACCGTATAGTATGGCGTTTTAAAAACTGGCATCAGCCAATATAAATTAGGCTGATGTACGCAGTATTAAGTAGAGGAACAAGAGCTTGGATTTGTTTCACATTCCATACTTTTATTTAAGACTGAACTTTATGAGGTACAAAAATACTGAATTAGCTAATGTGTTTTAAGTGTCAATATCTGTAAGCTTAGAATATGTACTCATATGCATTTAGAGCAAAACCTTGAATTACAGCATACAAAATAATTTAAAATTTTACAGATTTGGCTCGGAAAATACGGCACATCGGTTAATGTATTTTGTTGAGGTTTTAAACTTGTTTAAGAGTCTAGGTCGCGTCGGGAGATGAATGAAATGGGAGAAATCATGTTCATATAAGTCCAGGGTGTACTGAAATTAGAGTTACCCGTAAATCATCTTTCAGGATAAATCCGGAAAAGCTCTGATCCAGATAACTGACCCTGACCGAGAATAAAGCTCGGGACCTCTTATATGTAAACAACTACTGTATATGGTTCTAGCGACATAACTAAACAATACCAAATTGTTGTCAGTTCAACTGTAAGAACACACTGCACATAATACAAATACAATATCGTTGGGAAGCTTAAAAATATTTACACAATTATGACATTTCGTGTGGTTCAAAGAAACAAAGGCAGCGCTGTCCCTAGATGGTGATTTGTTACCAATGAACGTTTTGCGAAAGGGCGAAAATACTGTCTATTTCCTCATCCGTATTTTTCGGGCGTAAAATATGGCCAGTCTCCCGGAGTTCAGCTTTGAAGGCTCGTAAATTCTCAGATCAGGTCATGCAAAGTGCCTGTCGCGAATAAAGCTGCAAAACTGATTTTCCGGTACTGCAGACTTGAAATACAGATAAGCTTAGCAGAAAAAGGGACTGCGCAACCTAATCCCAGAGCAGCCGACGGCAACCTATTGTACAGCTTCTAGCTTCAGATATGTAGGCAAATATAACAGAGTCCAGGTTCTTCCTGATGTTAAAGCTTGAAAGCTGCAGTTTGAAAAGTTAAACTCATTGTACGGGCTCACATGTATATATTTACTTATTTCTCCCAAATGAAACGAGAGGTACATCGTGTCGAACATTGGACATATAAGGTATATGGAACGGTATGCATGTATATTTCTAACTTTGTCTTATATAGCTAGAAATAACAAGTGTACATTTAATAACTATTTACTATTTATAGAGTTAAAAGTTCGTGAAATATATGAAAGGTTGAAGCTCACCTATGAAGCTCATATATATTTTATTAATAGGGAATAAAAAGAGGTGACAAATACACTACTCTGCATATTTATTTCTTGTTGAATCATTCATCATTGTAACTGCTTGCTTATAGTTCTGTTTACAAGCTCTGAACAGTAGTAGACACAGTAAACAAATTGTTTTTAAGCTACTGACGCTAGTGCAAGAAGTATTGAACTAAAAGCAAACCAGGAATCATAAATGTTCGACATTTTAGAAGCGTTCACATTGAAACCCATCTAAAAGTGAATATATATATTGCAGTTGTGTAAGTTCCAGTTTGTAGTAATAACTTGCGAAGGGTTTGGAAGTTTACAATTTTCAATATGCATGAAAAAATAACTGCAGGCAGCCTATGACTATAACCGGCGAACAGAGGGATCACCTCACACCTCGACTAAACGCGTATCTTTTATCGTTACCATCCCCAGAGGGAACGGAGGGCAAAAAGAAATCGCAGGAGCCTGTAGCTAAACCAATCGAGTCGCACAGAGGTGCTTACTTATTTCGAGTTTTATGACCCAAAAAAGCGAAACCGAGTAGAACTCAACCCATATGAGGCGGTTCAAAGAAACATTTGGCGGAGCCGAAAAGAACTTGCCAAAGAGTAAATATCTGTATCTGCCGCACAGTTGGTAAACTTCACAACCCCTAAGCCTATCTGAAACATCGGAAGGGAAATGATAGGAAATGAGGGAGAGAAATTTGGGGGTATAGTAGAAGCAATCCTAGCATTCAGCTTCCCAGCCAGGGAAAATCGCAATTAAAACCGCTGGTCAGATTTGTGACTCAAGGATTCGAAGCCAGAACCTCCGGCATGTGACCGGAGTTATCTCGTTCGATTGAAACACAGACATTATACCTGTTTACATTTAGTGAGCTATTATTTTAAATGAAGTACTGGTATTAATAAGGGTCGGGCCCAAAAAACCTCGCCGTCGACGGGCCCTAGAACACCACACACTCACTATTATTAATAGAAGCTTCAATAAACCTGACTTCCATCCAGGCTTGGATATGCTGACGGAGCGGGAGAACTGTTCACTTACGCAATTATTATACAGCAATAAATTTAACGTGATCACCATCATAAATTGCACCTCAAATCAAAGCTGACAAATGGTTGAAGAGGTTCCACATATACGAGGAAAAACAAATTTCGACATATTGAAACTATTATCTAATGGTCTTTACTAATATACAGCGTAGATCATGAAACAAATATTATATAGAACGTGTTTTCATTCAACTTATGTGATATATTCTTATCAAATTGAAAGATGAAGCATTTAAGGAATCAGCACATATTAATTTGCCTATCAAGGTTTGAAAGTTATAGTCAGAGTAAAAAACAGCCATCCCATAGCTGGAATATGAACTATTTCCATACACCTGCTCTAACGAACAAGCTAATTATCTCGGCGGCGCAACACTCTTCTCGAGAAAAGGCCTCTGCCTCCCTCATCTCTGTGCATTACAGGTGCCATGAGCAAGGTGCTGTACTGGGTGTGGGGACGTTGTTTTACCCGGCCGGTATGTCTGGTCCTCGCAAACAGGGACCGCTACTTTTCAATCAAGTAGAACCTCAATTGACCGCTGAGAGACCTCTCTGTCATCACAGCACCGGGAATCGAACCGGTTCTGGCTGGTAAGTGGCAGCGTTACCAACCTGCTGAAGAATTAAGACTACCATCTGATCTACCCGGGTAAAATGCCGTCACGCTGTTACATTCCTCATTGCCTTGCACTTCTTCCAAAAAATCACAAGAGAACCACAAAACATCATATTTGAGAACATATCTCAATAGCGAGTTGAATTTCACACGGTCTTGCGTGGAAGTACAACTAACATTACCTGATCTATAACGCCCGAAACTTACAGTATTTATGACATTGTAGAGGTAGGTAGAGATGAATTATGTAATGAATGAGATCCCTAACATCCTGTGCAGCAAATAGATCTTTTGTACATACACCCCCGCAAGGGACGGATGGGCTACAGCAGTGAACGACATAAGTGGCAGACACTGTCCTAACCACCCGCTCAGATCGTCCGAAGGTGGCGCAAAAAACTCCCTCACTCCACAAGTAGGAAACAGGGAAAGCTCGACTCGAACTGGGGTCTTAAATTGCCACTCTCTGATGGAGCCAAGGAAGGCTTCCAACACGCAAGCGTCGGCGGCATCTGCCCGCAATTGATCAACACGCAGTACAATTTTATTCTTCAGTCACTGATATTTGCTTTTCTTCACTTTTTGGAATGTGTTATATAACTCCGCGGTAATTTGCGAGACGAAATGAGAGGAAATGGAAAAGAGAGCCGTAGTAGTAAACACAACACTCTAGCATTCGCTTCACCGATCAGAAAACCCGTGGAGAAACCCATAATTAGAACTATGACCAGCAGGTGCGGAAAAGGGGGCGGAAGGTGAAATAACACAAAAATATCATCTGCAATTGAATACTGATGCGATATTAATTCAATCTGTGGTTTACTTAGACTCTCACAGAGAACACTTACTCGTATAAAGAGTACACTTAAATTTCAACAGAACTTCGTAGATTATTTGTGTGGATCTTGAACCTCTACGTCACTTTTCTTGCAATTTTTTTTCCGATTTCTTAAAGTAGAATAGGTTTGCTGAACAGTTAATATTTATAAACATGCCGTTTTCGGTTATTACTGAAATTTTTATTTTCAAGGCTAATTTAATAAAGTAGAGAGGGGAAAAACTTGCACACAGCAACCTAAACAGACATATTGTGAATATGACTCCCTAGGAGGTAGGAACCAAGAAGGCTGGGGGTGACAGGCGGATAGGGCGTTCAACATCTTGCTCGAAGACGCGAATAACTGGAGCTGCTCTGAGGGGGTGATTAACAACCACTGCAACCGGGTAATGCCATGGAATCAAATCCCTTGGATAAAGTATTGGGGCCTTCTATCCACCACAACTTCACGTCATGAAACGTAGAAACACACGCGAAACAGAAACAAAAGGGATATTAGGGAGAGGAAATAGTGGTAGAATAAATCCACTCAATCATTCAACACACCCACAAAGAAAAAAAAGACAGAAAACTCTTCAAGGCCAGGGAGCTAGATCGACGGAGAATTAAATACAGAATCTCCTAAATGCTAGAAGGATACGTTACTGCGGAGCTCGTTCGTTAATGAAGCAGATAACTATCACATTTATATCCTGTATTTCACAATTGCAATTTAACCCGTGAATCAAGAGAAGAGAAAACATAACACTTAATCCAGTACAAGTAAAGAAAGAAAAACAACATACAAACGAGCGTTTTAATATCTCATTCACTCATTCACTCAGTTCTGTAAACGATTTATTGAAGAGTTCCCACAGGCTTATCCAAATGGGTAGCAAAACCGAGGAGAACTATTGCTGAAGTAAATGACTGAACGTTTCGGTGGCACGTAGCCATAATGTTCCAAATATTGCTGTTGTCATTGTGCACGTTGCGTCAAGTTGGCAAACCTGTTGCGATGAGCTGATATTGCCACTATGTTGCCAGCTAGTTTGGGCATCAACAATTAGATGAGTATGGCAGTATTTCAAGGAAATGTTCAAGGACAAATGGAGTTTACTGAACTCGCTATCCATAGATTATAACTGAGATACAAAGTATAACATTAATCACTGGAAACACTGGAAACTAATAGTAGATTTCCTCCTCAGTTCTTTCAATTAGATCATGTATTAACTTCCGATAAATGAGTCTTATGCGTATGTAACAGGAAAAACATTAAAGGCTTATTATAAGTACGAGCAGAAAGGTTTATAGGATAACCACTATGATAATTTGAGCGTTTACACCGAACAAATGTATGAGTAGTTAATAGTGCATCTTACCTACGTACTTTACCATGTACATAGGTAGAGAAGGTAGGAATGGCCTTTAAAAGAAAACTGTCGATTTAAAAATTTTATTGGAAATATACATTTTCAGGTCCCTTGAGCCGCGAAGAAAACATGTTCAGGTAGAGATGTGTGTGTGTGTGTGTGTGTGTGTGTGTGTGTGTGTGAGAGAGAGAGAGAGAGAGAGAGAGAGAGAGAGAGAGAGAGAGAGAGAGAGAGAGAGAGAGAGAGAGAGAGAGAGAGAGAGAGAGAGAGAGAGAGTTAAAGAAAAGTCGTTAAATACCGAAACTGTTATTGATAGCTTTCATTTTCCAAGGTTGCGACAGGAAGCTTTTCAAGCAGCACAAACTACGCTAACA
The DNA here is from genome assembly GCA_030765055.1 of Mantis religiosa. Lineage (NCBI taxonomy): Eukaryota > Metazoa > Arthropoda > Insecta > Mantodea > Mantidae > Mantis > Mantis religiosa. The sequence continues at coordinate 261,020,334 of CM060950.1, read as the reverse complement.
TGAATCATTTTCTGAACAGGATTATTTTGACTTAAGGAAAAATGGTACTAAATGATTTTGATTAAAATACTATACGTCTGAGATATTTCATGACAAGTGCGGATTCTGAAGTCTGGAAGCGGGCTTTTAAATCTCCCTTATCCTAAATGATTTCTTCATAGTTTGAAACCGTATTTCAGCTAGAAAAACTGTGTGAAGTATATTTATTTGTAGGGATCATATCATGTATAATTATGTAAAATTGGAATACTGTAACTCACTAATTTTGAATTTTATAGGTAGGAATATTTCGGTCTATGCGAAAACTTTCCTGGTTCCGTCTTTCAAGATCGCTTAAAATTGTCTTTAGTAGCTATAAGGAAAAATGTTTACAGCATTTGGCAAGAAACTCTTTGTATTTCGGCAGGGGGTGAAAATCTATTGTCTTACTGTGATACGTTCAGAGAACGTGACCCGGAGGAGTAGTAGTAGAAGTTCCGCTTAGTGAGGGAAGATCCCGCGACACTTGATGAAGGGAGTTATATGGTATAGCAGGAAAACAGAAACAAAAATAATAATAATTTTAAGTAACATCATGGCAAACCACGCTTTCAAAAGAGGGAGAATATCCAATAGGGATAAAGGACATTGAACTTACGCTCGGAAACGACATAATATATAAGTAAGCTTTAAGAGATCGTAAGGGAAGTTATTCAGCCGTCTTCGTGCTGACATTCATCAGTCTTCGAGTATTCGCAGTCAGTCTTAGAGTTAACTTCGTGTAAAAGTAAAAACTTGTAAGCTAGCAAAAGTCCGCGTGCCGTAGAATGACTCCGCCCTGAGATGAGTGACATCTCGGAGAAAGAGAAAGTTCTGGCGTGAAGCTAAGAGAAAGAATAAGTAGTATATTGTTAAATTCCATGAATATTTTGGTAAACAGCAGACCGACTAGCTAACAACTTTTTCAACATATGCATGCGGGGAATGAAGGTGAAAACGAAAATATAACCGAAGTACATAAGCGAGATATGTCAGTTTTATTACCTGCTCCTAAATTTTCAACCTGAGATATACGTTCCTTCTTATTACCGTTTCCCTTGGGGTATCCTAGCTAGGGTAAAAACCACACAAAGGACGTGAATCTACAGAAACAGAAATCCGGAGCAGAAGAGAAGCCGTGAATGGGCTTCGAAACTGAGACTTGAACATCGAGCCAGCCTGCAAGTATTCTCATTAGAAATTACAAGTAATTACCAAAGCGCGCCGACTAGTCCACACTGTTACAAACTGAAAAAGCGTAAGGGATAGATACGAACCTATGGCACAAAAGGTTGATATCTTATTACTGCACACAATTTCAGTGAGACATCTTTTGTGGGGTTAGGCACTCCCAAGATATTCCTTCTATATTCTTGAATTTTAAAACGTCCATGTTTTTCTCATATCAAACCATTCTTATTATTTTTATTTATGTTTATATCTTTCTTAGACAGGCAAATAGAACGATTTTAAAATATTCACATAACGATTAGCTTTCATGTAATGTCGCTTAAAACCTATTGCATTCCCGTACTCTCATTGTTCTATTTCATGTTTCCCTATAGATACCACTGCTACAAAAGTTTATCTCAATTAATAGGAAGTAGATAGATAATGGTCTAAGATTTTCAGTTATAGGTTTCAGTAGAGAAGTTAGAGAAAGTTCCGTGAGTGCAAAACGTCATATTTGTTGTGAATGAAAGGCCTCTAACACCCCTAAAAGCGAATTTAGTTCAATTGACCAAAAGGTGTCCAATATAGTACGTGGCACACAATCGAATGAAAGAAATAGGAAACGTCGAAACTTATAATAGAACCACCTCGTGACTTAACCACTAATCCTTAAATATATGTTTCGAAATACATTTTCTGACAGGCAAAAGTAAAAGAGGCGCTTCTAATGGTAGAGGAGAGATAAAATTGCAACATTCTGAAGTTCATAACCTTGATTTGTTCAAGATTGTTATCGAAGAGGCTTGTATTGTTGATGTAATGGCGGACAGTTTGAATGCACTAGTTATGCAATTTGAAGAACTAACCAAAATTTTACAAGAAGCTGAGATGCAACATTAAAATTTACCTAATAGTTCCAGGCAACAGTACAAAAGGGCAAATAATGCGTATGTTGATGGTGCAAATTAAGAAATTAGGTTCAAGCCCTATAAAGTTTCTGTTGGTACGTTTTTGAGAATAATCTTAAACATTATGATCAAATTATTCTATTATCAAACTCTCATTAACAACAAAGTCATTATTAAATACTACTGACTAATAGAATACTAGAAACGTATGCCTGAAGGTCAACGCTGAATTATTTCCATTACCTGCTCTATTTATGCCTTTTTCCTTCTTATTCATCATTTAATCAGCACTGGTCCTTAAAAGTAACAGTTAACCATTCCAGTCGTGCTGACCATTGTAAATATAAAATATATACAGAGAATCTTTTTCATAATGTACATTCTGACAACTCACTAAAATGGTGAACAAAAGCATGTTAAAATCAATTTTATTTTTCTCCCTGGATTATGCAACTCCACCATGCTCGTTCCGCAATCACCCCTAGTCGTAAAATAAAATATTTTAACCCTTTTATGATAAATAACTACGAGGATTTGAACGAACTGTTTTCCTAGGTGGCTAGGTATAGCTTTACTTCAGAGCAATACAGAATGTTTGAATGATAATTACATTAAGGCAATTGCTTTACGATGGATCTTTTTCTTCAAAGTATTTCAGAATCTGTAATAAAACTATAAAACTATATAACACAAGAATAAAGCTATATTCAACACACCCAAACACCATGTCATATCAACAAAATTTAGGTGCCTCTAAACAAAGCAAGGCTATCTCTTCTGTGTATCTTAAGAATTTCTAAATTTAGACCTCCGAATTATTAACTGTAACGTAAGTGCTAGCATACGGCTCTAGTATCCACTTACTCAAGGTAGCTGGAAGAAGATTCCATGTTCAGGTTTAACCAGAAATAGGTACCTTGAAGTTTCTTTAATCCATCATTCTGGGTCAAATTGTTTTAAACTTTAAAAAGGCGGGCATGCACTACATAAACGGTAATGAACGTTGGGTTCGTATGCACTTCTATTCAGTTCTAATTGGCTGAGTGGTTAGCTTTCTGTCATAGAAATTCAGAGATACCGGGTTTAAGCTTGGGCTGGTAAAGCTTTCTTTAATTATATTAATTATATTTAATTATATTGCAATTGGAAACCTATCAAAATTATCTTTAGGAACATCTCACCCACTGCTAGGACTGCAGATAATTACATAAGAATGCATCAATCCGTCCGTCCGTCCGTCCATCCATCTATCCATCCAGGGATATGAAATATAGTTGGTTGGTCACCAACAGGCCCCATATGGTAACCTTAGCCTTCGGGGTAACCTTGCCCCACACGTGATGTCTGGATCAATTTCTCAGGCGGAGGCACCCTAAGGGTACCAATGATAGGGTGATAGTAAAGATGACAGATATACGAGAGGACCTACAGCTTATACCGTGGACTCCGAACCACGTTGAGCATAGGGGACACTTCACATGTGCTCGACAGAGGTGAAAGTGTGGATATGGCCAACTTAAAATCGGCAACTCCAGTGCCGGTAATCGAACTCGGGACCCTTAGCACGGGAGCCGCGAACAAAACCACTGCACTACTGCGACGCCCGCGAGTTGAAATATTAAACAATATATCTTCCATCCCAAACCACTTAGGCTTATCCCTAAGGACCATTTCCGAAATATTTTTGCTACATTATTAATTTTGCCTGCATTCAGATAGAATGCAGGATATATTCATTATAATCACGGCAAGAACTTTAGACATTGAACCGAATAACTTTGCTACGCGGAGATCATAGAATTACATTTGTTTACGAAGAACTGAGGGTGAGAGAAGGACATCTGGAGACCACGCTACACGTACCTTGGGTACGTACAGTCAGTGGACGACAACAGAGGCTTTTGACTAAGGACGTATATATGAATGGTATGAGAAAGCCTCTAACCTCGCTTGGCTGTCACCAAAGCAGCCCGGATTCGATCCCAGGCGACCGCAAAGTGAGATTTGTGGTGGGCAACACGGTGCTGGGGCTGGTTTTCTCCGGGATCTTCGATTTCCCCGCCATCTCATTCCACTGGTGCTCCATCCTCATCTCATGTATCATCAGTGTCACCGCCTGCGGTACCGTATGTAGTAAAAGCGGGCGTTAAACAATACAGATTTCATTTCATTTCTCTAAGCTCGATCGTTCTCTTTTTTGTGAACAGATACACAGGCCTGCTGAAATAACATTGTTTAAATGTTAATTATAGCCACTAATTATACTGCAATGTACAACTACGTACATTCGTAAATTCTCAAACTTGAAACTTATTTTATTGTATGACAAAACTTTTTTGTGTTGAGAGAATGTTCTCTCTACATCGCATGTTATTGGAGCATACTTGAAACAGTTTATATTTGAATCTGTGTTGCCATTTAAACTATTTGGCACTTTACATAGTTTCGAATATGATGGATTGTTTTTAAGAACACTCTGAAGTCTCTGTTTAACGCAATTACTATTAGTATCATCAGGGACTTCGTTTATTTGTTCACAAACTTTCTTCACCGTCCCTAAAGCAGCATACATTTCAATATTGGAAGTCTCACCCCCGACCCTCCCTCGGAACGTCATTGTATGTACCTCAGGACAGCAGTGGATCGCAAGGTTCCATATATTCCATTTGCTGCCTTGTTTCAATGTTTTGTGTCCAACGTTCCTGCCCTAAATATAATGGTTATTGTTTTCATGGGTGCATTGCAAATAAAAATCGACTTGTGGCTCAAACAGCTGAAGATTTTCTTTACAGCCTGCGTATACACAAATTTCAATCACATAAAATATTATACCTTCAAACTGGTAATAAAATTAACATACTAATTTCATATAATGAACTATTTTATACAAAATACATTAAGATATTTAACTTCTTTCCTCGGCTTATTATGCAGACACTCACAGAGTCCTAATTTGCAGTTAAAATAAAAAGTGCATTATTATTGAGCTTTGGGCGTTCACTGTTCACAGCTTTCTGAGCTAGACGGAATATTTGAAGAAGTGAGTCAGAGGTGCCTAATTATAGCTGGCTATTTCCTCGCTGAGGAAGAAAAGCAGAGAAACTTCACATCAACCCCAGTCTGTTGAAATGTTGTCGTTTTCGAATATCTAACGATATATTTTTACATGTTAATGCAATACATATATAATCTTCAAAATACGGTAGGAAGATTTCCGTCCTATTACCCACTATGGAAGTTACTGGCTCAGTGGGATGTTCTGCCAGGTAAACGCTATTTAGCTTAAGTTGTTCATACCAGTTCAGACAAAATACATGCGTCTCATTTCCTTTTCTTTTATGTACACACACACAAACACACACTCACATATATATACATATATACATATATACACTAATATACAGAGAGAGAAGGAGAGCGGGAAAGAGTGTAAGTATTTGTTATTGAGATTTACTGATGTGGAATATCAATGCGGGTGTAAACACTTCAGCACAGTTTTTGTACTTGCATGCAATAACATAAGCGTAGCAAAGTATGTACACAAAGTATACGTGGAGGTACGAAGACCTATAATCTAAATGAATATTGGGTTTTGGTTTATACTCGTGCTACAGTTCACAGAGCGAAGGTTTGTTTATACTGCACAACTAAATTTGTATGCCTTTTTGCTTCAGTCATGCGTCAAACAATCCATCGCTTCCCATTAAGTAATGGAAGGGAAAAAGTAATATGTCTGCAGCATGGATTTAAAGCTTGAAACACGTTTAACGATTTTCCGAAAGCACAATAGAATGTTGATGGTGGCTTTAATCTCTGATGTAGAGAAAATGGGTAAAACAAAAGGTAAACTGTTTGAAAGCCAGTGAAGTATTTCTTTCAAAGAAACACCAAAGGGGCGAGCATATGAGCAATATAGCATCTTTGAAACTCAGAGATTTCCGATTTCAAGTATCTTTTTGCTTTTCATTCCCGACCAGAAGCCGTTTAAACTGTGAATAATTAATAGATTACTAGCAAGTGACCAAGCAAAGTGTGGCCGCGGCAACGTATGTGCCTCGCATTCGGGAGGTAGTGAGTTCGACCCCGTCGTCCGCACACTTTTGGCTTGGGTATTTCGTGGTTTCCGCTTGTGATGTGGTGCTTACTTTTATAACACGATTTCCTTTCTATCATTTCCCTTCAGTCCTTTCCTTGCCGCCTGAGGTGGGATTTCAGGCTCTTGGTTTTATGGTGATGCCGTGCAGATGACGCGGATGATTCCCGACGCTGGTCGGCGTTATGTAGTCGCTGTCTTCACTTGTCGAAACCTGACTCGATGTGCTGGTGGCTGCGTAGCGGGTCCTGACGCCTGCAGTTGTGAGGAGCTGCCGCGCATTTCTCTGACTTGTCTGCTTGCGAACCTGTGGCCTGCTGCGGTTCCCTGACTTCACACCTTCCTCTTGGGGGATATTAGCTCTAATGATATGTGTGCAAGTTTTCACCTATCGTTACCTATCCTTTAACCTCATCCATTTTGTCAGAAACTTTTGCAAGTTCCTTGATCATTCTAATACTTGAGTGCTGTTGGAGGTATTAAATTTGTGAGTCTTTCATTTTGTTTAGTTGTATTTTCGTGTACTAAAATCCACCTAAACTAAGAATGACAGTTGTTATACACATAGACACACACAGACACGCGCGCGCATTATTTAACATTATCTGTTCATCTTCTCATTGCTGCTGTCATCTTTGGTCTTCGCACATGAACTTTTATTATCGGTCACATCTAATATACTTTTTTGTGATATATTGCAGGTACTTGTAGTGGAGAGGCTGCGGCAAGGGTCGATCAAACTGCATAATAACTATTTATGAAATAGAATACCAGGGTACATAAGGTTTTGCATCCTTTCCTACACCCCGAGGAACATAAAATTTATGTTACCTCATAGCAAAATTCTTCGTAAAAACCCACAATCCATCCTACAATATCCTCAGAAAAATCCTACTTGCGGTGAAACCAGTAACGGGTGCGTACGCAGCAAAAACCCTCTGGCTTAATACAGCCAGCCAGCACAATGGACGGACGGACGGACGGACGGACGGACGTACGGAGTGTCTGAGTTATGCCTGACCCTTCTTTGACCAAATACTACAACAAATTTATAAGACAATTAGCTTTAAGGCATAAAATGGCTTTTAAATGTAGGCAGTCGATTTCTAAAAGTAAAGAGAGCTTCTATTTAATTATGCGTACACAGATCACCTTTAGGGTTTATTTTAAACGAGTACTGAAACTTCTGAGACATTGCAGATAGCTGTTTAATTTTCTTTCAAAGCTATATTTGCTTCCTCGTATCATTTTAATACTTATTTGTTTTTCCTTCGAGTAAAGGGTAATAAGAATTACACATTTCTATATCGATTTAAGTTCTATATGTTTTGTTTACTTCATCTTAATCATCATGATAAAGTGCTCCTTTAAACTTTAAACGTAAACATAAATTACGTAAAACAAATAATTATTGTAGATGTTAATCGATTCTGGTTAGTTAAGGCTTGAATGTTTCAAACTTTGTTTCATTAAGTGCTAAGGCAGCAATCCAATGCATCAAATGAACTAATGCAAATAGTACAATTTGAAAGTTAGCATAACGCGATTCACATTTGAATGGTTTCACTCCTCAGTCACCCTTAGAGCTACAGAGAAAGGTTTAGTTAATAAATTCCTGCAAATCTCTGTCTCAGTTAATATGGATTAGATAGAAAATTAAGCTTAAAAATAACTGTCAGAAGATCTACTAAAGAATCTCATGGTTAGATTCGCTTGAAGTTTTTTTTCCTATACTTAAAGAAAATCTTGCTGAAGAAAACTACTATCTATTCCATCTTAATTGTGATAAACGTTTACAGAAAGTTTTACTGTGCATCTTCTTGTGGCTGGAAGGGGAAGGTAAGCTTAAAGCGGTAGTTGATCTCTCGCTCATGAGAAGGAAAGGGTATGAATGACTTTTGCAGTGGAAAGAGTTTAAGGTATTTGGGAATTTAAACCTAAAATTAAGCATGCCTTGGATATAACAAAGATGACATAAGTTTTATTTTACATAAATTGTGTGATTTCATGAGGTATTTAGCTTTAGTGGAGTATCTCTTACACTTCGAAAATTATAGAAAATCAATAAGAATGAGGACTACCTCACAGGCTATTCTCAGAAAATACAAGATACATGTACATTTAATTGATAATGGAAATTATTTATCACATGCTATTTTAAACAAAATCCTTCAAGTGACCTTTGAAAAAACTAAATATAGCTTTATTATACGTAAAGGTTAGCTTCGTGTTGCTTTCCTGAAAGACTAAAATCAGTTTTGGTACTTAATCGAACTTCCGTCGTATTGTTGTCTCCAGAGACAGATAAGCTCATAGAGATTGACCCTTTTCTAAACATTTTCTTTTATTTATTACGCAAAACTTGCCTTTCTGGTGAAATATCGGTATTCAATTCTCGATAATAATGCAGTATTTCCTCTACTTGAAATTGCTGTGCGTGGAGAAAGATTAAAGTTTGAAACTTAACAGCGATGTTACAAATTCATCAGTTATTGTAAAGTAATATGAAGGACATATTTGAAAGGTCTATTTATATCCAATATGCCGTTAAGAGCTGTTTCTGTGCACACAGCAGCATGTTATCCGTATCATTAACGACACTATCTTCCAGTTTTACGTTCAAAATCTCGTTTGAAAACGACTTTAATACACACATCATAATGCTAATACCTTGCCAAATTGCTATCACCGGCTTAGCTACGAGTATAAATACATTCCAGCTACA
>CM060950.1:260946417-261006417 GCA_030765055.1 Mantis religiosa | reverse complement strand
GGAGCACGCTGATTTATTTTGGAAATGTGCCTGATGTGCTTATGTAACTTACGTCAGTGCTGAAAGTAACACTAGTACTACATCTCCACCAGTAGGTATGTAAAGAGCGCTTTTTGACGACTTGTGGTCTGTCACGTATTTTGCAGCACCCTGTGAAGCTCATTGTTTTCGTTTGTTTTAGATAATTCTACAAAAAGGCACGAAATAAAATAATAAATCACAGCATTCAGTTAACTTAAGCTGTAGTAAGTAGCTTATTAATTCTATAACAAAATGGAGTGCAGATATTCTCATTGCTGATTTAAAATACTTATACCAGAGGTATAAGTAATTGTTGCGTTCCTCCACAAACATTCCACGCAGCTCCCTCCAAGATTTCGACAATGAAATATGAGACTAACACCAGGTCAGATGCAGTAATGTTTTGGCGGGGTTCAATTGATTCCGTTTTGATATCACTACTGGAACAGCCCAAAGAGGGAGATGAATGAACCGTCCAAACAGGCAGCCCTATAGAGTTCACAGGAAACACCTGTCCTAAGCGTCATTTTCCAGCATCGCAACGCATCACGAAACCTTGAAGCTTCGCTATCACATGAGATGGAAATGAGTAAACAGTAAGATCAAATCATGGTTGGTGAGGAAGCACTCCAGCATACGCCTATCGGCAACAGAAAACCACCAAGTTCTAATCTCTGGGATGGGCGGTCAACGGGAAATTTAGCTGGGAACTCTCGAATACAAACTTTACATATTACCACGGAGGCATCATGACTAGTATGCCCAATATACTGTGCTGTTTGTAAAGAAACCCTTATCGCTACCGAAATAAATATTGCTTATAATGTTTGAAATAATTTGTCAAAAATAAATATTCCGTTGAATTTATCTTAGTAATTTTTCTCCTTTTCGAAAAGGCATGCAAAAGAGGAGAGTATTCTAATTTCAAATAAGTATATATAAATGACCGCAAACAGGAGTTCAACTCAGGTAGGCTTCAACTAAAGAATTAATCGGAAAAGGTCAAAACTAAGAACAATGTACAAATAAAATGCATATTATAACAAACTTTTAGCTTTTTCCTACCGCAAATAGGCGAGAAAGAGAGATTCACAACTATTTAGAGAAAATTCAAGATCCACATTTTAACTGTGGTAGTTTACCTTTATGAGAAAATAAAAATATGAAAAAATTATACTACTTTCAGAATCGTATTTGGGTGTGGCTAATACCCTCCAAATTTGTTTCTTGCTTCCAGTGGCTTAACTAAATCAAGTTTCATAAAGTTAGGCTGTTCACAGGTAGCTTTTAAAACCTGCAACTTGAGGTTCCAAAAGCCGAATTTCAGTTAAATGTATACATAATATTTTAGAATGGAAAGAGCACTGTCTCTATCTCAGGTACTTCAGTAGTAGATAGGATTTAGTGCCCAGTTACATGGAAGGCTCAACTCAGTTAATTTTGAACAATTTTTGTTGTATTATTTTACGTAGTTGTTAAATTTAAGCCTGCTTAATGTGACTGCCTTGTGATTTACAAACATGTAGTTTAGCAGTCTTGCAAAATGACTACTTATTCCTATCAGTATAAGAAATCTGAGAAAATAGATAATATCTCAGAAAATTTTCAGTAAAGTTCTGTTGTCTGTGAGCTCTTGCACATCGCGGTCAACACATTTTACAGGGTGATAACACTACCCTGGTGTTTACAAAGCTGAGTAAATTGCGTTCCATATAGACTGGAGGCTGGAAAAATATATGCTCTCTTACCATATCCAGTTTAATAAGATGTGTGCACTGAATTTAACATCATAGGCAGGCAACATCTGCAAACTAATTAGAAATTTTTTTCGGCAACATACGTATCCGGTGATTGCCTATGACGTGAATCTTGAACAATTCTTGCAGCGTTTTTAGTTTTACAGAAGTAGAGAGAGTAAAGGAGCTGCAGCAGAACAACATTTCATTACAAACTGGAGAAACAAAGAAGGAAAAAGCAAAAATAAAGAAGATGGAATGAAAGACAAAGAGAAAGAAGGAAGGACAAGAGTCAGAAAGACGAAAAGAAAAAAGGTAGAGAAAACAAAGTAGTAAAAGAATTAAAGGGTGAAGAGGAAAAATAGAGAGAAGAAGAGGGAAATTATAAAAGGAAGGATGGAAAAAGAAAGAAAGCAGGAGAGAAATAAATGACAACTTAAGAATATCCTGTTTCACATCTAGTTATTGACATATTCTTTAGTTTTATGTATTATTTCGCAAAAAATCCTAAATGTCTTCGGAAAACATATAAAAATGCTATGCAAGTCAGGTTGCCGAACGAAGTATTTGATGATAATTAGTTAAACGATAATTGGTGATAGAATGCTAAGTTGGTGAACATCCAGGGAACATTTTTATAACGAGCATATTACGCTCTCTGTTCATAAATTTTCTACGTTGACTAACATTACAAGCTCTGTAATCCGCCTGTCCAGTTCTCTCGGAAATCTGACGATCTCTTCTTCTTTACCGCATCCATTTATCCAGATGTTAGTAGACTCTTGTTCCTCTATTCCTTAAGGTCGGGTGTAGGAATCAAAGTTTGGATATATTAGTGAACCAGGATGCGTAATCAGCCTGAGAGAGGTGGATGATATTATGAGGGCGAGATGAATAAAGGTGATAATGGAGCAATTGATGGAATGATGGCGTAGGAAACCGGAGATCACGGAGAAAACCCGCCCCAGCGCCAAGTTGTCTACCACAAATCTCACTTTGCGGTAGCCTGGGAACGAACTCGGGCCATCTTGGTGACAGTCGAACGGTCTAACCCCTCGACGACGACGCGGTCCTGACGTTTCCAGAGAGAAATATTCAACTTAATTTAAGTATGCGCTTCCAGAAATTTTCAAAATATTTTGTATGCATTATTGTAAATACAATATACTTATCTGTGGCACGAGTCAATTTGGTGTTATGGCTAACCTTCCGGCATTATACGTACTTGATAACTGCCCATTTAATAATAATGTACTTCGCAAGCTTAAGAAACTGGTTTCCGCCACGTATGCATTTGTTAATACACTTTGTTTAAAGATGTATATTCGAAAAGTGAATTCTAAGTCCTACTACTACCTTAGCTGGAGTTTCCAAGAATACTGTATTTCTCTTATTGAATGTATTGATCAGCTGTAACTCATACGCAGTGAAAACTTCCATAGTATATGTTAAGGTTAATGAGTGCACTGTTAACCCTAGTATTCATTAAACCATATCGCAGCGTACATCACAGGAATGCAGAGAACAACATTAAAATGTTTAGAACTCATCTATTTCTTACTCATTGAACAGAACCCGCTCCCCCTCCTCACTTACCACTGCCGTGTAGAATAACTTACATAATTTGCCTTCTACAAACACGAATCCCACAATAATGAAAACCATTACCAATCACAGAATGTAATACAAAAAAAAAAATAAGAAATTGAAACGCCACTTCTGGTCATTGCACCAAGCGGGATGGCCCAGGTGGTTTCATCTGTGGCTCGGGCTCAACTCTCGTGGCCCCTACCTGACCCCATGGGCTTCTGGGTCTTTTTCCAAAACCGCTAAAAGAATGCTGGATAGGTTAATTATATACCCCGACTTTTCTGTCCCTCCATTTCATGTCATATCTGGTGGTCTCGTTTAGAGTAAGAAGTGTTGGTGGGTGTCTAGGCGGTGCATGGCAAGATGATATGCTCTGAGGAAAGCTACTTCCACTTCCTGAAGGTTGGTTGCCGATCTTCGAACCTGCTGCTGGGGCCGTTTAGAGACCGGCTGCCTGGACCATTTGCGCACCGGTTGCTGGGCCCCTTTCCGTACCGTGGTATGGAGGCATGTCTGTTGTGCTGGCCTGCCAGTGGAGTTCTCTTAGTAAAATGCAGCGACCCTTCCATCTTCACTGTTGTGGCTCCACGGGACGGCCGCTCTCTGTCCCCTCTCGCCTCATACTTCCTACCGGGGGTGCTACATTTGGGGACATAGGTACGATGGACCATGACTAGTCTCCGCGCCAAATCCCCTCCATAGAAAATCCTAATCACTGTGATTTCAAAAAAACACCATTTAAACAGCCCAAATGAACACTGTTGCTACCCTACCCTGAAGGTACAACGCATATCATTTTCTGATTAGTTTTCATGATCTGTGAAAGTCAAAACGCTGCATATTTATCCGTTAAACACAGATTTGTTTTTTCTATTCATCTATTTTATGGGTTATCCGTGCTCTCCTCCTGACTCAGGGCATTGTTTTAAACGATTTCATTTGATTATAAGAGTATCCCTCTCTGTATATGCGTTTGCATTATGTATACAAAGTTTACAAAACCGAACTCAACGCAACGCAGTTTATTCTAGCGGTTACAGTGTATTTATCATACATTTTACGCTAATGTTTTCACTGTTCTAAATATTGAATTATCTGTACTGTTAACCCTAATTACGATTTTGCTTTGAAACTGCTTTACGGCACAATAGAACGTCAATCTCGAAATTTATGTTTACTTCATTAACAGCTGACGGCCTATAATACTTATCTGTTGCTACTCAAATATACTTTTATTAGACAATCGTGGCACATAGTATTTCATAACTTTGTATTCGTCTTACTATGATCATGGTTCAGCTAAAATTCGGTCATAATAGCAGTGTATACACGGACTGAATGCAACACTTTATGCAATCTTGGCCTAAATTATACCTAGTCGACGCACACGGTTATCAGCACAATGTGAGAGGTAACTATAAATTCTGATCTTAATTATTCTATACTTAATAACCCAAAAAGGTTTCTCCATCTTCCTTTTTAAGAGTAAATATCACAAAATTGTTTCGGGTACAAGTGTATAAGCTACGATAGATCGGAATGCCGATATTGGTTATTGGTATGGGAAATATGTCACTGCTATTTTAGCAAGCGTGCTGTAATGGCAATTGGTACGCGATATTTAACAAAGTGACAAGCAGTTTCCAACGTTAGGATTTCAGAAGAATATTAGTTTGATTTCGATACCAACTTCATATACACAGTATGCAAGCAAATCACAAGAAGGAAGTGTATGTGCAGTCATTCTATAACATCTAGAGAGTGAAGCACACCAAAACATAATGTTGGACCTTAAACTGGCCAAAACAGCTACTATATATCCTTAAAAATAAAAGAACTTTACTCCAATTCAGTAGGTATAATAACGAAATTTCAAGACAATAAATGGACTAGGAATGAATGGACTTAAAAACTAGACCCGGAAATAAATGAGATGATTTAAAGATATGCTTCGACTGAAACAATGGTAGTTTAGAAATACAAATAGCAATACGAAGTACAAAAATAAAATGTCCAGAAGGAAAACTGTTCCAAAACACAAACGCAGCCCCAGTTAAAGAGTTTCACAATTACCTTCTATACACATTAACACGACAGTTCCAATATGTTTGTAATGTGCTCCAAAAGTAACACTGTGGTAGAGAATAGGTACTCCTCCATAGATGCGTGATTGGTAGAATTTCTAGAAACAAATGACATCTTATTGGAAATGTTCTGGCTGTACAACCACTATTCGTTTTGAAACGCTAATTATAAGCGTTATGGAAATTGATATAGGGCACTTACTATAATAATGATGAACATGACCTCCTCTGAGGTGAGCTATGAACCGTAATCATTACCGATAAAATTACTTTACGAATTTATGTGTTCTCTGTAAAAGGGAGAGGAGCATCGCTTTTCAATGCCGAAAGGGTGTTCTATATTCTCTCTGTTGTACAAATTAACACCAAATAGCAATTCTTCTAGGTCAAAGTGAGAGTGCAGTGTCCTCCACATTACCAAATCCTAAATGGAGAGCTTATTCAACGCTTAACAGGTGCATCTCTAGCCATATTTATTTCAATGTTACCAATATTATTATTCGGTTGAAATACACAAATAAAACTTGTCTTTGAACTATAGGTTAGGTTACTATAGTACCGTTTGTTGTAGAAAACAATTGGTCGGTTGTACTATTAAATACAATATAATCATTTGACGTCATAGAGATACATCCCCCAGGGGCCTACTGCGGTAGGTACGGGAATTGACGATCCCGGGGTCCCGAGCCATACTGACACCCTCAATGTAGGTTCCTCTTAGTGGTAACGGGTCAAACAAAACACCCACCCACTTGTAGGCCGTGCGTGGACGCCCTTGTCGGTGGAAAGGTTTGTCCTGGTGGTTGAGGGATGCGCATCTGGGCTCATTCCAGTATTCTTCTGAATTCGGGAAGGGTGTGCATTTTTAGTACTCTACTTTGGTTTCTACTTTGCCTGAACGGAGGCTTAGGGACTAACCCGCCCCTAAACAATCGACCAGGACTAGATACTGTACCGAAATCCAGGGTGAGTGGGACGGCGAGCCCGCTTTCCTATGCTCTGTGTAGCTCTGTCATCCCAGTGGAGCCCTTGTTGGGCTCCGTGGTGGTTGGGAACCCCGGGGGATGAAACGCATTCCATTTCTTATGGCACAACAAAATCTTAATAACAATGTTAAGAAAAGTGGCAAGGAAATAGCTGAGTCTTGTAGTTCTCACTATTTGGTTATTTTTAGAACTGAGGAAGGTCGAAAATTTACAACCGTGAACCCGTTTGTCATCCAGAAGGGTCTAGACAATATTGCTGGTCCAGTAATATGATGTACTCGATCTCGCAATGGCACGCTCTTGATCGAATCAGTTTCAACTACGAAAGCTAATAAAATGTTTAAAGCTAATATGCTTGCGGGCAGCCGGTGCGCCAAGAATTCCATAGGACACTGAACTCCTCCGGTTTTGTTGTAAACACTAGCGCATTTGATAGTATGTCCAATGAGGAGATTCAGGAAAACTTGGCGGAACAAGGCGTGAAAAATGTCTATCAAGTTCGCCATAAAGAACGAGGAGATCTAGTGCCCACTCGTACCCTGTTTCTTACCTTTGATCTTGTGGACCTGTGGAGGATTAATGCAGGGTATGAAGCTACTGAAGTGGGGCAGTATGTACCCAGACCATTGAGCAGTTATAAATGCGCCAGCGCTTTGGCCACACAAGTGATTCTTGTGATGGAGTTGCTACTTGCGTTGACTGTGGGGTACTCAAGCATGATAATGCATGCAATTCACTTGCAACATGTGTTTAACTGCCGTGGCAGTCATTCATCAAACTCCAGGGAATGTCCTGTTTTAACGAGGAAAAGGCTATCCAAGACATCGCAGTAATAGGGAGGGTGTCCTTCGTGGAAGCCCGGAAACTTTTGCGTATTCGTCAGTATTCTGTCCCTAGGACCGTTACTAACAGTGCAGTTGCAGCTAAGCCGGTACCTAGAGGTGAAATCGCAACACAAGATTGCGACATAAACGGGGCAACAATATCCGAAAGAATAATTATACCAAGCTCACATGCAAAGCAACAGACACCAGCACGAACAACAGTAAGCACCTCAGTTAGGTCACCGGGCAAACCATCGACGTCAATTAATTAGAGCAAGCTGCCTATAATTTACCAAGCACCAGAAATAAAGTTTAAGACACAGTACGATAGAACCGCCTTTCTCAAGGATAACACCAAGTCTATTCCCGTAAAAAACGAAGAGAGAAAGGAGCCCGCAATCATCGCCTCCGAGATCAACTTCAGAGTCATCTGGAGAGGACTCCGAACAACGACACTCATCTCCGTTGGTCGTAGTTTCCAATCGGTTCGAGTCTCTCGAACCGAAAGTTGTATTAGGGAAACAGTGCTCCTCCACACAAAATATGGTGCAGGAAGAACCTGACCAAGCTGCTACAACAGCAGCAATGAAATAGCAGGAGAAACCTGCAGAAACCAGCCCAACACTGAATAAAAAGGCAAATTGATCCGACAACCGCTAAAATCTACGTAATGTGCGTATTTATTTGACATCATATCCCATTACTGTCGCCATGGCTATCATAAAATAGAACATACGAGGTGTAAGAGCACATCGACCAGAGCTCGAACTTTTGCTCAATAAGCATGACCCCTTTTTTGGTATGCTTTAAAGAGACTAAGCTACGACCACAAGACAATTTTAAAATCAGGCGCTACACACCACTGAGGTGTGATATTGAAACAAGGGGCATTCCTGCTCACGGGGACACTGTGGTGCACCTCAGGGATGACCTATTTGTTGATCCGATAAAGCTGCAATCTGACATCCAGTCTGAAGTTGTAAGGATTAAGGTGCCATCAATCAAGTTTTGCATTTGAAATGTATACATACCTCCATCTGATGACCTCTGGTTTACTGACGTTGAAGATCTGGTTTCCCAGCTATCAACACCATTTCTTATAGTGGGAAACTTAAATGCCCATCACCCACTTTGGGGTCCAAATCAGTACGTTTGAGAGGCAATATCATTGCAAAATCCATGGAGAGAAATAAATTGGTTCTCCTGAAAACCGAAGAGCCAATGCTCCTTTCAGACTCCTTTAACACCTATCCCCGCATTGATATAGCAGTTTGTTCATCCCAGTTAGCAGTTTCATTACAATGGAATGTCATCTCTGTTTTACATTTCGGTGCTCACTTCCCATGTCTTCTTAGTCTCTTAGCACAAGATGTGTCTCCCTCACGTACACCTACCTGGCGCTTTTATCGTTCCTACTGGAACCTTTATACCCAGTTGGCTGTTTTAAATTACAACGAGCACGATTCTATGAATGATTTAGTTGATCATCTCACAGAGAAGATGCTCTCTGCTGTAGAAAAGTCTATTCCGCGTTCGACCACCCACCCTAGTCGATTTCCTGTCCCATGACGGAATGCCATTGGTGCTCGTAGACGTACTCTAGGGATATTCCAACGACACCCTACCCTAAGTAACCTAATTGAATACAAGAAAACGCGTGCAAAGTGTAGACAAATAAGTAGAATGTGAATGTGTATTGTTTAACGCCCGCTTTTACTACATAGGGCACCGCAGGTGATGACACTGATGACACATGAGATGAAGATGGAGCACCGGTGGCATGAGATGGCGGGGGAAACTGGAGATCCCGGAAAAAAACCCGCCCCAGCGCCGTGTTTTCCACCACAAATCTCACTTTGCGGTCGCCTGGGATCGAACCCGGGCCGCCTTGGTGAGAGCCAAGCGGTCTAACCACTGAGCCACGGCGCGGCCACAAATAATTAAGGATAGCAAAAGGACCTCATGGAACAATTTTGTTTTATCTTTTTTTCAGAGGTACAGCTTGCTCTGTTGTATGGGATAAATTAAGGCGCATGGTTGGAAAATCAACCCACTTGCCAATCGCTGGTCTGAAAACCTCTGCAGGAGGCATTATGATGACATTATGACCTTGAAAATTCATAAAAGAAGTTCCGTATGTAAAAAGACGCCGAAAATGAATGAAAGGTACACTTAAGTTAGTTAAATTAATAGTTTAATAAATAAAATAATGTTGTTATGAATCGGCTTCAAGATTGTTATACAGATATCAAGTATAATTTTGAGAAGTTTAGAGAACAGTTACTCATTTACATTAGTGTCCTAATTTCGAAGATAGATCTTCCGTAAATAACGATGCTTTTTTCTGAGTTCCTCCCCTCCGGAATACATCTTTTCAATCCAAAACGCGATATTCCCTTATATCGATGACATATTACTTGGGTCTTGCAGTTTCCTAATATTTCTGAATTCTTTTAATATTGTATTTCCTGTTAATTACGCGACAAACTTTAAGCGAAAAACTTTAATGAAATGTTCGTTGTGTTTGGCAAACTTATCAGTTAATTTGAAACTTTTAACTACATTTTGAGGTATTACCAACATGTAACTACTAGTTTGTTTTGAATTACACAATATCATTACTACATTTAGTTCCCATTTAGGTGAAAGGAAATAAAATATTGAAGCTACAAAAATGTACTCGAGGAAATTTGAAATTCTCTCTGCGCAAAGGACACATTATACAGAAACTCCCGTTCAACTACTTGAACATGTTGCGGTTAATGTTGAAACAGCTTTTTAAATAAAGTACTTTTAACTCCATAGATGGATCTTATTACAATCCTTAAATCGAAATGAACTCTTCCTTCACACTATCCGTGTGTAAGTCAAGGTTTAGATCGATAGAATCTGGTTAAAGAATGCAATGCCATAGCCAAGATTTGAACCATTTTCCGTTCAGTTGCTCTACCTACGAACCACAATGACAGCCTGCCAACACGGCATTAAATTCTCTAGGTACCTCGCAGATCCGTGAACATCCATGGTTCAAATCCCAGATGTGGTGCTGTCTTTTTCAATCTGGCTCTGCTTATCCAATTCTTAATTGTCACTAAAGGGAGTCATAAACTTATTATGTACATAAATATTCAATTTAATTGGATAAAATGACCATTTACATAAACTTCACAACCTATTATAAACATTTTGAAATGAACGTTTTGTAGAAAACTTGAGGCGGTCCCTTGGATGTAAGGAGGGATCAATTATACCCTCCGAAGTTCATGGAAATACATGCGAGTAATTGTAAGTTACACTGGGTTAAGACGGGTTGCAGCACCAATAGATACTGATTAACTTACTATGTGATTAATATTCTTCAATATTTATACACAAACTATAAGAACATTTTATAAGGATCTGTTTTTGATACTGCGTTGCGAAAAAAATAATTGGAGATGTATTTATCTAACTGAAGCAATAGACAAACATATAAAGCACAAGAAAAAGACATAAATGACAGTATTTCAAAATAGGAAGAAATGTATTTTGTTTTAAAATTTGGGATCCAAATGAGGAGAATTGAGTGTAACTAATAGAAATTTATTTATTCTTGGGACTTTTAATAATTTTAACAGAATATGAAAAAGGGTGGAGTGAACCGGCGTAAACTTTTGGTATTGAAGATACGGCATGAAATGTCCGCCCTCCAGACAGAATAACATTCTAAAATAGATTAAGAGAGAGAGAGAGAGAGAGAGAGAGAGAGAGAGAGAGAGAGAGAGAGAGAGAGAGAGAGAGAGATGGAGGGAGTGAGAAAGGAGGAGGATTCGGAAAACTGTCCAAGATAATGAAAAACCTGAAGACGTATTTAGCGGATGTCATTCGCGGCATAAAAATCAATAGAGGTTTTTGCTGAAGCGAAATGGTGTTCTGTTCTCTTGCATGTCTGGTTGACTCATTTGCGTTCACGTAACAACATTGTTCTGCCATGAATATCTGTCACCTGTCATCAAACGTGAAGAATAATTTCCTAGTTTCACTGTAATTGAATGGAATCATAACTTTGTGCCATGTCTGCTGTCTTGTTTGACACATTTCACGGAAATTCATGTGGATTAAATGGATATATTTGGATTTGTGAAAACCAATCTGCGGTCCAAATAACCAGAGGATGATTTAATTTGTTGCCTGTAAACACAATACACTGGTCACCTGTGATGATGTTTTGTTTAATATGTTACTTAATATAACGAGAACTATTTGTTCTTGTTGTTATGACAAAAAGCGCAGATAACACAATTGGATGCGCAAACTCACAGCTGCGTCTCCGAATCCGTAATCAGTTCTGCCATTACATAATGTTTTCTTCTATTTGTGATTTTGAAACTACATCTTGCCCTTTTACCACGATATGTGGTTTCATAGATGTGTATGGCATACAGATTTGATAACGTAGAAACCAGTTTTCTTGTTTGAGTTAGTTATAAAATTATCTGAAAACATTCTGATATATTGCAATGTCAAGATCTTCTCTACTTTGTGTTGCAAATGTTATTCCCACAGACGCCTATCGTCCCATCATCTTCATGAATTATTTTATTATAAGGCGATTAGGTAAATATTATCTTAAAGCGGTAGCCAAGTATTTTCATTTTTCAATGAGTGGCTATATAATGATTCTGAAATTGTGTTCTCTTTCCATGTCCAAGAGAGAAAGGAACAGAGAGCGAGAGAGAGAGAGAGAGAGAGAGAGAGAGAGAGAGAGAGAGAGAGAGAAGAGCGAATAAAGGCTTCATATTTGAGAAAGCGCAGGTGTTTTTAAACGCAAACCGTAACAAGGAATATCGGTAGTATTTTGTATATCATGTACGATTTATCTAAGTCATGAGGAAATCATTTAGAATGAACAGGACTTCAGGGATTATCCTAAGAAAATTCAAGATATGCATTTAATTCGTCATGAAAATGTCTTATGCAATACGGTGTTTTAACATCGTTTGAGCCACTTTGTAAAAACACTTAATTTTCAACAAATTAGCCCATGTAAAATATAGCTTGGGGAGAGAGCATTTCTTGAAAATCTTCGTTTTTTATTATTGGAAGATGCTGAACATAAATACCGAGAGTGGTTTTTAACCAACTTTTCGATTTTAAGTTATGCTATTCGCACTTGCTTGCGCAAGCGCGGACCTATTCCTATTTGTTTGTCCAAGGCAACCTGTATTTCCAGTGAAACATTGGAATCAAATTTTGGGGTAGAATACAATATCTACAATGTGTGCGGTGGAGAATGTAGTGTTGCTGACTACAGATATAACATATAGGAGAGTACATACAAGAATACCTTTCTATATATTTCTACATTTTTCTAGATATAAGGAATCCATTTGCACTGTTTATCATTTTCGCTGAACATAAAATGTTGGGAGGTATTTTAGAGCTATTTTATTATGAAAGCAAAAGCAGTGACGATTCTACAAACAATAATTCAACTAAAGCTCATAACATTCTGAAAATGATAATTCTCGCACCAAATATACAGGAAATGTGATGAAACAGATATAGAAATTATTTCTTCAAGATAGTTGGCATTGAAATCGAATTGCTACAAGCACATACACACACACACACACACACACACACACACACACACAATTTTTCTCAGGTGTCTCTTTATCAAGCATGAGGTTAATTTACGTGCCGTAAATCTTTAGCTCGCGACCGGGGCTTTACTACCTTATCGAGGGAATCCATGCTAAGGATTTTCACGCCCTCCGCCAGGCTTGAACGCATGGCCTCAGGAACCAGTTTCAGAGAGTTGGAGAGCTGAAGATCCTGGAGCTAGAACTCGTAATTTCAGATGGCCAAAAAAATATTGCAGTAATGGAACTACATTTTCAAACATGCTCTAAAGGTTTCTTGTGTGATTCAGTTGGTGATAAGCCTTCAAGACTAAATAAATTACTGGAGAATTTTGTGCATTAAGGAAGCCTACACATTGTAGATTAAAAGATCTGATGTTTTAAATTTACATGAGCTTCCCCTCTCTTCTCTTTAACAGCTTCTTAAACATTAATTCTTCTATCTATTTTACGTTAATCGAGACAACGGATTGTGTCGGTGTGGGTGGTTCAGTTACTTAGGCGTCGGTTACGGAGTTGAAACCTGGCCCACACCGATGGTAAGTACTGCAAACGACAGCTCCCCGACAACAGGTTTACTAGCATGTAAAACAACTGCGGGGGACGAAATTACTGAGCCTTCGTCCATGTTTATCGACTTACCAGTTATACAAAAAGTCTTCCAGAATGAAGGTTTCACAATATGTTAGGATATACGCTTGATTTGACAGGAAAATACCTAAAAAAATCAATATCGTTATAACCAGTTTTAAGAAACTCTAAATTATCGGAAATTCTTCCAAGTAGAGGGTAGTTTGGGGATTCTCTTGAAATGTTCATCTCCAATCCTTGGAAGCTGCTGAAGCTAAATAGCAAGTTTGGTATTTAATGGAATTTTCGTGTCTTTGGGTTTACAAATGTTGCCCATACGTCTAATTTTTCCCCTTAGAAATCTTATGTTCTATTTAGGGATCCACCAGGGGTATTTTAAGTGAAACGTCAGTATTGAATGTATTGATCGAATGCAGTATATTTCTTGCCGACCATGTAAGCGATAGGTCAATTTAATGACGTGATTATTTCTTAAGTTTACTGACGCTAACAATTATTCATACAAAGAATTTGGTGGATGCTTGAATAGGTATTCCTAAAGATTACTTACATTAGGTTACTTATTTCCTGAACAATAAATATGGGAGGTAAGCTGTAACCTCTTGCGACTCCTTCACTTCATCACTTCGTTCTTCCGAGTGGTAGCTGCAATAGAACGCCTATTTAAGTCATATTGTGCGAGGTGTTGTGTAACCTATAACTTAATTTCAATATGAAGTTGTATTAGTGATCTGTGCGGTATAGTGCACATGAACAGGAAATAACGTTTTCGCGAGCTGGAGGTCAATATTTATTAATTGTTTTTAAATGGTTTCACTCGATATATTCCAGAACAAAGAGACATTTTAGTATGTTTGTAACAACAAAATATATTTGTTCCTTTAAGGTATAGCACTATACTTCACGTTCTCAAATGTTATTATATTTTTCTTTAGTGCGAGGAGATATATTGGTATATTATACAACAAGGCGAGTATTATTATTAACCATGTGGTTGCGCCATTCTGAGTGGTTAGACCGCTTGGCTCTCACCAAGGCGGCTCCGGTTCGATCCGAAGCGACCGCAAAGTGAGATTTGTGGTGAAAACATGGCATTGGGGCGGGTTTTCTGTGGGTCCTACTGTATTCTCTGCCAGCATTCCACCGACTGCTAAATCATCTTTTCCTATCACCTCATCTCTCGTATTTTCACTTCCGGCGTCGGGCTTATCACTCATGCCGGAATCTCTCTGACCCCCAACCCTTTGCCTACGGACCTCGAGGAGGCGCGGTTCAGCAGGCCCTATGTACCACTTAAGGAAACACAGGAATTCATTCATTCATTATTATGAAACGATTGTGCGAAGCGAAGCGAGTTTAATAATTATGATACGAGTGTTTTAGTCAACATTGTAGTCAAGCTTCATACGACTGTTTATGCCCGTTCATATATCTAAATTAGAGGTTTCGTTTCAAGTTATTCATTTCTGGTTTGAGTGATATATTACAATCGTTATTGCCTTGTTTTAAGTGAGACGTAGTACGTAGTATGCAAGCACAGATATACTGACCACTTCCCTATAAACAGCTGTTAACGTGTGACACAATTTAAGCTTAAAACATTAAAACAAAACACTGGTAATATTAAAAGAGAAACTTTCTTTTATCATGAGGTATTTAACATCAGGTTCTCCATTTATAAATGTTTTCAATTCATCAGGTGTAAATGTTTTGGCTTTTTTCTTTATATTCTTCTAATTTACGTTTTAGTAAGCTGTAGAGTTTTGAGTATTTGGATAAGTCAATTTAGTGCCCTATGTTAAGTGTTCATTTCAAAATAGAATATTGAGTTCATAAGGTCCATGTTTTCACATTTTGAGAAAATTCTTCGAAATACACTAGGAATACATTTTCTGAGAACGAATTTATACCCTTTGATATTCTCCAATCCATGATTTGTGAATAGAATTTCTCACACATTATTATTGACTTTTGTGGCAACAAGATATTGGTAGCATTGAGTGCTTTTGCCGTAATTTCCCAGAGTGTAAGTTCAATGCCTCTGTTACTGGTTTCAGAAGTTTTGACTTATTTTTTCTCAACTGGCGCTAGTACCGTTGCATCGAAACCAGAATAATTGATACTTGCGCCTTCACTATGTTACGGGGCCACTTCTGATTGTTCGAATGCCAATACTTTAATGAAAAGGTGTACATTAATGAGGCCCACTGAAGTACTGTTACCAGTCATATAAATGCTCTATACTTCTGCCGTCCTAAGAAACACACTTTCCTGTGAGCAATTTCCGAGAACATAACCTAAAAAACAACACACTGCTAAGCTACTTTTGTGCATACAATTTTTTGAATGTAATATGGCGTAACACATGGGCGAAAGTGTCACTGTCTGTCACGCTTGTGAACCTGGGCACTGAGTAATACAAAACTTGTGTTTCTTAAGACGGATGCAGTATAAAGTTTGACATGGTCGAGCATAAATATCAATATTTGACCGTGTTTAGAGTACAACTACGCTGATGCCAATACTTATCAGTGGAATACTTCCTTTCAACTCTTCCCTACTCTCATCTTATACCGGTAGCTATGCGGAATAAATCTAATCCACGTCCCGTAATTGTTCAGCTTTACCAGCGCGCCCTTTCCACTACTGGCTGACATGTCCACATTCTTTGATGGTCAAATCGCGTCTCTTAGGAGTCCGACTTTTTCACTATTCTTACAGTTACATTTTTCCTCACTTATGGAGCTTATTTTCCTCTGCACCTATCATTTGTTTTAAATTATACATTATGTATATACAATTTGTCAGACTGAGTATTATACGTTAAGTAGGTTACGGGGCTTCTGGCCCCTATATAAACTCTCATTATTCAAATACATATGAAGTACGAGTATTTGCAATCCGTTTGCTGGATGATTAATCTCTCTTGTACCTAATTCACATAATTAAATTACATTAATTTTTGTGCTGTGGAATAACACTGGCCGTGCGTTACACCGCTTGCCATTCAACAACAACGATGGAAGATCCCAAGCCACCGCATATGAAATTTCAAGTAAACGAAGCGGCGACTGAAGGGTTTTCTCCGGGTTCTTGGGTTGTCTGTGTCGTTGATTCCACCAACTACTACATCATGTCTTTCTATAAATTTCCATTTCACTTCATCTCATCTTCTTCCTATTCTCTTACCAAGCTTAGGGATGCTACCCCTCTCTACTCGTTTCTGGTTCTCTACTCACATCTTACTTTGCTCTTAACAAAGACCACATTCACCGACTGTGAGTGCTTAGAGACGCTAACCACGTGGCCCCATCCGCTACCACTTCTCAGTCTTTGTAATCATTGTACACATTTTGGGCACGACTATCAGGCGGAAGGCCATGGTCCTCCATGCACTTTTGTGCCTTGGAATATATTTCTAATATTTTGTAATTGATTTAGTTCCTGCTTCAAGGCTTACTAGTTTGTTATTGGCCGATTAACATTGGTAGATAATACGAATTCTTAAGACTTACATGCCAAATATTACCAAACATGTATTAATGATTTGCCTTTAAATCCACTTTATAGAAAAAATAACTTGCTCATCAGGGGCTTGATATGAAATTCTACTACTATTGAAAAAAAAAAGAATGCATAGCCCTAAAAATCTATTCTAGAAAATATTCACTACACAACCTTTTTTCTTTAATTTGACTCTCATCTGCTTCTTTAACTACTTCTGCTAATCGACAAAAATTCCCTTTTACTCTGCGTAAGCATTTGAGCATGGGATTTATTGTGCTATTTTTATAATTTACTTCCAACCTATTACACTTCATCCCTTTAAAAGAAGTACAGCCTTCCATAGGCATGGATGTTGCTTCTGATTTTATCAGCGTTTCCCCAAATCATCGTACTTCCTCTAGACCAATGCCTTGTAGATATATAAATCATTTTGGGCTGTTTCAGTGCCTTTCCCGCATAATTTACACTGTAAGCTGCCTTTAAACACTCCTTTTGTATTAAAATAGTTCTTCACGGATGCACACCCTGTGAGAAAAGCAGTTAATTGTTCTAAGCTGAAAAATTTTGCTATATTTTAGTAGGAGTTCAGCTCTTTAATTGCAACGTTCCCTAACAAATAGTATGTTTTCGGGGGATTTAATTCATGATAAGCTCTTTGGGTCGTTCTTCGTATATTCTCTAACTAAAGGCGGAAATGTTTCTAGAACAGGCTTTGGTCCTATAAACTGTGAGGCAGCTCCTTCTCTGGCAAGTTAGTCAACTTTTTTCTTTAATCTCTATACCACTATGATCCGGAAACCAGGTGACCTAAACTTCATTCTGCTATGCAAAGTAATTAAGCGCATTTTGGAAGTTTAAAATCAGTGTTTATGTTACGTTGTGAATATTTAGAGCCCTGAGCGCAGCTTGACTGGTTATCTGCTGCAATATCCAACCTTTGTTTATGAGTTCTGTTAACATTGAAAATGTCTCAAAGTTTTAAATGTAGATTTAGGTTTTACTATCATCAGCTTCCTCACCCTTAGATCAGTTTTGGTGTGCATGTTGGCGGTATTTATTAAAGAATAGAAATCTTAACACAGTATGCTTTTTTCGAGAACGGTGAAATGTTGCTGTAAAATATTTTCGAATGGGCCTTAGTTTCTTGTTCCGGATCTATGAATGACTAACGTCCGAGAAAGAGTGTGGTGCGAAGTTTTGCTTGCCCTTACAACCTTGCAAACTGTAGTAATTAGTAAAAGCTGCGAAAACAACCATTTATCAAAATTTCATCATCGCCAGTCGCTCTCCACACTCTTATACAAGGAGAGAAAGATAGCAAGGATATATACGCGTTTTGATTAATCATATTTTCCTCGCCGGCTGTCAGAGAGTGGCTACCCCTGCTGGCTCCTTGTTTTTGAATATCATCTGGATGAAGCAACGTTCGCATGATGTATGATGGAGTCGACATTCTACAGTCAGCCTTTTCTACTGGTTATTGCTTTCTCAAAAGTACGGCTTGGGCACATGTATTGAAAGCACATAATTAGGAAGCATCGGCGGCAAGAAACTCATTTGTCTCTGTCACTTGTCTGGTAGCTTCGGCCAAGTGCAAACACTTCCTTATAATGATGATCGCCGTAACACTATGGACAAGCCTGATTGAAATATCAAGATCAGAATGTAACAGTATTTTTATGTTCGTGGGAATTGTAAATATATATAAAAATGTATATGTTGTGTGATTGGCCGAAGTAGTGGTGTGACGTGGTGTGACGTGGTGTGATGACGTGTCAGTGAATCGGCCAATCACAAAATAAGGTGGGAATTGCTATGGGGACAAGAAAATCAATAATCTAAGAAAAAGTGAGAATCTTGTGTCTTGCTGGAGAAGGAGGAAAGATGTTACGAGGATTGTAATTGTAAAGGAAAATTAATAAGATTCAAAAGTGTTATTCAATATTTATAATAGATAAGAGTGAATCATAGTTCATATTATATAATTAAATAATATATTACAAAATTGGACTCATCTAAATTTTATTTTCACCAAAAATCCGCATCCACACCTGAGAAAAGATCTCACGACTCTCAGTAGATTAAAACTCGATTTGGATCTTACAAAAAGTTGGCTTGCTTCTTATTAGTTGAAGATGAACGAAAATATAATCCCGTTACAAGAATAGAGCCACAACATCAAAACATTTGCTTAAATTATAGTCAAAATGATTATTTGCAGAGATGCGTAGATTGACAAGTAGAAAATGTAAAATTTGAAAACACTGACTGCCGGAGGCTCATACAATATTATTTAAATTTCAAAGTTAATTTCCATATCCAATTAATCAGGTCAATCAAATCAATCTAGGGTTTCTCTCTTCTAATTTTATAGAGTTAACATTTTTAAACAAGAATACACTGTGCATGTATTTTTACCAATATATATATATATATATATATATATATATATATATATATATATATATATATATATCCTTCTTGAAAGATTTATTTCATAGTAAAACCTGCATAATGACCTATACAGGAGGACGCACAGAATATAGCAGACATACAGTTGCTTTTGCCCGCTTGGACTGCTGCGTCACGGATCGAGGTAACCGTTACTGTCGTATTGGTACAAAATGAGTGTTTCACATTCTCGAAATCAATAAAATGGATTAATCAACCCATGCTTGACTATTTCTTAAGAGATTTTACTAAGCGATTCACTATCTTATAGTTTTAATCTAAACTATCACATTTTGAGTAATACAACGTACACAAAATATTCCATGAACACTTCATGTAAAATAGAGCGAGCGACATGGATCCGTAAAATTGTACGGGTTCTGACTCAATAGGTCCTCGTTTCAGTTCCTGATGTCGACCACTTTGAACTGCGCTTTTCATAGTCCTCCTTGTTTGGCAAGACGACAGCTGAAGCAGTTTCACTTGAATTATTACTTTTCCTTAATATTCAATTTTTCCGTGCCTCCTTTAATGTTTTTGGTAGACTTAGCGGTTGTGCATCTTCAGTCGCTGTCGGAAGGATGGCGCAGATGTGTATTTGCTCGTTGAAAAGTTCTTTACAATGTGCCACATGGCAGCCTTATATGAAC
Organism: Mantis religiosa; assembly: GCA_030765055.1. Lineage (NCBI taxonomy): Eukaryota > Metazoa > Arthropoda > Insecta > Mantodea > Mantidae > Mantis > Mantis religiosa. The sequence continues at coordinate 260,986,353 of CM060950.1, read as the reverse complement.
TGACACAATCATGAAATTTAATCAGTAAGTGATGAAAGCAGATACTGTGATAGAAACAACGGGATAGGAAAACAAAGAGGGCCATTAAAATAGCAAGAAATAGTTCAGCAATGCAGTGGGAATGCTCTTAAACATCGGAAAAAGTAACTAAAGCATAATAGTTACGGTAGTTTCTCTCTGATTTACATTTTTTCATATTCCGTTGGAGATTATTAAAAGGACCTGAAAATGCAGAACAATGGAACATTCATGTGTGAATTAAGCAGATTCCAAGTCTCAAAAGTTAAAGGGATATTACTATGAGACTATTTTTAACAAACCTTGTTCACTTGCACAAAAAATTTGGGAAAATTTTAAGAAGTGCATTTCAATACTTTTTATCAATATTTCATTAGAACAAGAAAAATATAAATTCTCTTTATTTTCCAATGCCGTACTAAAAAGCATTGCTAACACGTTTCATTCTGCTCCCGATGAAATAAAACAACGTGAATTACGAAGTACAAGAAACACTGCAACGGTGAACGACGAATTAGTTGGTATTTGGAGCTAGTTATGCGACCTTGGTGAACGGTAAATACAAAAAATTTATGGAAATTAATAATTTCTTCCACACCAGCTGTGTGTAGGCTAAGGTTTGGATGAGCAGAGCCGGACTAAAAATGTCAATGCCATACCTGGGATTTGAAACAATGGAAGTTCTCATCCAAACCAAACATTTAATTAGGAAAAGTACATCCTCAAGAATGAACTCGGCTGCAAAACAGTTGAAATTAACCAATTTTATAATTTTGTTGTTTTAAACAAATTTAAATTTGCACTTGCGGAAAATTTTGCAGACGTTGAATCAGTTTAATGAAATACTGAAGAATACCAAATTACGAAAGGGTTAAGTAACAGCTTTTCTGTGGGGGATACGTCAAACAATGAAGCAGGAGATGAAGATACAAATGCTGGAAATGAAAACAGTGGTAATTAAACATGGTCTTTAATTCCTCTCTCCCATTCTTTGAGTTACGGTATCGTATACTATAAAGTATATTTTATGTATTTTTTGGTCTTCTCAATCATAAATTTATTCCAGTACTCTAGAATTTAGAAAGATCCTTCCTTCAATTACTTCCTCCTTCAATTTTTCAAATAATCATTATCTCTTCAGAAATTATTGGAGCAATTGGAGGTATTAATGAAATTGCTTATTGCTTATTTCATGTTTTTCAAATGATAAACATTTCTGTGTAGATATTTTTTAGAAAGACAAAATGGTTCACTCAGTCAGGTGTTACTCTGAGTAGTCGGATTTAACAGATACAAAAAAATTCAGAATTTTACATTTATATTGAACTGTCCATATAACTGAAAACAAAATAGTATCTGTCAACTTTACTTACAATATACTTAGCTTTGAGTGGTTGAAAATTAAATGCCCAATACGCTTAAAAAGAATAAATAAAAACGATTAAAGCATAGGGGCATTATAATGAATTAAATTAAGGAAATCCTAGACATAAGTTAAACAAGCAATTGGATAGCTGTTCAGCTTAATATTCGTAAGCTCGTCGGGTAAATGTATGTAGTGCTGTTTTTATCCTTATGCAATTACCCATGCGCGGACACTCACTCTGAGTGAATTCGTGGAATTCATTCATTAGCGTGTTTCCAACAACATATTTCAGGTTACCCTCAGCACGTCCATCCCAGCTTCGACTGCTACTCTAAATTTAACAGCGTGCATAACATGCTGCCAACATGTTTTCCATTTGATTGGTACAAGTCAAATTAAATGGAGGTTTATGCGATGTACACAGAACTGCGGTTTAATTTGACTCTATGAAAGTACAATAGTGCTTGCACACATATTTGTAGTGTAATATAAACGTTTTAGGTTCAGTAATTTCACAGGACTCTCTTACAAATACACTATTGTACCTCATATACTATTGTGTTTAAATAAAGGCATTCTTCCTTTCCTATTCATGATATATGTGAGTAATTACTTACGATCAAAATGCGGAAATAATACTGAAATGTTTACTCAGATACACAGAGGAACAAATTTCAAATTTTCAGTAACGATAGTTTGCAAAACAATTTGAAAACGCAAAGAACGTTAGCAACGTTTTAAATATAATCCATCCATAAGTTCATCTACGCTTGAACAAATGTTAACGTATAACATGAAATAATACCAGAACGGACACAGTTTTATTCTACAATAGTTTCACCGTCATTTACGGTTTCGCACTTATACAAAATAAAACTGAGCATACTGCAAAGGATATTGGTAGAAAACTTCCATTTTTATTCTTTAAGGTCAGTAAGGTAGTTAAGAGCAAGCTGGTATTACAATGACTCTCTTGTGACTTTAAGGCAAAATACCTATTTGTTCACCTCCATAGACCAAACATTATACTGGTGAAATGAAATATGTAGTGTTTAACGCCCGCTTTTACTACATACGGCTCCTCAGGCGATGACACTGATGATACATGAGATGAAGATGGAGCACCGGTGGAATGAGATGTCGGGGGAAACCGGAGATCCCGGAGAAAACCCGCCCCAGTGCCATGCTGTGCACCACAAATCTCATTTTGCGGTCGCCTGGGATCGAACCCGGGCCGCCTTGGTGAGAGCCAAGCGGTATAACCACTGAGCCATGGCGCGGCCTTATACTGGTGAGAGAGTAGTTATAGATAACTATATATACAATTTGATATTACAGATTTGTGAACAATATTTCAGTATACGTAGCAGAGATCCCAAGGCAATAACTTTGTTCGTGATCCTTCTGTGGAAATGGACATTTGCTCAGTTACCTAGCTCATATATTTAGCAGACGTCTGAGCGCTGGTTTCAAGCCCAAATAAAAGCAGAGAGGCACACATTTCAAAACCCTAAACATACAAAGATTAATATCCCGACAAGTAAACAATTTGTATAAATATTTCTAAACTTTTAGGTACTTCAGCCACATCTAGAAGTTTCTTTACTGTTAGTCTTAAAACCATGAAACAGGAGGCAGATAAAGCAACAGCAGAGCCGAATAAAAATACGAAAAGGAGCACAATGTGGGTCAAATTGGGTTAGCTGTTCACACCTCTGGCTGTAAACCACACTTGACTGCCAACAACAGAACATATCCAAATAAGCAGAATACAATGGGTTATATAAGGCACAACAAATCACAGAGAAAACCTATTAAAGAATTCAAAGCACTAACCAACTTGAAATACTGTAAAAAATATTAAATACAAGAGAAACGCAAATAAAACAGTATAAATTGTTTTAAAAGTATCTCAAAGTTTCATAAAACGAGAGGAATAGCTAAAACGATTAATGAATACCGCATAAACAGCTACCATACCTCTACATATGTGGCAAATGCACCTGCATCAAGGCCCTAAAACGTTGTAAAGTTACCAAAATGCCTCTAAAAGGTGTAACGTGCAACACATAAGTGCACCAACGCCCGAAATACATTACTCTTCAAATACCTCTGAAGGGCACCAAAAATGCCTAACTGCAAAAAGCAAAGAAACGAAGTTAGCTCCCCAGACACCCACAAAAATTCTCCGAAATACTTTAAAAAATCTGAAATAACTCCACCAATATCAAGACGTGTTAAAAAGTATCCAATATAACGGAACTTCCGGATAAAACACGAATGTGCTTAAAATAACACCAAAATTCTCCTCTAATGCTCCAATATACCACTAAAATTCTCCTAGTTATCATTTAATGGCACCAATGGCCTAAAATACTATGACATACACCTAACCAACCCCTAAATATATAGAAAACGCCCAAAAGCCTCTAGTGCCATGGCCACAATAACTTGAAAGTGACCAACACCATTATAAAATATCTAAAACTGACAAAACCACCAAGACGTAATACGTTACGTGACAAAGGATAGAATAAATGAGTAGAACAGCAGACACTAACTTAGATCAGCTTTAGATGATTTCGTCATAGACATCTTGTAAGTCAGATATAATGGATTAGATACATCAAAATAATCCCCTAAAACGAATGTGCGTTCCCACATGAAGAGTCATATGCCCAGAACCTATTTCTAAGTTGTACCTTAAGCGAATTTAAAACACTGCTGATCCTACTACTACTTTAGGATTCTCCAGATTAGGCATGGCAGATATTTCGCACAAAACTAGGTTGCACTAGCTTGTTCTACACTACCCTACTCAAGATATTATATAAAAACTACAAACGTGTTTGGGAAAATAATAAAATGTTTTCTACATAGTGTAATGATGAGCAAAACCTTCTCGCTGTATCCTGAAACCCGCCGGATATAAGTACAGCGTTTCTTGCACCAATAACTTTTCTTTATCTTTTTTTTTTCCTTTCCTTTACATTGAGATATTCACGAAAATACAAATGAACACACACACGCATACGTATATTTGATGTATCACTTCACCAAGGAAACAATGATCAACAATAACAACAACAATTACAATAACAATCATAATCATAATAACAATAATAATAATCATAATCATAATCATCATAATAATAAAAATAATAATAATAATCATAAAAATAATCATAATAATAATAAAAATAATAATAATAATAATAATAATAATAATAATAATAATAATAATAATAATAATAATAATAATAATAATAATAATAATAATAATAATAATAATAATAATAATAATAATAATAATAATAATAATAATAATAATAATAATAATAATAATAATAATAATAATAATAATAATAATAAAAATAATAATAATAAAAATAAAAATAATAATAATAATAATAATAATAATAATAATAATAATAATAATAATAATAATAATAATAATAATAATAATAATAATAATAATAATAATAATAATAATAATAATAATAATAATAATAATAATAATAATAATAATAATAATAATAATAATAATAATAATAATAATAATAATAATAATAATAATAATAATAATAATAATAATAATAATAATAATAATAATAATAATAATAATAATAATAATAATAATAATAATAATAATAATAATAATAATAATAATAATAATAATAATAATAATAATAATAATAATAATAATAATAATAATAATAATAATAATAATAATAATAATAATAATAATAATAATAATAATAATAATAATAATAATAATAATAATAATAATAATAATAATAATAATAATAATAATAATAATAATAATAATAATAATAATAATAATAATAATAATAATAATAATAATAATAATAATAATAATAATAATAATAATAATAATAATAATAATAATAATAATAATAATAATAATAATAATAATAATAATAATAATAATAATAATAATAATAATAATAATAATAATAATAATAATAATAATAATAATAATAATAATAATAATAATAATAATAATAATAATAATAATAATAATAATAATAATAATAATAATAATAATAATAATAATAATAATAATAATAATAATAATAATAATAATAATAATAATAATAATAATAATAATAATAATAATAATAATAATAATAATAATAATAATAATAATAATAATAATAATAATAATAATAATAATAATAATAATAATAATAATAATAATAATAATAATAATAATAATAATAATAATAATAATAATAATAATAATAATAATAATAATAATAATAATAATAATAATAATAATAATAATAATAATAATAATAATAATAATAATAATAATAATAATAATAATAATAATAATAATAATAATAATAATAATAATAATAATAATAATAATAATAATAATAATAATAATAATAATAATAATAATAATAATAATAATAATAATAATAATAATAATAATAATAATAATAATAATAATAATAATAATAACAACAACAATAATAATAATAATAATAATAATAATAATAATAATAATAATAATAATAATAATAATAACAACAATAATAAGTTGATAGGTAGCATCAAGATGTGGGGAAAACGTCTTATCAGTGTAGATAATAGGGTTCACGATATTAGGGTTATGATATGGAGCAAGGTCTTCGTTTATATTATACATTCCTTCAAACGGTGGAGTTGAAGGATGTTTCAGTGTAACCCTATAGTGCTGTAGTTCTTCGGGATCACTAACGAGGTGCACATTACGTCACTCGGCACTAACTCTAGATTTAGTAGACACTCTCTTAGTAAACCAACCCGGTCATCCGTCTAAAAATATTAAGTGCAGGATATTACTATAAATCTGCCAAATTTCATGGGTTTACGTTATCTACAACAAAATTACATGTTCCCATACCCAAAGTAATAAAGTAAACAATTTTTGGTAACAGAAAGTCTTGCCTATCTGATATGGGTGTGTTGGTGTGTGTAATCACTTCTCTATCATGTCCATCCTACTTCTCGTAAGCCAAGCATAACTTCATAGGCCAGATATGATCATTTCCCTGGGATAGTTATCTTGATAAACCTCCAAAAAAGGTGCCATGAACAATGGTGATAACACCGGGAGGCCAACTGGGATTGGCGTCACCTTTGGTATCGGTGTTTTCGTCAAGTGGTGGCGTGAAATACAATTGGTGGTGCCACCTATTTCGTCTTTTTTACCCTGAGATCTTTGATGGAACCGCCTTATTTCCTTCTCTCGCTGACCCTCCTGCGCTATCGGATTAGGGTAGACAAAGAAGACATGGGCGTATTTACCTTACTTTTGGGGATGCTTGTGAGGGTATGATGATATATTGTAAGTCACTGTTGGCGGAGAGATCTATTGCAGACAGTAAATGATGAACTCCCAATAAGTTTTTAAAAATCTGTGTTGGATTGTGATATAAGAAGATTATAAATGAAGAACGTGATGTAAATACTGTTTTCAGTCTAGAATAACAACTTCCACCACGTGGTTATATTCGTCGCTCTTCCATAGGAGTCCTATGCTGTAATATCGTGTAAAAAAATAATAATTTATTAATGGTAGTTCAACCAGACACTTTTATGTCTGGTATACATACTGTTCTCCAAGAAGAAATGCCGTTTAAATATACAATACATAATGTATTTGTGAAACTCACAGCGCAGCGCGCTTCTCGCGTGGGAAATAGTACGTACGTTCTTATAGTGTTGCACAACATAAGAAAAAATAAACGTTTATTTGGCAGACACCATCGTGCAGTAATTTACACATCCAAAAATCTGGCAAGAGTATAATACATATGAAGAAATAATCTGGGAAGATGCTGTAAAATTATCACCATAGTCCTTATGCTGCTTTGCGATGTCTTTTCCTGATTACGTACATATTTCCTACCGGATTCTAACCTCGGATTAGGTCCGACCGCGTGGTACATGTAAACTGTACACAATACATTACTCTATTCCGCCAGGAGCTAATCTTTGCTTAGGCACGGTAATGCAAATCTTACAGGATACATTTGACACATCACTCCCTTATCAGAATGCAAAACAAGGGACAGCGCAAAGTCCATCACACATCCTGTTTCCTACTGCAATTACAAACTGAGCCAGTAATTCAGTAAGATACACTGTCCTACAGATATTGTAAAATATTCAGTGACATTTCCTTTTATTTAGTTTTTTTTTTTTGTTTTGTTTTGTAAATGTTCAAAGCTTTCTCTCTTAGCTGTACTGAGGGAGGGGCTCTCCCAAACCTTTTCATTACTATTTTTGAAAATATTTTTGTTGCTGTAGCCAGCACTTGTCCATGTGTTTATAAATATACAACGGGAAGCCCCTACCCCACAATGAGTCTCTGCTTCTCTTAAAATAACATAAACCAATAATAGATTATAATTTTGTTTTGAAAATCGCTCCTTCAGGCCTCCCTCTTACTTTGTGTAAGCACCAGCGACTCCGTAATGGTCAAGCAAAAGAAGCGGCACTACAAATATAAGAAGAAATACCAGTTGCATAAATGCAGAAGCGTTCCTCCAAATGGAGCATGCCCTAGTAGGTAACTAAAAGTTCTTGGGCACCAGTGAGATGTGCATGATTTTCTCCCCAGGTGGAGGACATTATTGTTCATGAGATTGTTTTAAATGTTCATTTAATGTTTTTATTGCGGTTATAATTGTATAATCAGTAAGAAGTAAAGAAATCATCACACATGTAACTCTTCGATTAACAAGATAGAAGACACAATCGGCGTTTAGGGGAACGCTTTATAGATATAAACATGATATAACTTAAAACACTTGCACTGTTTTTGTTGAATTGTATGCTGATAGCACGGAGGAACATACAATACAAAACCAGTCCAGCAGAATCTGTTTCCCACTGCCTTTGTTTGTTTGTCTCTTCTTGTTCTAACTTATTTATTAATAGTGTTATACGAAGAAAGCTGATGCATTCCCTGTGGAAAGCCCATGGAAGATACATATCACAGGAGCCCAGTTTGGCTTGGAGACCCCTGTCAGAAGATATGTTATTTAAGGCTTAAAGACACAAGAAAGGTTTTTCGATTAATAACGGCTGCTATGGGAATTTGTTTTATTGCCAAACTAAAAGAAATGCAGTTTCTTGTTCTAAGTTACAAGTGCATACATGTATAAATAATGTAAGCTTTAAAGTATGACTCTATATTCCTGTCACTGTTATCAGAGCTATGTCCGTATCACACAGATTAGCTTTCTCTTTCTCTTTCCCCGTAGTTTTTGCAATATTAAGCATTGAGCACCAATCTTATATATTTAATGTGTTTGCCTCCTCTTCTGCGTCTTTAGTAATCATTCCGCAGTGTCACTCCTACGGGCTCTGGGGGCGTAGTTTGCTGTACTGTGTTGTGTTTTCAACTTTGGTAATCCAAAGGCTACATAGAAGTCTTCAAACTTTAGTCCACATAGGTTTCAAATCGCAAGGTCTTGTTGGTGAAATGCGCGCAAAAGTATATGGCAGCTGCCATGAATTTCGCTCAGTTGTCCAGGTTGTGATAATTACATTTTTTCCGGTCTCAGAAGGTTTCCTTAAGTATCAGTGTGAAGGAATGTGAGAGTGTTACGGTTAACTTAAATTGTTTTTGGACTGCAATACGTAAAGTTGACCTATACCACCCAGACATGCTGTCATTTCTATGTATATAGTGTTCAACTGTTCTGCTAACAAAGCCATATGGTACCAAGTTGCTATAAGTGTAGCAAACCTCGAGTCCTTTCTCATGAATTTTTTCTAAATTTCAAAAATTTAGATAATTACATTTATAATTTTATTTATATGTGCAGCTAGATCGGTTTTAGTATTAACAAGTTCAGATTCCCGGTTTACCGTCTGGAACGCCTTACCCGAACACATACTATGTCAGTATGTTACCTCACCTACTTCGATCAGCAACAAACTAGGGATGGATAACCCAACAATATTCGAGAGATGAACCTATTACTATTATCACTAATTGTCATCATTATTATTTTACTATCATCTTAACATCATCATTATCTACAGTGTTTCCTTTACACTTACAAGAAAAGTCACAGTAACATCATGTTTATCTGCTTTAACATGAAGTAAGGAAAGGAATGTTTTCGTTGAAATAGTATGTACATGAGTGGAGAGTCTTTATTCAGCACATGAGATATTTTTTCTCGCCATACTACATTGTTTCTATAACATTAGAGAGACTGGCATCACCAAGGTTAACACCAAATTCACAATATCTCATTCTTAGGCCTGAAATACCAGAAAGAATGAAGAACACAAGTTTATGAAAATGTATTAATGCAAGTGTGTTAATAATTGTCTGTAATCCCAAAATATCTCTTGAGCAAGGCCTGCAGTGATGACGTGCAAAGCAGCTACTTTTAATTTATGTAGCGAAAACACTGCGGTGTGCGGATATGTAGAAACAACATTTGAACTGCTTTTTACAGAGCTTTCCCTTCGTTTGAGAAGCAATACCTGTTTTTATTATGGGCGAAACCTTTGTGTGCATTTACTGTAAGATTCGTCATTGTTATTCGTCAACATATTAATTCCGATCTGCTCTACACTACAGATGACAATTTATTGTCCATTACTAAGAGCAAATCATCGAGTGAAATTTAAGTACAATTTACTACTAAAGCAGTAGCTGGTAGTGGATGCGGGGGTCACTGTGCAACGTAGCATACCTGTTAGGAAGTTTCCATGTGTGATTTAGATCTCCCGTGTGCATATTGAATCGTCGTTCATCTCTAAACTCAACAGGTTATCTTCATAGGCTGTAGAATGAAACTTGGAAACAGTTGGCTGCATGCCTCAAACTATACACTTAATCACTTTACCAGTTTTGAAACTTCTAACATTAACACTTTTCGATTTCTCAAATGTTACTTCATTAATGCAATTTCTTTAAATTATTGTAAACAAAAACCGAGGAGAATTAATCAATTTAACCTGAAAGAGGTTCTTCACATGTGCTTAACATAGGATTTTCCATTATGCCTGTTTACACATATGAAAGAATTGTAACAAGGATAACTGAAGTTTCACTCTAAGTTATACATTCTATAAAACAATAAGACAGAGAGAGATTGAGAGAGAGAGGAATGACCTGAAATGAATAAAGCCCTTGTTTCCTTATAGTTTCAAAAACACCCACTTCTACAAAAATCCCCAAACCACTGTACAAACGCAGAGGATGCAACATTTTTAATATTTTAACTGCGATAAAATGACTAGTGAATTAAACTACCCTTGCAAACCATAACTGTCCAAGGTACAGAATTTGTACATTTTAGCACTTGAGAGACCAAAATTGAAAGCTAAATTAGTGTAAAATTCGAAAGCTTAAGTCACTTAAAGCGATTGAAGTCACTTTTACAGACTTAAACAAGAAATTGCAATTTTAATGACAACTTAAAAACTTACAAGGTTCTTTTGTCTTAACCTTACAGCCCAATTTAAAATGCTTTCAAAAGGAGACTGGTTGTTAGAGTTTGTTGTTTTGGGGTGACTTGATGATACTGGAACATTTTTAGTGTGACACCGTTCGATTTTAGAACCTACGCGAATGAAACATCTATATAAGGGGGGAGGTTCATTTTACTGAAGTACAGTTCCTCTGAAGTTCAATGTCTATGAGTTAAACCGAGGTAAGCTAGAAGCCCACTACTTAATGTAACGGCGGGGTAAATTTGGATGAGAGGGAACGAGTACACCTATGAAAGTAAAGTCGAATGAAAATTCTTCGGAGCGGGAAGTCAGTTTTTTACGTTTTAGTTCTCTGTTAATCCACAATGATTCCTTTAAGGCACTGTAATTACAGAACATGATCCTTAGTTTATTTATTTATATTTTGACCGAATAAAGGCAAAAGCAATAAGGAAGGTAATAGCAATTGTGACTGTGGGCTACTGTGTCTTAGCAGTAGTTTCTTTTGCCATTGGAGAAGAGATAACATCAAGAAATTTCAAGCCACTCTTAGTTTGTTGCTTTTGCTGGTGAGCATCGTAGCGTATGACATTTTCTCTTTGTGCTTCTTACGTAAGGCAGAATGTTGCTCAAATTTAATGGCGAAAAAGTCCTCTGACTGCTTTTCTTGTAGCAGGATAGCTACCCTGCTCCCATTGTTGGTAGTGGATTAGACACCGACGAAGAAGGATGGAACCTTCCGGTGCTTTTCCTGAGTGGAAAACTGCGACCGAAAAGAGGCGGAAGCAAGGAAAATGACTAGGGGGAAGCGAGGTTAAAACGGACCCTCGCAACGCAACATTCTAATTTCAAGCGTAGGTGCCGTGTTTGTATGTGTGCAGGAAGAACATCAAAGGGATAACACACAATGTAATTAAGCATACTGCCATACTTTAGCATTGCAATATTGCTGCTCTAAACAAGCGACGTTGCTAATACAAGCTCTTGGGTCTGTACCCCAGAGCCGTGCTTCGTCTACCAAGGTGGCAATAATTCCAAGATGTACGTGTGGGAACTCTCCCTGCAGCTAGGAAATAGCCGTCACCTTCAACCAACGTTATTATTTCTCTGAAAAGTATCTTTATCTTTTATAATAAAGGGTAAGGTTTAAATCTTGCATCACCCTGATGTCGTTTAATCAAGGGGTTCCGTTACATGGGGATCGGCATCCTTGGATTTTGTATTTGACTCCAACGTAGTTCTTTTAAATGAAATGCCCAATTAACCTACACACTGTAATACTTGAAGGTTTCACCGCGAGCGTTATTAACCAAGGCTTCACGAGTGATTAGTCGTGTCAGGTTTATGAATGTCAAGCTTTCGGTCATTTATACTCCACGTCCATCTTCAGGATCTGAATGAAACTTGATCCGCTGCCCTGCCAAATGAGCTTGATTAATTAACCTATACATTTAGAAACAACTTTCATTAAACATTCTTTTTTTAATCAGCCGTATTAAATGCTTCTGTGCAAATCCATAGTTGTTAAATGAAGAAAAAGCAGAAGAATGTAGACCTTACGAGTAAAAGGGCCTCTGTTGTTTAAAGTATTTCCACTTGCTTTGTTAACACGTTAACTTATATAGACATCGTTTCCTCGATTTGATCTCTCATCTGATAAGTTAGTATAGCTATACTATGCATGATGAAGGAAATCAGATAAATTATTTTAAATTATATTTGGTTATGGAGACAGACGGCGGTATCACATGTAGGTGGGCAAATGATGGACTTCCAGATCACAGCTCACTATATGTACTGGAATGGTGCAAACCAGTCCTAACGTCTGGTTAAGTCATTCTTTAAATGGTTTCTGTGATCAATTTGCGCATTTTCAAGTAGCTGAGGGCTATTATTTTTCTTGCATTTAAGTAAGTAGATGGTTATTATTATATGATATGCTTTTGATTTAATGATTGAGCAGTAATAAACTTGAACAGAAGCATCTAGTACGGATAAAAATTGAAATGAAACAACTGTACTCGAGTGAACTTTGTAGCAAACTAGTTTTTAGAAAAAATTTCGGTAAGAACACTCATATATAATATAAATGTAAACTTCCTAAACGTTAGTTGGAATATATGAAATAATGGAATGCAAACTTAAGCATACTTTCGCTGTTTATACGGAGCTGTGTGTAGGCTACCTGTAAGCTAGTTACGAGGCTTTTACGAACATTGGATCAAAATCTGTCGAATTTTATTTAAACCAATACTGTTGACATACACATTGGGGAAATAAACATTAAAATAAAATGAGCAGAAAGCTATATTGATGGAGGTTACCATGGTTAACAATTAACAATCTCATGTTTTTGAAATACTCCTTGTACAAACCCTGGAAATTATTCTTTCATATGTAACTTCTTTAATTTTGCTCGTTTTAAATTATCAATAAGTCCAATATTTCGTCTTGCAATGCTGTCGCCTATCAATGGAGGTCGAAGGTACACGATATTTTTGCTGTTGACTCCAAGTTAGACCACCAACAGGTTCCCGAGGTGACGGTTAGTTCATCACTAAAACTAACTCCTGCTTTATTGTTAGCAGGGTCATAATACGAAAATTTGGACCTACTCCCAAATAGCATATCCGAATCCTCAGTTAGAAATAGTATTATAGCTACTCCAACCTACACAATCCCACCCCCACCCACCCACCCAACCACCCACACAGACACACACACATACACACAGACAGAGTACTTCTGTTTAGACAACAGCAAGCAAGGCGATTGCGAATTCTGAAAATTCAGGTACATATTTGACCATTGCAGTAAACTAATTGATTTGCCAAGTTACCTGTACTGCACTACGTGAACGTTGACACATTATTTACGGAGATAAGATGGATGGGACTTCATAAGCCTGTTCTATTGTTTTCTGCCCACTGAAAATGAATGATGGGATTTCCTCCTAATAGTGCAACACGCAGCCTCCAGAGAATGCCATACTAAATGCTTTTAAATACAAAAGGAATATGGTGTCTGGCCATGGAATAAACTTCATGCTTCAAAAGTGGTATTTCGAAAAAAAATTAAAATATATAGGAATGACTAACTGAAATTTGCGTTTATTTAAGAAAGTAAAACATGCTAGAAGACGGCCCTTAGTCTAAAAGTACTTAAATTTTCACTTTCACTTGTACATGTGCTGTTCATTATAACCCCATTTATTCTCAGCTATTATCATGTCTACTCTGAGGTGTTCTCACTCATCAGCAGCGGTTTACATAAATGTGAGGCTTGAAGGAAGGAGAGAGAGTCCTTAAATTCTTATACCGGGGGTCAGTATTGGTGTTACATCCTTAGGAAGTGCACAATTATTCAATCTCCAACTAATAAAAGCGCATTCACTTATCGGAATTTTTTTCTAAACTATTGTGCTTTGATATAACATAACCTACCAGTATAGGAAACTAACAGTGTAATGCAATAAATAATTGAAAGTAATACTTAAAAATTTCTTAAATGCAAATATGTACTATAAACAGAAACTTTAATTACACTGAAATTTTTAATGCGTAGTTACGAAAACTAAGACGAATTAGGTTCTAAGACCTGAAGCTTTCCTGGCAACGAATATGCTCAATTGCTTCTCTGGCAGCAAGCAAGGTGAAAAGACGATTAGATATCAACGTTTCGGGAGTGTGCATTACTCCCATCATCAGAATATTTATTAAATGTTTGCTGCCAGAGAAGAAATTAAGAGTTAGGTTTTGGTTTCTACGCCAAGTCATAAAACGTTCATTATTTGATTCAGCCGGATTCAGCAATTGCATATGGAAGAAAGTTTGAAAATCTGCTGCCCTAATTCCTATTCCTGCTCCAATTCACTCCCCATGAACATTTATGAAGAATGATAGCCTTTCTTTCGAATTGGTGATCCTCGCGGTGCAATAACATATAAAGATACTCGAGTTCGATTCCCGGTCATAGCATAGATTTTCCTTTTAATTTGTTTAACTGCAATGTTATATCAGCGGCCGTTCTCTCTTGGAACTTATCGAAGGTGTTAGCTCGGATAAGTTGTGTTTTAAAGCAGAGAAATTGTTTACAACTGAAAAACTTCTATTGTGTAAATGATACGGTTGTATGCAATATCTCGGAACAGAAACTGTATAGCATTTGGTTTCACGTTGTTTGCTGTGAAACATTATGCCAAAACAATGCTTGTATTATAATGAAGAGTGGCCAAGGGTCACTGACGGATAGATAAACACGATCAGGTGAGTTTTGCCTACGAATGTCAAGACACTATAGGAGGAATGTGGTGGTTTGTAACTTATGACTTCACTGCCTAAGGTTCCAAAGTAGTTTAACTTCATTTCCCTTGGCTCTGGTTTTAATGATTAGAGCTTCCTATGCCGGAAAATTAACTTTGATACTATAAGACATTGGCGAACTGACTAGTACAAATGCGGTTGAATACAGACTTTCCTTGCTAAGTTACGACCATATGAAGAAAGTGCCTCAAACATACCAGCTGCCATGGTATTGTTGCCCATAGAAATTTGGTTCTGTGGTACATCTAACTGATAAAAGAACGAAACATATGGAAATCAACCACTTATAAGGAGAAACTAATTCGAGGCAGAGTGCGGTTAATCGCCTAGCTGCAAACTGTGCCTATGAATGAGCACATTAAGTCAACCTGGGGAAAACACATGTGTTTGGCCCACAGTCACACCTTAATCAATAACCCCTCTGCCATAAATTAAGAGGAATATAGATTGCTTGTCGTTATTTCAATGCAGCCATTGCATTTTAATATGCTCATAAATCCTTTGCAGGCAATTCTTTAATCACTATAAATCTTGCATGTTCGTTAAAGCGATTCAAATTAAAATCTCTCTAAATGACGGGCAGTGTTATTATTCGCAGCTTAATCCCAAGTTATTAATGTTACGCTTTTAGAGGTATCAAGCAGGCTTGTTTGGAGTACGATTCGAGGTACCATATCCGTTCGGGGGAGGACTGGGGGAGCCTACAAGAGGGGAAACGCGACAATGTGAGAAAAAAGATGGGGTAAGAGAAAGGGTTTGGGAAGGAATGCGTGTTGCTGGATATCTGGAGCATCCTTTAATGACATGTACCATATACTGTTTTAAAAATCCCGCTCAAGGTTGCTCCCAATGTTCAATAGAAACACATTTGAATACTAGAAACATTGCTATAAATGTGTAGCAAATACGAATATAAATTTTCCCACAACAAAATAAATTGTGAAGACTATTAAAATATATTTTATTTTACTCGTGCATTAGGTAAAATTTGAACCACAGTATTAGAATCAGAATTTTTACATGAGTTGATAGTAAACTGGGTTTTTATTTCTGGATGGTGCTGTGGTGTAGTATATTATGCGATGAGACCATGACGTAGGTTAAGGTTTCATAATTCTCCTAAAATTATCTTAACTACCACAGAGTACCGTTTGATACAACTACTTATGCGCACCATATGCTTAGGTTTCAAATATAGATATATTATTGGTGACATTCTTCCTTTAACTGAGTCCGTAAATGCACTGACCTTACCTCATACAGTGAAACAGCGGCAGATCATGTGCGCAGACGCAGATGTATTGTTACATACGATCTTCTCATTTGCTAAACCCTGCACTTTAATCAGAGGGGGTCTACCAGACGTATACACAATTATGTATAATTGGAAGGGAAGAACGTAATGATTCTTGCAATATTTTAAGCACTTTTATTATTTATTAGTTTGATTATTTCCTTCTGAAGTATAGGTTGAATTCTCTGATGATCAAATCTCGTCCTCTGAACAAAATTAATACTTTTTTTCTTAATTTACCACATATATAATAGGTAAAACGGCTGTTGCATTCCACCCAAAAGCTCTATATTTTAGCAATGCACCGTTATAGACTCTGTGAATCCAGATTTTTTTTTATTTAATTGGAAAAGGGTTTGTAGGTCTGTGTGTATGTGTATGGACTTCATAACTCAAATGAAAGTTGTTTAAATATGATATTTAATATTTAAGTTGAGCATCTTCCAAGGATGCTTCAAGAATATTTCAAGAAAATGCTCTCCTAACTACACTTCAAATGGAATACCTTTTGAAAACGTTACTTGTCTCAAAATTGCGCTAACGTTGGTCCTTTATTAAAATACACTAAGAAAGTTCCATATACCTATGAAATTCCCTATATTTTTAATGCACTAGAAATAGCCTCTTCAGTTCTCTTCATTCTGAATACTCGTTTTTTTTAGGTTCGTGTTATTGGTTTCCATTTGCTAATACTTATACTTTTCTCCAATAGGAAGTCGTTATCCACCCTGCCATTTTCTGCTCTCAGTCGTGCAAATAGTACGGAATTTCAAAGGCATCAACCCTTAAATATATTGGAGCTTCGGCTACTCTGTTCTCATTTCAGCTAAGGGAAATATGTAATAAAACCATTTTGTGTTCATTGACCCTAAATGTAACTTAAAGAATATGCGCTTTTCTACTGTGGTTTGTTCAATGGATAGAGAAATTCCGGTGAATTTAACTTATAAGTTTTTTAATATGCACTTCTTGCATGGATTTTAAGCATTACTATCTTTGGATTTTTACTAAGATACTAATTCACCTTTATTATCCTTGTAAAATTTGTTTGTAACTTTTCAGCAAAATGAGGTCCTATTCACAAAATAGTTGAGGGATTTAATTACCCTTTAAAAGGACTTCAGATTGCAAGGATACACAATTCTTGTGCATTCTTTGCACTGGAATAATTTCAAAATTAATAATTAAGAATATTAGACTATATAATTAAGGGAACGTTTTTGGAAAACGTTAATGCACATGTAACCTTGCAATTTAGTATTCATACTGTTATAAATATATTCATTCAGTGTTTGGCAATGTGCATTGTTGTTTGTATTAATGCAGCTAATAAACTACAGCGTGAACGGCATTTTATAGACAGGTTATAAAGAAAAGTCAACATGCTTATCTTACTAACAAGTAGTAGCCCTCTCTTAACGATGACTATTTATTTTGCAAAACAGCTGATACAATAATTTGCAACTAAAATAGGGATTTATCTTGATGTTCATCGATGCACAATGAAACTAAATGAACTAAATGTACTTTGGCATCAGTAAAATGTGTATCTGTAACGTTAACGTATGGTTGTAATACCATTCGTTTTTCCATAATAGATACGTATCTATCTCTTTTATATAAATGGACGAGATTACAGTGAGAAAGTCCATTATTTAATGGCATTCTGCTTGGCCGATAATTAAATAAGAATTTATTAGAATAAACAATACATAAAAACTCCAGAACATTCACTTTTTCGCAATTAACAGTAATAAAAGAAAATGGGAAAGTAGTTGTCCACTTGCATTTCATAACAAGAATATTGGCACAATTTAGAGAGGCGAACACCAAAATTGAATCAATGAGAAATTATCAAGTGTGCACTTATTTTCTCTAAAACCAGGTACGTGTCATTCAAATGCAAGGAACACACAAGAGGAGTTCCCAAGAAATTCTGCAGTTCAAAGCGGGGCAAAAAAGTAAACAATTCACATGTATTACGCATCAAAAGATTTGTGTTTTCCAATCACGAGAAAGCTATTTCTTACAGCTTTTTACAGTTTCAAATGGTGTTATATTATCCTAAAAAACTTTACAATAAATCACATTAAATTCAATTTAAAATACAGTACTTAAATAGTTAACTAATTTATCTTAAGCATATACGATTATGTAGAAATGCTTTTTTTTTTTTTTTGTAATTTTTTGTTGTTGTAATTTTACGCCCTCAAACGTTAAGTCATATCGGACGGTGAATGAAATGGGTGAAGTGATACTAAAATGTGTCCAGGGTCCATGGAGCTTAGAGCTACCCGACATTCGTCTGTAAGGATAAGGGAAATCCCCGGAAAAACCTTATCCCGTTATCTCACCCTGACCTAGATTCGAACTCTGGACCTCTTGAACGTGAAGAAGACATGCCACCATCTACGCTACCGAGGCGGGCATAGAACTCGTTTTTCGTAAATGTTTTAATATACCTACTTCAAGTTTCAAGTTACATCAGACGATGAATGAAATGGATGAAATGATGCTTAAATGAGCCCACGGTCCATAGAGCTTATAGTTACCTGATATTCGTCTTTCAGAGTATGGGAAAACACCGGGAAAAAGTTTGCAAGTAACTCACCCTGGCCGAGATTCGAAGCTAGCATTCTTAGTTCTCGAAATAGTAGGTGGAACACTGCTATGATACTGTATCTCCAAAAGCTTTTAATGAACGTCGTACCGCGGGCCTGTAAACCCTTAACCAAATTAATTCATATTAAAGGCAGTTTAATTTCGCAGAAAGCGAATTATTCCTCTTTTTACAGTTTTTCTTTGTTTTCTCTTAGTTTCCCTTCTTGTCCTTCTGAAGAGACCGTTGGAGTATAAAAAAAGTTTTCAAAAACAAGGAACAGCAGTTCCAATGAACAGTGTCCTCCCTTAAACTATACACCTAACTAATATTGCTGCAAGGTGACTGTCACAAAATAAGAATGTACATTGCCAGTGTAAAACATCATGGCTACTTCATTACATGCTTCAGTTGAGAAACTTCATTCGTATTCCAAAATACCAAGAAAATCTAGAAGTATGCCAAAACCCTGGAATTCTAAACTTAGAGGGTAACACAGATACAGGGATTCAGAAGGCTAGATGGCGATTGATTTTTAATGTTAATAAATTATTAATATTACCTTACAATAAAATTACTACCACTAACCCTACCCTTTGTAGTTTCAGCAGAAGTTCTCCTGTGGTACTGTTGCATCTAATGTAATATGGATTTGTTTAAGTGATACATTCACAATCCCATTATTTTTATTGATATTCTGGTACTAGATTTAAGATTTTAGATAGGATAGAAACAGTCTTATTATTAACAATGAAAAATGAAAATATTCAAATTGTAAATCCTAATAACTAGCGTGCAATTTTTTTAGCAATTACTAACTCAACGAATAACTATTAATGAAAATTCATAATATATGCTGCTTGATAATGGCTTTACTGCGTCTGATATGCTGCAACTTTATTGCGTTCGCAACCCTTTACTTTTCTGCAGGCTGAAAGATGTATTTACCCAGCATTTTTCTCATAATGCCAGGTGGAGCATGGTTTCCATCCTCAACACATGTATTATGCTACTCCATCACTCCGTCCAATTCGTCCATCCGATATTTTGACTAGAGAATCCTGCACCTTCAGAGAAACCCACTTTAGACCGGATACAACAGGCGCAGATGGACTTTCGTTGTTGCCATGCCAACTTTATTTATTTTTGGCGGAGGGGGGGGGGCAGAGGCACCGGTATGGGACACACCGCATATGGACTAGGATTTAATCAGATTTTCTGCTGCCATTTAAAGTCCACAGCAATTCCTCTTGTACTGCAGGCTCGACAGCCTGGCATTAATTATCAAAAGCAGGTAGGAATGTGAAATAGCTCTACCTCTAATTAAGCAAGCAAAAGTATTCATGTATTCAATACCCCTCACTTCAATCAAAATTGTGCCACTGAGCTTTTGTGAATGTGTACCGTGCACAAATTGTCTTTCTGGCCATGGCTACTGGTAGTTTTATGGTGCTACCATTCTGCATAGAAATATTACAGTACCTTTCTCTTTGCTGCGCTTTCTTGTCTTTTGTTACTTATTTGAAATAAATGAAACTTCGTGTTCTGTTCTTCCCAGTTACGTCCAAGCTTTTCAAAAAAATCATTGTTGTTGACGTAATACTCGTTACAATGTAATACATATTTCACTGTTTTATAACAATGGTTGTTTGAAGCTGGAAGACTGAAAGATATTTTAAAATTTCGATGCCATGTTTGGAACTGAAGGACTCGATTTGGAGTGACAGTGCCACAATCCGAACCTTCAGCTATATTGACCTATTCTGGCACTTGTTTCTCCCTAGGAACCTTCAGCGAAATCTTAGTCATATTGTTTTGTATTAAAAGCTGGATTTTAGACTCAAGAATCTTCGAACTCAAATACAGCTTCACTTATGCATCAAATCACACTTTAAACTTTTACTTGATTTGAATATACAGATTCATTGTACTGCTAACAAACTTAAAACTGAAATATCACGACACTTCATCATCATAAATAGGAACATGGCCAGCTTGCTTTAGAAATTTCACATTCAAGAGTACACTTGCCTCTTTTCTATACTTAAGCAGTTATGTAATTTCTGATTCACACCAGTTATCGTCCTACCATTACTTTCTGCGAAAATTCTACTAACTGCAGAAGTGATAAGATATGAACTCTAAAACGCTCAGAATTCTATACCCGCGAGTGGTAGTTTTGTTGTTTTCCCTATCTACCACTGTTTATAATTCACCTACTGCAACGTTAAATCATATCAAACGATGAATAAAACGAGGAAAGTGATGCTCAAATGAGCTCGGAGTCAATAGAGATTAAGCTTATCAGACATTCGGCTTTCAGCATTAAGGGAAAAACCTGCAAGAAAATTATCCAGATAGCTCACTTCGACCTAGATTTGAACTCGGAACCTACTGCACGTGAGGCAGACACCTACATTAAGGAGAGGCTCCGAGTGGTACTTAAAAATGTTTTGATTAAGCTACATAGAACAGTGGCGAATACGTATGTACACTTTATGAAAAAGAGTTGAACACTTCCATATTTCTGTTACTTGGGTGTAATAATGATGAGCACATTCAGCGCAACTGCTAAATTAAATTAAGATTCCGTTAAGTTTCGCTGGAAACGGTGAGAAACGAGTCAATGACTGCTGTCGTGTTTAACACATGTACAGAATGAACAGAATGGAAAAAATGTACAGAATTAGTCTGACGTTATTCATATTGCACTGAACTGTTACTTTTTCTAAGACTAAGTTGTGGAAAAATTGTATCACATCGAAAACTTGATATCGAGATTTCATCAAGTCCCACTGAATTGAAGTAGAAATTATTTTTTAAAAAAAGAGTTAGGTGTTTAAGTGTGCAAGTAGCATAAGTCAAAAACAAAAGATACGTTAAATACAAATTTGGTATTTTATGTAACTTTGAGTGCTATAGAAGTAGCTTGTGAAATTCTCTGCTTTGAATGACTTTTGCAGATGTAGTTTAACCACAAAGATGACTATATACTTTAAAGCACAACGCTGATGTCAAATAACATTTTTGGCCTCAAGCATTACCAAGATTTTCCTTGTCATTGGTTTGAATTTTTAAATACTTATACCATTTTTAAGCATTAAGTCCTCGTTTTCTTCTCATTCTTCTTCTTCTTCTGCCACTGCTTCTTCCTCTTCTTCTTCTTCTAGTGCTAATGCAAAGAGCACACAATTTCAAATACATCACATAGATGAATTTAAGTATCGGTTAAGGCTGCTGTATTCGACTTTTACTGCACCAAAATGTGTAATAAAATATTTCTGCAAATATTTTCTTCATTAGCATGAATCGGAGAGAATAAGTGTATACAACATTAGTTTGCAGAAGACCAGGCAAGGAAGTCACAAGAACGTACACTTTAAAATACTTTTGTTCATGTAATTTTCCAATCGTTTTCTTGTAGCTTGCAAGACATGAATTTCAGAGGCAATCACGTAGTCATCCACTTTTAATAACCTGACTATCGCTTCAACCCACCGTGTCATTATCATACCTTGGTACCTCATGTCTTGTTAGGAAACGCCCGCCATACATTCATGGACAACACCATTTAATTCATACAAAATAGCAAAATCTGTTATGCCTTTCTTTTTCGTTAACGTATTTTCACCACTAACTCTTACAGTGCTTTTTGCCCACTTGAAGTTTCTATGGAGACCGTTAAATGGTGCATGAAACAAAACAAAAGAATTAAATAACTTTGCGGGCCTTGTATTAGCTCATATTGCAATGCAAATAGCTCAGAATGTTTAACATTGTTTAAACATAACAAGCTGCAACATACTAATTTAATTGTAAAATTTCATAAATTTATGAAATGGAACTAGGTAATAGTTTACTTGTGTTACAAGTACTCGGCTCGCTCCCATAGTTACCAAACGTTTCGTTCAGTGTACCATTAGCAAGGAATCATAGAGGGATAATTATTCTTCATTGAAAAAGTTCAATCTTTCACCAAACTGAGTATCACTGACAATAGCTTGGCACATAAATAATCTTTGGGAACTAATTTCCTGAGCACTCTATAACACGTTTTAATGACATATAACATTAATAGCGCATTCACCTTACATTTCTTAAGATTAATATAATTTAAATATTCTTTAAGCTTCTATTTAAAATTTCGAATATTTACTCACTTGGAAATACAGCTTGAAGTTCTCTATCGGTTACTCAACTTGAAAATGGTCCACAATAATTTTTAATCGAATTACAAGACAAATATTTAGCTGGTAATGCCGTCCATGTGGCTCCTTTGGCCTACGTAACCGTTTCAACTCTCCACGAGGTTAGGAGTAATCCTGACCTGCAGACCGGACGCTTTCTCCCAATTCGCAAATCTTGGTCTGACGAGGAAGTTCTTTTGCGCTACATCCGCAGTCTTCTTCTTCCAAACACCATTTCTCCAACGTAACTATTTCTCAAGTTGCGCTGCCACATACTCACACCAGGTGTACCTGGATATTACATGCTATCCAAGCGGACCATAATGTAGGCAGATTAGTCTTTCAGCGACAAAACTGAATACACGAACTGCTGCATACGTTAACTTCCTCAAGCATGATTAGAAAGTTGTTCACAACCAACTCCATTTAACTGGTGTTCTGAATTGTCCCCAAACTTAAGTGTCTTACTTTAATGCCAATTGTTTATGTCGAAGCATCTGGATCGAGCCTCTACCAGCTTCTACGGAAGAAGCATTGCGATCTCGTCTATTGCTGCTGTCACTGCCGAATTTACCCAGAGGAAGTGATTGCCAGATCCCGCCCTTTACTTGCGCTTTTCCGAAGAAAATTCACACCTGCTTCTTTGTCGTTCTTACTTGTATAAGGGTTAAATTTACAAAAATAAACAATATTGCAGTTAATCTCTACAAGTATTTACACCTGCTTCTTTGTCATTCCTATTTGTAACAAGGTTAAATATATATAAATAAACAATATTGCAGTTAATCTCTACAAGTAAATATTAAATGGAAGGTTATATGGATTAAAAAAGATTCTATAGAAGAGTAAACTGGATGGATAATCAAGTACGCGCTTCTAGGAATATTTGTGGAAGAAAGGGGAAAAAAACTCACGTGAATACAGAATATAAGGTTTATCAAAATATCTTGTTACATCAATCGTGGAACATTTGTGATATCCATACCAATGTATCCTTTCGGTTGTAAATGCTTATTTATGCATTTGATGGTGTTAATAACCACACGACAGAAAAAGTGAAGTATCCTACTCATTTCTTAACGTACTATTTGGAATAACAATTTATAAACATAATAAATTAGCCTTATAATATAGATTTTTGTCCAAAACACGAATGTTTCGTTAGCTTATAAAGTAAGAAGAACTGGAATACCAGGTGCGAAGAAATTCCGCAAATGGCATCTCACTTCCTGGGGCTGAAACAATCACGTTCAACGAAGCGAGCTAAGCGGATTTTCACCGACAAGCTTCTAGAGAGGCATTGTTCTCCTCTTGGACCAGAAGTGCGTTCTATATATGTCATTACACCCTGGGGGGTGATATTTCACTGGATCGGCGGAGGGTATTACGTGCATAGTTCACTGGAGTCGAAAGCCCAGCCAATACCTTATCGTCAAGCAAAGGAACGGTGTAAACATTCCTGCAACATCTGTACTTTTGGTATTCCTAATGCCAGCAACCAATAAAACACTGTCAGCCTCCCTGTTGTATTTAAAGTGTCGCCAGCAGAGCGCTAAGTTTCGAGAGCGAGAGCAAATCTCTTTCCAAGCTAGTTTTGTTTAGCTTCGTTTTCTAAGTATACATGAATAATGACTGCTAACTTTTAGCTGTGCAACTTCCATTACCGCATCCGTATCATTTCCTTCTCCTGAATAGAGGCCAGGGTAAGTGCAGCTCCTAGAGGCACATTAATGCTGGAAAGGTTCTCATTGTAAAACAAAAACTTTAAATACTTGCTTTATATCACTTTTACTAACCCGCAATAAAACCCTTACATATAAACATAATCCAAATGCATCCTAAAAGACGGGTATTGCCAATACCGTCGTTTCATTAAATATTTCTATGTGTATTGAAGTACTTCTTTTAAAAATTAAACTACCCAGATTTTGATTACCTCAGATGTTTGACCAATCACATGACCGAAATTTAACTGATTACAGTATGTGTACACAAGGAATAAATTAATGCGTGAACATATACACATATGTCAGTGTGTGTTTGTGATTCTACGTACTTAAAGGCGCCTAAAATGTTGCAACAATGCCCACTAAACTTGGCAAAGGTAACCTTTGACACTAGGAAAAGCATCCTTTAGATTTGACTGATACTGTTTCATCAATCATGAAGTAATATCGGTAACACATTGCCACTGTTTTGTTTTCACTGTCTTCTTCTTTTTTAATTGCTGTTCATTGTTGCTTTCACAGCTAGGTCTAGCGGTGAAATCCTGAAGTTCCATCGTATATGGAGTTACAATGTACGCACAAAGCATTAATAAGTTACACAGAAATGAAACAAGAGAACAGAAGTATTCAAAATGCATGTCAAAAGATTACACTACATTAAACACATATTTCACAACATAAGTTGCGAAAATAATCAGTTGAGTGAAATGATTTGGTGCAATCTAGTATTTGTGAAGAATCCTGTACGTTAGTATAAAATTTGTACCCATTCAGTGGATATTAAGAAGAGTACAACTTGGCTTTTTTATGTTGATGTTAAATGCAATTGGACAAGGGCAACTTAAGACTCAACGTTGCAGAGATAATTCCCGAAACACAACGTAACTATTTATAATTTTATTTGTTTACACTTCTATACGGACCAGACTGAATTGGACTGGATTGGATTTGATTATTAGGAGGGGATTCCGCACCTCGACCGGACTGGTGTTTTGTACCTTTGCCCCCAGTGAGGCACTCCCGGGAGGGAGGATGAGGAGAGGGGAGATAGAGAGCGGCTGACCCTAAGGAGTCACTACAGTAAAGAGGGTGGGTTCCCTACATTTTACTAGATAGAATCTCCCCGGTAGTCCAGGACAATCGTCATCGTATTTACCGTGTCCCCGAAGCAGTCACAAGGTCGTTTCGGAAACCGGAGGCCGCCCCTCCCACCCCACAGCAAGGAAGAATCCAGGCAGGCAGTCTTGCACAACCGGCATCCCACAAGACACGTTCCTGAATCGGCCCACTAGGCCGGCTAGGAGGCCGGAGTCAGTCCCACCAGAGGAGAAAGTGTTCACTCAGGGCATATCATCCTGTCATGCACTGCCGAGATACTCGCCTAGACTTTTCCCCTGAAAGCGACCACCAGATGAGAGATGATATGAAATGATAATGAGGGTGAAATGGAGGGACTGGAAATTCGGGGGATGTAATCAACCCATCCAGCATTCACCTAGCGACCCGGTAAAATCCCGAAAAAAACATGGGACAGGGTTCCATCATTTCACACACACACATACACACACACACACACACACACACACACACACACACACACACACACACACACACAGACAGACAGACACCTATCCACCCACCCACCCAGATACACAGGTGAGCGCGTGCTCTGCTCATATACAACACTAACCTAGGTGTCGTAGCCCAACATGGGCTAAATTTCAGTAACACAGGATCCTATCATCCCGTTCATATATATGCACGCACGCGCACACACACGCACACATGCCTAGACGCCATAGCCCAACATAAGCTTAATTTCGATACCACAGGACGTTGTATACTAATGGCCTAAAACGGGCTAAATTTCAATAACAATCACATATTATCCTGGTCACACACACAAACGCACACCCGCGAACACACACACACACACACACACTAAATTAAAACTCAAATTGAGTTTTTATATATGGAGGCTCATAAACTGCTGTAGTTCTCATAGCCCATTCTAATATTGACGATTAAATAGCATTTAATTTGGGTCAGAGGCCTCTTTATAAGTCTTGAGGTTATTTTAAGTCCTGTAAATGTACAAGGTGACAAAGAGTTTACTTCCCTTCCGAAGGAAACCATGCTAAGGCCTTTTACGCTCGAAAAATTGCATCACCATCAGCCTAATTTGAATCCGCAAATTCGCTAAGTATTGTAACCTAAATTTTGATACCACAGGGCCCTATCCCATTCCTATGCACACACTAACCTGGGCTTCGCCATGCTGTAGTAAACTCACACATGGTATGGCTAATAATCCTGTTTGCTCAATTGTTATGGTACGGAGAGTAACAAAATTTGTGTTGGTTATGATTCGTGTTTCTCTAAATAATGGTTATAACTTTCTAAAAGTGACATAAGTGAAACCTTGCTTTTTAACTGAAAATGCTCTAGCTCATGGTTAACGTATACTTTCTTCCCTGATATTTTTGTCGTTCAAAAATGCTTTTGCATGGTGTTTTGTCGATATTTTTATTAATGATTTTATTTTTGATTCTTGATGCTGTGCTAAGAGATAGACTCTTTGTTTACGCATACTTCTTACCAAATACGTTTTAAATGTCTCCAAAGAATCGCAAGGATGTTGGTCAAGTCTAAACCTTGTAGACCCTTGCGCTGGCAGAGGTGGACTAGTATCCTTACCTGCCCGGCCGTCTAGCGCAGTAGAGAGATGCCGTGAGTGGGTTGGATTATAATTTAACTAGCCTATACTGTGTCATTATTTATTTAAAAAGTCATCCTTATACAAATTATGGACAGCAATAAAAATATATTTGTATGCTCAATCTAAATTAAAAAAAGTGAAAAATATTAAGAAAGCCCAAGCATATAAACAAATAGAAAGTGGCAAAAAATAATCAAAATATCAGCTAACAAGTAGACGTGAAAAGGATTTCTGTGTATGCAGCAAAGGCCTATGGTGCAATAATTGAAATGCCACATGCCATAAGAATCCGGGCCATGCTTGCTTTCGGAGACTTTCATGGACCTTACTATGGACAGCTTCCCTCTATCCTTTACATATCACCGTTTACAGGGTTTGCTTCTCACTGATTTAGCGCGACACTAATGTTGTGCAGCATATTTCAGTTCCATTTCGATTAAAGATCAGATGTTAGATATCCCTCTAATATTTGAGGTTGTCTTTGTTTACCTGCTACTTGAATCAGATAAAAGATATTAATGCGAATTTGTAAGATTTATGAAGTCCAAGAGAGATGGCCTGAGTCCCGTTGTGGCACTGGATTTTTCAGTTATAATCAACTAAGTGTCTCTGCCCGTCTGTTGAATAAATAATAAGAAACAAAATTCAAAATGCCCCTAATGAAGTTCAGAACACCTGATTTTACAATGTGCATTTCAATAATAAGAAGAAAGCTTAGAACATTAAAGCTATAGGATGATCATTATTGTTATTATCATCATCATCATGATTATCAACATAATCATCATGATTATCAACATCATCATCATGACTATCAACATCATCATCATGATCATCATCATCATGATCATCATCATCCTCCTCCTCATCGTCATCATCCTCATCATTCTCGTTCTCATCATCATCATCATCATCATCACCATCATCATCATCATCATCATCATCATCCTCATCATCCTCATCATCCTCATCATCCTCATCATCATCATCATCATCATCATCATCATCATCATCATCATCATCATCATCATCATCATCATTATTATTATTATTATTATTATTATTATGACTATTTTTTTATTATTATTATTACAATTTATTATTATTATTATTATTATTATTATTATTATTATTATTATTATTATTATTATTATTATTATTATTATTATTATTATTATTATTATTATTATTATTATTATTATTATTATTATTATTATTATTATTATTATTATTATTATTATTATTATTATTATTATTATTATTATTATTATTATTATTATTATTATTATTATTATTATTATTATTATTATTATTATTATTATTATTATTATTATTATTATTATTATTATTATTATTATTATTATTATTATTATTATTATTATTATTATTATTATTATTATTATTATTATTATTATTATTATTATTATTATTATTATTATTATTATTATTATTATTATTATTATTATTATTATTATTATTATTATTATTATTATTATTATTATTATTATTATTATTATTATTATTATTATTATTATTATTATTATTATTATTATTATTATTATTATTATTATTATTATTATTATTATTATTATTATTATTATTATTATTATTATTATTATTATTATTATTATTATTATTATTATTATTATTATTATTATTATTATTATTATTATTATTATTATTATTATTATTATTATTATTATTATTATTATTATTATTATTATTATTATTATTATTGTTATTATTATTATTGTTATTATTATTATTGTTGTTATTATTATTGTTGTTGTTATTATTGTTGTTGTTATTATTGTTGTTGTTATTATTATTGTTGTTATTATTATTGTTGTTATTATTATTATTGTTATTATTATTATTGTTATTATTATTATTGTTATTATTATTATTATTATTATTATTATTATTATTATTATTATTATTATTATTATTATTATTATTATTATTATTATTATTATTATTATTATTATTATTATTATTATTATTATTATTATTATTATTATTATTATTATTATTATTATTATTATTATTATTATTATTATTATTATTAGTAATATTATTACTATTGTTATTATAAATATTATTAATATTATTGTTATTATTATTGTTATTATTGTTATTGTTATTATTGTTATTATTATTATTATCATTATCATTATCATGATCATTATCATGATCATTATTATTATTATTATTATTATTATTATTATTATTATTATTATTATTATTATTATTATTATTATTATTATTATTATTATTATTATTATTATTATTATTATTATTATTATTATTATTATTATTATTATTATTATTATTATTATTATTATTATTATTATTATTATTATTATTATTATTATTATTATTATTATTATTATTATTATTATTATTATTATTATTATTATTATTATTATTATTATTATTATTATTATTATTATTATTATTATTATTATTATTATTATTATTATTATTATTATTATTATTATTATTATTATTATTATTATTATTATTATTATTATTATTATTATTATTATTATTATTATTATTATTATTATTATTATTATTATTATTATTATTATTATTATTATTATTATTATTATTATTATTATTATTATTATTATTATTATTATTATTATTATTATTATTATTATTATTATTATTATTATTATTATTATTATTATTATTATTATTATTATTATTATTATTATTATTATTATTATTATTATTATTATTATTATTATTATTATTATTATTATTATTATTATTATTATTATTATTATTATTATTATTATTATTATTATTATTATTATTATTATTATTATTATTATTATTATTATTATTATTATTATTATTATTATTATTATTATTATTATTATTATTATTATTATTATTATTATTATTATTACCCTCCCTATGGCGTCTCCCCTATGCAAAGTGTACCCATTTTACCCTGTCGCAACCAAATCTACGAAGAAGTGCATCATGTGGGTGGCAGAGGTCATCCCAGCGACTCCCCCGACACCAAGGACCGTTTACTTCGCTATGGGTAACATTTAAAGCTGTAGACTATGTGTGACTTTTAAATGATTTTCCTGTCCTTGTATTCAATTCCTTACTTACATAAGTACTCGTGCAAATCTGCTAAGACAACCAGTATATTATAACATGAAATACACACTTATACCACTACCTCTCCTTTATCTCGAGACCTTTGGACTCTTTTCCAATAACTGTCAACAGATAAATTATATACATATTCATATATAATGAAAGCAAGAAGTTTTCAGACATCTATATCGTTTTGCAAGGAAAGAGTTACAAAAAGTAGCTACGGGTGTCAAGAAATATGTAACATAAAAGCCGTGACACGAATACTACCCTGCATAATTGCGCCATTTAAAACGCTATACGAAGGATATTTTTATATTACATAAAATTCACGAATAGACGCCTAGAATAGGCATTCGAGAAAATTAACTTAAAGACTTAAAGACATATATATCTAGCCAACATTCACCTGTCTGCTCAGCTGTAGACAGCAGTGTCAAAAAAAGCCTAACGAGATTTTTAATGGGCTAATGTAATGTATGGACAAGAAATGAAGAGTGCATCAATCTGTCTACATTGTGCATTTTTGGCAAAGAACAAAATATAGTTTTCCTTCCACATATTGTCCTTTCTTGCCTCATTTAAGCTTGCCTTTTTATAGAATTGGAATTATAAGAGGTAGAGGCGAGTGTACGAACACATTCCAATGGCTCAGATTTCTTTCCGAATTTATTTGTTTTGTACACGGTTGCAAAAGTTCCTTTTCTGTGTTCCATACAAGACCTACGTGAGCCTATTGCTTATTTCTTTGAACTGAAGTCTACACAGAAGTATTTGCTTATGAACAAAGATCAGGCTTAGGTATGTGGTAGAAGGAATGGTGTAAGAAAATATACTGCTTGCTGAATGGTTGGAAGGCATACTGTGGTCCATATCAAGTCCTGGACGAGTTCTCATAGTGGTCTGGTGCCAAAATGTGACAGTCAACTAGAGTTCAGCTTTTGGTTGAGGTATGAAGGAAAGGTGGAAGAAAGGGAACTATTTAAGTGAAGTGTTAGAACCAAGCAAGGTGAGCGCGACCGGGCTTTATAGATCCGATTAATTACTGCGCATTATATGGGCACGATTCCACGCACATGACTTTACGTATGCAATTTCGGTTTCTGACTGATATGGCAACAAGATTCTTTAGAACAGTAGACCTTCATTGGTGCTTAAGGAGGCAAGCTTCTTGGTGGCAGGTACCTGAGTGTTAGGCACTCCTATATAACTATATTAAGCCTCAAGTGGAGCTGTGGGGTCCTTTTCTATACCAGTGAAACTGTGAACCCCTAACCATTTCCTTTTTTTGGTGATTCTGTTGCTCACTACATACCTTATCAGCAGCTGAAAAGCAACCTGCAGCCCAACTATAAGCATTCTTGATTTGTTTGCATCTTCAGTGCACAGTTGCAAAGTTTGAGTGGTGCCATTATCGACCCCACGATACCGTAAGTGTTGCTGGTTTTTACTGTCAACATTACCCATTAAGTAAATATAATGTTCTTCTTAGGCCTAATTAATGTATTCATTTAATTTTCGTTTTAGGCTTAAGTAATACATTCATTTATTTTCTTTTTATACTTATTTAGTGTTTTAATTTTTTCAATATTATACTATACTATACCATACTATACTATACTATGGCTTCAAGCTCTCATAACACGCATGTCAGTTCTTTATGATAATTTTCGAGACTTTATGAATAATACATTATAAGAAGATGAAGTTAGTGACAGAGGTGATTTTAAAGAAGAAACTGAGCCTAATTATATCAATGAAAACGAAACTGCTTCAGAGCAAAGCTATGACTTTAGTGAATCAGATAGGAAAGAGAGAAATAAATCCGGAGGAGAGATATATAATTTCTATGGTAGAACCATGGTATTAACAGTTGTGAAATGTTGGGTATCTCGTTATATATGCAGTTCATTATATAGTGCTTATTTTTCACCACTTATATGTTCATTTTATCGCATTCTATTGCTACTCCATGTTATTTCTTTTTCAATAACAGACTTTAAATGTTTTTGTGTAATTTTACGTCATTGGTGTGCAGGGTTACTTGTTCTGCTCTTGTAATTTATGTTAGTTTGTTAGCATTAAACTAATGTTTTGTGTTATAATACGTATAAATATTAACATGATTAATAAATACCTGTGATTTGCATGGCAAAAATAAAATGGTATCATTTTCGACCCCACAACTCAGGTTGAGGATTCATCTATAACCCTCCTAGACTTTTGAAAACACCATAAAAGGTCTTTAATAGTAGCCCGAAAATAAATTGATTGCACATATCTCAAACGCTGATAAATTGTAACAATTTCTGATATTGTTTGCTAACTAGAAAGCTTAACGGTAGAGAAGTGTACAAGTGTTGGTAACGTGATAAATAGATTGATAATAATTCCTTTCCAACATATTGTGGTTCGAGCCATCACAAAACTAACTGTTAACTAATTCAAAATTATTGCTCTTCCAAAAATAAAACATCTAATGAGAGCTTACAGCCTTAGTTATACATTGACAAAACATGTTGATATTTTGGATGGATCTGTAGTAAATAAGTATGTCACTCCATTCTGGTACCTTTCTCTTAATTATAGGTAGGTAACCATAAACAAGGACTTAAAAATAGTATTTATTTTAAATTACTTTAGTTTCTTTCAATGAAAGCATAATTGCAAATCTGAGGATAAACAAGAGTTAATAACCAATCGTTACCGTTTTCGCCGGCACCGGTATCTCCTTTCCTCTTCTTGCTCTCTTTCTGAAAAAAAAAAAAAAAAAAAGAGAGAGAGAGAGACAGAGGGAGAGAAAAAAACAAAAGCTGGACTGCGTTTCTTTTCTCCTTGTTTGCATCTATTAAGGGATCAACAAGCTTTTCACCTTCGTTTAGGAAAGTGACATTGCAATGTGTGAAAGTAATACCGTTGTCGAGTGAGTTGAATTTCTTTCTTCAGTAACACTGTGGTCCTCCGTGGTATAGAGGTAATATGCTAGCCTCCAGTTCCCGAGGTTGTAGATGGAGCGCAATGTATTTTATCGGGCGTAAAACCCTTAGCATGGCTTCGTTTGGAAGGGAAGTAAATCCGGTGATCTCACGTAATGGATTTTCGTAGAATAAAAGGACCTCGGACCTGATAAAGAGGCCTGATGGATCAAAATGAACTATTAGAAAGTTTATTTCACTGCTATTTCATACATATCCTAACGATTGCTGGCTTGTGGTTCAGTGCTTGCGCAGAAAGACAATTAGCATTCCACGAATCACCACATTTGACGGAGCTTTTAATGTGAGATGGCTGAATGATCATGTCTTATTATATTTATGTATAATCTCCCACAGACTGGCTAGTTTTTCATGCTTAACGTAGATATAAATAAGCTTTGAGGCTGCAAACCTTTGAAATTCTGTTATAATTGAATTACTTTTAAATAAGCGAATGGGTACGCGTACACATTTCTGAACTGCACTTCTACGCTCAATTTTCTATATATGCGAATCCCGCATTTGAAAGCTCGTTGGTTCGATTCCCTTGGCCAATCATTCTGGCAAACGGATTTCTTTGGGGTGTTCCTCGGATCTTATGGCGCCTGGATTTCCTGCTGCTCCCCCATTTCACCTCACTTCTAATTTTGTTTATTAGATCGGTCAGCAATGATACATGCTTTGCAGATCTGGGAGAACAGATACAAAATAATCATATAGTAATAACATTGTAGAGGACAGTGTGCCTCCTCTGAACTAACCCAAATGTGATACCGAACTAATACAAATCATATACATACTGCAATAGTGAGAATTTACACAGTGGAAAAGAAGAATAGGAAAGCAATCTTCTAATTTAGTTTCACCTTTTATCCTAGTTACTTATGTCAAGGTTGTATGTGTCGGCAGCGGTACGGCGTTGTTTGTCAGGGAATCCGTTCTATGTAAATTCTCGTCTTGAGACACCTCCGTTACGCTGAGGGTTGGCCATCGGATGTGTCTGCCCGCAGAGAGGTGGAAACCAGTGAACCACCACTGAGGAGTTTCAATCTGTAGTTATTAGGAACCCAGTCTCTCTCCTTAGGTCAGATTTCCATATCGCCTCATTCTCTCACAGTGACGCCCAGCCATGGACTTACCCACAAAAAATCTTCCTTGGGTCGAGGTGGCTGATCTTCGTCATACGGCCATAGAGTCAAGTATTGCAAATGATCCTTTAAGCTACAGAAAGTCTCAGATATGAAGTGAAATGATCTATTGCAGTTTGAAGCTCTAATCACCATGGTTTCCTAACTGCCATTGAACACCATAAACGAACATCAATGTTCAGCTAAATTAAATTTAAGGTCGAAGTTCATTTCTCGCTTAGGATTTAAAAGTGAGCTTTGTAGGAAATTTTTTCCGCGAAATACATTTTAACATCGGAAACTTTTAGTTCGTGCATGTTATCTCAAAATTACCGTTGAAAGATTGCAAGAGCAATAACCGTTATTGGAAGGATGATTTGTGGTTAGTCTTTGGATGGCATATAAAGGTCAAACCTTAAGAGCTTAGGCAAAACTTACGTCTGTGAAGAACTTGGACATCGATATCAATTGAATTTATATATATATATATGACTTGGTGACATTGAACATTTATGAAATATTGGAACTTCTGCATCTCCATATTTCTAATTGTAAGCTTATAATGTGAAATGTAAAGTAAGTGAATACTAGTGAATTTGTAGAGTAGTACGAAATTAAATTGTTTGCTAGAGCGCGTAATGTGACATTAAACATCCATTATACTAATAACGACTGTGAAATAAAATCAATTCTTTAAAAATTCATCTTTATCAATTTCACCGATACATAAGAGCTGTATTTTTTGTCCCGAGAAACTTTTGTTGAAGAGAGAGAGGGAGAGAGAGAGAGAGAGAGAGAGAGAGAGAGAGAGAGAGAGAGAGAGAGAGAGAGAGAGAGAGAGAGAGAGAGAGAGAGAGAGAAAGAAAGAAAGAAAGGAAAGGGACACAGGGAAGGGAAATATACAGCAGTACGGATAAAGTCTTTGTATTAAAACCATAGATTTCTCAGCTAGCGGAGCATTCTGAATTGTAATATTAGAGGAAGCTCGTAAGTACTTAGGATTAGGATTACTACGGTGGGGATTTGGCTACAAAACCTGTGATTTATTACAACTAAGCCCCAAGTGGGGCATCCCAGGGAGGAAGAATTAGGCGAGAGGAGACAGAGGGCTGCCGACCCAAGGAGTCACGACAGCGCCGCACCCGGCGACATTTCTTCCCTGAAAGAGAACACCAGATGAAACATGATGTGAAATGATAATGGAGATGAAATGGAGGGATAGGAAATCCGGGGAGTGTAACTAACCTACCTATCATTCACCTGGCGAATCTCGAAAAAGTAACCATGGGTCGGGTAGATGGGCCAGGGTAATAGAACCCGGGCCTACCGAATGCGGGTCACAAACGAAACCACCTGAGCCATCCTGCACGGTCCATAAGTACTTAAAAACGGCCTTTCTGTGCGAGATTAACTGCTTTCTAAAGTTGGCCTTAAAGATTTCTTTTGCAACCTCTTTGAAGGAAAAGCCTTCACTGTTTCGCAAAATCTGTTCCCTGAACAAGCGGTAATGTTGGCATTGTACCTTGGATTTTCCCTGGGCAATTCTCTTTCCTACCAGGAATAAACAAAAGGATTGCGGGATAGGTTTCTATTCTATTTCCATTCTACAAATCTTGCTGGTCTCCCAGTTCAAGTAAATGTGATCATGTACAGTAATTAGTCTCAGTACCTAATTTACTCCTCTTGCATTTACTAATAAGTGAATTTAGGAATTAGTCCTGCTGGGACTAAACCTATTTTCCTGGCTTAAACTTAAGTTGATATACCTTTTATCGAGGATTTTTAAGGACATACACTGATTTCAACCATCGCAGTCTGGACATGCAACAAGAGGACCTTCATGATACTTGGTAGTGTCAGAGTAGCAATTTTCATGTAGAATTTCAATGCCATATATATTAGTGTTTATTGAAAGCTATGCAACTATGCTATGAAACTTTTACCACTTATATATCAGGCTCTTCTAATTGAGAGACTATAATAAAATCATAAATAAATTTAATAATATTTGCTCTATTAATACTCCAATAAACACAAAATTTTCAAAAATTTTCACGCATTTTCTTCTTTAGGTGCCCTTTTCTACTAAACATTTAAAGTAACATATATCAAACTTTGTGATCACTTTAAAAATATGTTATTAAACAGAGATGGTGAACCAATAACACATTTTAATAAGTAATAGTTATTTGACAGATAAATAATTGTGTACTATTTATTTTTTAGTCTTTTATACATGATATTTTTTGAGGAATTTCATTAAAGTGTAACATGGCATGAAGCTATCACAAGCTGTTTAGAGCAGCATATTCTGCATATGAACAAAGAAATTCAAAGCTCTATCTATCTTAGTTGTCTAGGAAAGTGTACCTAAAATTTCAAAAAAGCAAGTTACTTAACTGGCAAAAGAAGATAATGTTGTGTTTCTATGTAACATACCCAAAATTCGAAACTTTCCTGGTCCATATTCCTCAGCCCAGTTGTCTCAGCATCCTCTCTCCTCCTCTTTTCACCTCTCATCCTAATTCTTGCTTCCTTATACACTTCCTGCTCTTGTTTTTCTGCTTCTTTTACTATTGATGCATCAACGTTTCTAAAGGCACAGTCAAAATTAAAACTTGGTTCTGGTAAAACTTTTCCTACATACAGATCGCCTTTTAGTAGCACCAACATTAAAACATATCACATCAACCATTACAGCAAATTTAATAGATTACTGCCAACATACACAGATTAGGTGATTGAAGCTCTCATTTGGGTTTTGCATACGACCATATACCCTTTCATATTATTTCTCATTTCTCTAAGACTTCTGCCCATTCTTTTCTTGTACGTGTGCATTATACTCTGGCTATTTCAGTTGCACCCCTTGTCCATATACACTGGCTTCTTTCACCCTCAGAAAATCTTTGGAGTCTCCATTCCCTAAATAATTCTGCTGGTTTTAAGCAGAAGAGAAAATTCAGAGTAAAAAGGGGGCCTGATAGCCTGGTCGTAATATTTAAAACCCCATTTAAATACACTTAATTGCCGCAAACACACAACACCTTATAATGGAGATGTTCTTCAAACTATGTAGATCCATACTAAGCAAAAAACCAAAAATCCATATTTTCATCCAAAATCACTACCGAGTGTCATTAAAGCGTTTTATCCTGTAATTAAACTATATATGAAAAATATCTCCTAATATAAATGGTATATCTCCAAACTTAAAGCAATATATAACTAATGTTAGGATGACCTTATTATTACTATTATTGCTATTACCATTATTACTATTATCATCATGATCATCATGATGATCATCATAATCATCATCATTATTATTAATCAGGAGGACAGTAAACAACGAAAATGTTGTTGGCTCTGATTCTAGTTAGGGCTTGGTGGGATGGGTTTTCCCCATTCGAACACCAGATGATATTCCTAATGCCGGGTTTGCTTTACTTTTCATCAAGTACTTCTGCGTTAACTGTCACAGAATGAATCAAGGGTGAACCCCTATAAGTTAAAGAAAGCAACAACAAACTCGCTGGGACTAAGCGCACTAATCACATTAGTTTTCAAACGTAGTATTTCACTGATCTAATATATACCTGTATATGTGTCAATAATAGCTGTAATTAAGTACTCAACAAATCAACAGTCTTTCTTTCATGATGTAAAACCAATTAATGATGACCATAACGATGCGTAGCTTGACTTGACGTGACCGATTGTTTCGACTAAAAGTGTTTTGATTAGCATGAACTACATAGAAGAATAAGCATTGTAAGAAGAGGTTGTAAGTAGAATAAATAGAGCAAATCGTGTGAATATAACACATTTGATCGTATATTTCTTTAAATTTAGGGTGGGTTAATAAAATAAATCTTAGGTCATTGAAGAGCTTGGCGCTCTCTGATGGCTCTGAAACTTCTTTTTCTGTGCATGACCGGAAAAGAAGAAACGAATAACTACTTTCCATTTTGAAAAGGTTTAAGAATTTTAAAACTAACGTCCACAAGGAACATTTTGAAAATAGTTAAATCCCCAAAAATTCACCTGACATACGTTATACGCTTCAACAAAGTCTAAACACATTTTGTAGTAAGATTTGCTCTATTCTTATAGTTTAAGTAGGTAATAGTTAGTTAAATGTCATTGCAAATAAAGAGGACTTCTAAGGACATTCGTAAAGATTCAATGTGTGCTTTTCATTTGACATTAAAATATCTTAAACATATGTTGATTATCAAAATCCTTAAAAACCATTTTCGACAAAATCAAAATATTTAAAAATGTTCCATTTAAACATTACTTTGCAATTCTTGTGAGAAACAATGTCGCATCTTTGAACAACCTTCAACATAAATACCAACCGTGATATTTTACCAACCTAAGGTGCGATTAAAAGATTAATTGGGTTAAACAGATGATATTTTCTATTTTTAAAGTTATATTATTTTTTGACATTTTTGTATACAGTTTATTGTTAGGAACGCATTAGAAATATTTTCTTATACTTTTTTTTAATTCTGCTGCACCAGACTCCCAATTTTCATCACTCTAGAAAATAAAATGTAATAACCAATTGGTTCAAAATATGAAATTTAGCGCATTTTATGGTGGAATTTGGGCTGCGGTGATTGCTACCGAATCTGTTAAGATGGCCGCTGCCTGTGCGAGGGACAAATAGTAAGAAATATAATTTGAAAGGTGACTTTTCTTTGTTTTCTTTTCTTTAATATTCGCGTAAACTACATTTTCTGTTACAAAGATACAGTTTTCTAAAAAACTATGAGAGACAGATATCTCAAATCTTCAACATATATCAAGCACACTATAGCAGAGTAGTGGATCCACTTTTGTGTTGATCATTGAAATATTATTTTTAATTTCTGTTATTGTGGTAAGTTAAAGAACAGTTGTTTTAGAAAAAAGTCTAAGATTGATATAAATAGACCTTACAGCAAAAGCTAGTTCCACACACTTGAAAGCATTGCCTGAAACAGTTACA
>CM060950.1:260936417-260941417 GCA_030765055.1 Mantis religiosa | reverse complement strand
ACCACTCGCAATCAGGAGGTCCCGGATTCAATTTCCGTTGTCAACCTTGAACACTTGAGCACATGTTACAGTGCATACTTTTCTTTTCGCCACTTTCCGTCTTCTTACTTCATTTTACTTTAATGTAAATCTTAAAGTGACGTCAAACGACAGGAGTGGTGATCTTCAGTGAGAACTTTAACTTTGCAACGGTAACTGATATTTTCGGCTTGGGGGCATAGGTGTTACCGTCTGTTCTTCTGGGGTGGGTCCATATCAAAACCTAGCGTCTAGTGGCTGCACGAGGAAATGCCAGGAAGAAAATCCCGAACTCACCTTAGGGACCTCCACAATAGCTCGCGTTCCTGTTCTGGGTTCCCGCAAACCTGCAGGACGCTTCCATCATATTCCATCCTCCCATAGGTCTAATATACAATTTTACGATGAGAGCAAAATGTGAAATTACTCCCTCCTCGCTTCTAGTCCACTGCAGTCCAATCCAAAATATATAACTAATCTGTAACGTTTTGCTTTTATTCTGTTTTAGCAGTCAAAAGGAACATTGGAGGTTTATCGATTAGAACTGAGAATTTTTAAAGGCAGCACCATAAAGTATGTGTAAGTAGACATTTCACTTTGTATTCTACCAAAAAGCTACAAATAACGTACCAGCTGCTTCTAAGTAATTCAGTTCTACTCCAGGTTGAGATAATTATAATGTGCAATTGCTACTTCCTTCTTTCACACATCTGGTTCTACATTCTTCAATAACTTTACCGTTATTCAGTTGTGTTAAATACAGATAAGACTAAGCTAATCGAAAATTGTATATTATTTGCTCCTACGTTGCTGAAACAGAGAGCTGTTTATATATTTCAAGGGAGAGAACAGAAAAAATAAAACTTTTATGAGGTTTATTTTAGTTTGTCTGCAAAAGCCTATTGTATTAATACAAGTTAATAACAACGAGTAAATGTTTAATATTTCATAAAGTAGTGAAAATATTTAGGAAAATAAAGACCAACGTGATATCTGTCGTTGTGCTTAAAATGCTGTATACTTAGAAAACATTACATTATTGTATAATCTTTCAGAAAAAAAGAAACAAAAGGAAAACAGGGGAGGTTATTTGTGGTCTTATTTACTTCATTAACTTATTTTCTACGATGTTAAGACTTAATATCATATATATAACATCATCTGAGATTTAACTTGGAAAGATATACATAAATTAAACATTAATCAAGGTACCGCATGACAAATGCAAATTTATTGTTATGGAGATTCAAAATCTTTTACAGGCAAGACTCTATTTTTAGTCTTCGATGAGCAAGCTGTAGAAAATAATCTTGTATTTTGCTTTTTGCTCTTAATTAATTACTCAATTATTTTGGCTTTGGAACTAAGCAAAACCACATAGAATATTTTCAGTAACAACATTAATGAATTTAATAATTGTGACTGTATTAGGTCATTTGTGGTACATACAATGACGTTTCGAGGGATGGTCAGAGGTGAGACTTCGAATATTGAAATGTGTACTGCTTTAGGGACGGTGGAGAAAATTTGTGAACAAATAAACGAAGTCCCTGATGATACTAATAGTAATTGCGTTAAACAAAGACTTCAAAGTGTTCCTTAAAGGAATCAATTATGTGCGAAACTGTGTGAAGTGCGAAATAGTTTAAATAGCAACACAGATTCAAATATAAACTGTTTCAAGTATGCTCCAATAAAAACATGCGATGTAGAGAGAACATTCTCTCAATGCAAAACTATTTGGAGACAGAAATTCAGGATAGAAGATAAGTAGGCAAGCGCTTTTCTTTTAGGGTTCTTCAAAACTATGTTGGGCAGCAGATCCTTTCCAGGCGATTTTTTGTTAGGAAGACGGTGAATCAGATGGAATAGTTCTCGAGAAATATTGAAAGGAATTCAGTGTTGAACTGTAGCTCGTTGACGCTGGGTAAATAGTTTAGTTTCTGCAGCTTCAGAGCAGGGTAGTATGATGGGAAGAGCAAACGTTTGTTCGTAATGTGCAGCGAGTATGTCACACTTAGCTGTGACGTCCGTAACAATATTAGTCCCATTGGAGAGTTCAGGAATCGCTGTTGGTTCGCGAACAATCCATCCGGTTGCATCCCACAGGGTGTTGTCACGTGGAGAAATAGTCGCCAAATGATGTTGATATGTTTGTAGACGCTGATATGTTTGTAGACGATGGCATTCTAGCTGAAACTTGACAAGACTTATCAAATTTTTAAGGCTTCTACGTAACTGGGATGGACGTTCCCGTTACCATCGTCAACCGTCTTGAATAAGACGGAGAATGGATATTGGCAAAGGACGTGAAGAGTTGCGCCATGTAGAGCGTGACGTAGAAAGCCGTACACAGTGGCACACTGTAGTGGTGAAGAGCTCTATTGCAGTATCAATGTCCTTAGTAGTCACCAGCGAATAAGAAGTTAAGGTAGCTTCTAGCCGAGATAGAAGAGCTTCCCAGTTCACAGTACCATTGATGACCTTTTTGACACCTTGCAGTAGTAGCTGATAATTGTGAACGTTACTTAGGCATGTACGTAAAATGTTCTGTTTGGTGGCAACAGAAGTTGAGCCTAAAGTATCAGGATCAGGGTTATCACCTAAAGGCTGGGCACGGTTCGATGTAGGGATCGTATTCGCATAAAGTGGCATGTTAGGCGACGACGAAGGTGGAGCAGTACAGAGCCGTTTGGTATGACCGGCTGAGTGTGCGGGTGAATGGCGCACATTGGATGCCCCATTACATTGATCCATTGCGACACAGTATGTCATGCTGTCATCATCATGTGAAACAGAATTATTAATTGTGTCAGATAGCTGGATTGTAGATAGCTGGGAAGGTCGAGGAATAGATTTATTCACTGTAGCATCGCTAGACGAACCAGAATTGTTCATTAATACTGGTGGAGAAGAGAACGTAGATTGTTGTGGAGAGAGTAAATAATGACCTTGATGAGCAGTAGGCATCGTTGAATTACAGTTAGCTTGTGAAGTAGGATCATTTTGATACCCAGTAAGCATGGCTGATCGAACAAGTTGGCCGGTAGCTTCCGGCTGTTGAGCCATTGTAGAATAAGTGTTATGTGGTGGTAAATAATCCACTACACACACGAAGCACAATCACAATCACTATATATGTATGTGAACACTAAATGGGGTGAAATGAAATAACACTGAGGTAGCACTTGTAAAGACACGCGAGGAGAGGAAGGCTGACAACCGTTCCGCTCGGCTGCTAGTGTGCTACTCCAGAAACATGAGAACATTTTCAAGAAACATGTAAAGTGACTAAGCTTTCCAAACCTATATTCTTATTTATAGCACTCATTCTTTTTCGATTCAGATGCCGATAGTTCTTAATAGTGTCAATGATCTATAATGCGGTTAATTTATGGACATCCCATTTTGATGCTCTAAAATATAAAAAAAATTATGTATTTCTGCTGTTTAAATCTTAAATACGCTCAGTAATTTCAAATGTATGCAC
Source organism: Mantis religiosa (assembly GCA_030765055.1). Taxonomy (NCBI): domain Eukaryota; kingdom Metazoa; phylum Arthropoda; class Insecta; order Mantodea; family Mantidae; genus Mantis; species Mantis religiosa. The sequence continues at coordinate 260,937,909 of CM060950.1, read as the reverse complement.
TAAGCATGTACTGAGATTTTGAACTTCAAACTTATGCTTTTTTGGTACTTACAAGGTACCTACTTCCTTACACATAATTCCGATTCTTGTAATTTGATTTGCAGTCATTTTCTCCGAATGCTCAGGTGAACCTTTATGATGCTTATTAGTAAACACGTTTCTGTACGGAGAAACATTTTGTTCATGTCTACAAATGTTACTGCACAACGTTTCAAAACACTAACTTTGGAAAAATTTATTCTGTAAACACTAGCTTTTTACACTTGGCATAGAACTTTATTAACTAGAGCGAGCATTTTTGCTACTGAACGTGTAGCTGATCGAGTACTCGTAGCTTTTGGAGTGTAGCAGTGACACAGTCGAGATGAGGGCGTTGTCCTGCACGTTAACTCCGGCTGTGGAAATTGTTTGGTGATTCTAAAATATTCCTTTTTTTTTAAATGTTACGTCCTCCAACGTTAAGTCATATCGGACGCTGAATAAAATGGGTGAGATGATGCTCAAATGTGTCCAGGGTCAATGGAGCTTAGAGCTAACCGACATTCGTCTTTAAGGATAAGGGAAAACCCAAGAAAAACCTTCTCCAGGTAACTCACCCTGACCGAGATTCGAACTTGGTACCTCTTGAACGTGAGGCAGACACGCTATCGTATACTAAAACAGTCTTAATTAAAATGCGTTAGTATTTAATATTATAGAGTTTTAGTTTGTATGTTTATATGTTTAAATATTTAGGGAAGCAGGTTGAATTTAGTAGCTATTATGCTTATGTTCGTCGCTTCCGTTAACGAAACACGCCTTCCATTGCTTCACGAAACATGCATCCAGCGTCGGAGTTCGAACCCCGCCTTCCAGGCAGTACTAACGGAAAAGCTTCCAAACCCGTTCGGAAAAAGTAATGCTCTTTCTTTAAGTAACATTCGGAAACAAATAAGGCAGAACTTAAATGCAGTGAATTTATTTCAATTCAGCTCGACGAGTGTTCTGATATACCTATGACCTTGTTCTCAATTTTTGTCATCCTATTCGAATCAGATCGATAGCGGAAGATATTTTGTTCTGTAATTCACTGCGAAAAAACAACGCAGAAATGTTCATTTAATTGAGTGGGATGGCTCAGCAAGTTTCGTCTATAGTCCGCATTCGGAAGGCCCAAGTTTGATCCCATGGCCGACCTACCTGATCCATGAGACTTTCCTTGGCTTTTCCCTGGTCGATAGACGAAGCTGGGTAGGTTAATTAAATCCCCCGAACTTCCTGTCACTCTGTTTCACCTCCATTATTATGTCATATCGTCTTTTATCTGGTGGTTTCATTCAAGGTTGAAGTGTGGACGGGAGTTTCGGCGGTGCATGACGAGATGATAATTATGCTCTGAGGAAAACGCTTTCCCCTCCGGCGGGTTCGACTTCGGTCTCCGAGCCGGCCCAATCGGCTGATTCAGAAACTCGGTAGACGGTATGACAGTTATACCAGCCTGCCTTGAGTATCC